>KK115401.1:0-72113 GCA_000611955.2 Stegodyphus mimosarum
GATGATTAAGGGGTTGATAATTGAATATGCACTGGTAATTGATCAGCATAATTGAAATCCTATAGGCTAAAAAAATTATTAATAAAGCTGATAAACATTTATTGATAAAAAGCTATAATGTGTAATACGGAAGAAATCCTGCAAAACAAATACAGTACAAAGTCTGAGATCTGAACCTCAAAGCCACCAGCTTTTTTTAGGTTTAATTTTTCTATGCTTTATGGATGCACATTTTATTCCCCCATCATAAAACATGTGAAGAATACAGATTCTTAATTTCACTTCAGCATTAAATATACCTCGTTATTGAAGAAACAATCATTTTAGCATAAATTTATGTGATTAATAATTTGGCTCCGTAGTTGTGTATCTGCTTGGCATACATCACAAACTGAAACAATCTACATAGAAACATCGTTTACATCTATGAATATTTTACACACATAGAAATATCGTTTACATCTATGAATGTTTTACACTTCTGACCCAACATTGCGAATCATTATGTATTAAATTTTGCTTTCACTGCTGCATGTTTATTAACACATGACAGCTTGAGTAATGACTCATGCAGTGATACCTAAACATTTTTTTATATCGGTAACTGAATAATAAAGAGTATAGTAATCTTTTATGTTGGCATTATGCTTGGTGATGATTACAGATTTAAGTTAAATGCAATAAGAAATGTAAAAATTTGGTTATTAGAAACAACTTTATTTTTTATCAGGATAGCACACACTCTCAATATTTGCCTTCGGTGTGTCCCTGTAACTGTCCAAAAGTTCTGAAAACACTACCCCAGTCACTAAATTTAAACCCAATAGAACATATTTGGAGAGAATTTGAGGTTACAAGATACCTAGATGTTTGAAAGCTGTCATAAATACTGCAAGATCTCCTACAAAATATTAACTGGCAGGAATACTACTAATATGTGCAGGTTTTTTAAAATGTACAAAGAGTTGTGTAAAGTAACTTTTCTTTTTGATTATTGATTTTACAAAATAAAAAAGTTTCACTAAATTCATAAAATAATAAATGTGGTTTTGCTGAGAGAAATTTACAAAATATTATTAAGAATGCTCATCCTCAAATCTTAATTTTTATTAATGAACAAAGTAACATTTGATTGAAACTCATAACTGTTAACACTTTTAAGAGCCACTGTATAGAATACAATATATACTCATAATAATAAAAGAATACAGTGCCTAGCTTAAAATACTCTAATACATTATAAATAGTCACTACCTGACTACGCTTCTACAAAATATTATATTGTTTTTCTGTATACATAGGGCACAGGCTCAGGTTAGGCATTAAATTTGAGGAAAATATCTAGTTATTAACCAAAGATTATGGTTCGACTGGCGAATTAATAATAGTTCAAGGTTGAATGGCTTATAACATAACACTTAAGTGTATTATTTGTTAGTTTTAAAATAACAAGTGCGAGCTTTACGTGCATTTTGGTTAAAAATAATAAAATAATCTCTACATATAATAAAACAAAGAGTGTGTGTGTGTGTGTGTGTGTGTGTGCGTGCGTGCGTGCGTGCGTGTGTAAGCTAATAGACCCAGGGCCACGAAATTTGGTACATAGGTGTATCTACACAAGAGCCAGTGCACATCGAACCGATTTTTCGAAATTCGAACTAGAATATTTTTTATTTTATGTTTTGTGACCAAATGGCGTCATTTTGAGACATAATGGGCTACAGGAAAGCGAGATTTCACTCTATACATTTCATTTTTACATCGTCGTGAAGCGTAGACACTTAGCTATTTTACGAACTTAAAATAAATTTCGTATTTCAATAAATCGATTAAATACGAATTTATTTAGGAAGGTGAGCTTAACACCTTTTCAGCGGAATTTTTTTAAAAAAAACTTATTTTAAAAAATGTGCTGTTTATTTTCCTTTGATTTTTGGACACGTTGAACTTTAATCCTTTCGACTCCTTTTAAAAAAAGAATTTTGGAAAAATAATAATATTTTGTATTTTTTTAAAATTTTTTAAATGAAGCTTCCGAATACACTTCTCACATCTCAGATATTTTAAAATGTAGTTTTGGCAACAATTTTCCTTTCTTATTGTTGTTGATAGATTTTTGATGAAATTGCATCATTTTGAATAGTTTCATTCTTTTAAAAATTTCGGATTGGCAACAATCTTTAATCGTAGTTCTTATGTTACTGTTTTTAAGAGACTGAGAAGTTTAAGAAATTAAAAAGTTGTTTCTTTTTGCAACGGTAAATTGTTTAATTACTTTATTAGGATAATTAACATTTTACAAGGGATATTGTTTATTTCATTGTAATATTATGTTTTAACTATATATAATTTTAATTATAAAAAAGTTTTGCATGATATTTTTTAATCTGTTTAAGTTCTTAATCTGTTTATACCATTTGAGTTCTTAAGATTTTGCAAAAGGAAGTTGGTTAATTTATTTATTAGGATAAGTAATATTTGTATTAAGGGATACTGCATATTTCATTGCCATTTTTTATATGTATAATACATTTTTATTCATTTCTTTTTTGATAAAGTTGTTCTGCAGAGTAAAATTCTGTATTCTTTGCTCTTATTCTAGTATTCTTTGCTTATTTCACTGTTTGTTAGATATTGAAACGTATTGGATGATTTTTTTGCATGAGCCAGTGCACTTCGAAGCGAGTTTTTCGAAATTCGAATTCGAATTTTTTTTTTTTACATTTTGTGTTTTCTGACGAAATCGCGTCCTTTTAAGACATAATGGGCTATAGCAAAGCGAGATTTTACTCTATTGAACAGTTTAAAAAATTGAAAGATTGTTTCTTTTTGCAAAGGTAAATTGTTTAATTAATTTATAGATCTATATTTAAAAGGGCGAGTCTTTCTGTGTGTGTAGGTGTCTTTCGTTCGTACTGCGCGTGAGCTAATAGACCCAGGCCTATGAAATCTGGTACACAAGATGCATCTAGACAAGATGAAATAGTATCAAATTGATAATTTTCTCTCATTATATGAACAACAATGGCACACAGCCATTGTTGCTGATATCAGCACGGAAAAATGAGGGCGATAATTCTGTGCTGTTTTTAAATTTAATGTTTCTCTTGGATACTGGACGTTTGTCTAGAGAAGGCAGCAGGAAGTTGGTTAATTTATTTATTAGGATGATTAATATTTGTATTAAGGGATATTGCTTATTTCATTGTATGCTTTTTATATGTAATGCATTTTCAACTGAATTTTTTTAACGTTGTTGTTTGTTTCTTTTTCGATAAAATTGTTATGCAGAGTAAAATTCTGAGCAGTTTTCAAATTTAATGTTTGGTGTTCTCTTTAGGGATTTTTCCGGTACACTTAAAAGCCAGACGAAGGCTGGCCGCGCAGCGGCTAGTAATAATAATAAATTAAAATATTTCCCTATTTTAGAAAAATAAAGTGTTCAGAAAGAGAGAATGTTTTGAAAACACAAATATTTTATTGATTTACTGCACGTATAATCATCTATATTTTATCAGACAAATCAATAAATGAAATAATACGGTGAAGTTAATCGATTATTACACGTTACATAAACCTAAGCATTAATTTAAAGCAATTCAAAAACATCAGTACGAGTGGAAAAAATGAATAGCATCTATTTCCCCACACGCTTTTAGTCGCCATTAAAAAAATTCTCGTATGTATGAGTACTGCTTGGAGCACAACCTTTGCAGGGTTCGTATGTGCCATGCGTATGTGAAATCTGAATTCATCGCCAAGCGTCGAAGTTTACCATGCTGAAAATATGCCTACTGCGCATGCTTGGAGCACAAACTTTGCAGGGTCTAGAGGCTAGTAAATTAAGTGAACCGCGCAATCTCGCAGTGCAGTATCGGAAATCTCCCCATTTGCCCTGCCCCTGAGAGGTAGGAAAATTCTGTCAGGTTCCTCCTCCATTCCGAGAAGCAGTTAATGCTTCTTCGCCATGTGAATGGGACACGTTGGAAGAACCGGTTTTCGCCACTGGTCGAATCTGCTCTTGTGAACGGGGCTTGAGTGGCTGTCCTGCCCATACACCCAATCTAATAATAATTTTCGCTTGCCTCCAACTTAGTGGCTACAGATTTGGGAACAAAATGCATGTAGGAACAGTAGCTGCACTGTAACTCCATGTTCAGGAAATGGAAACTGAAGCAGCTGTTCCAACCTTAAATATGTACCTCAATCGAACATATGGTTATGCGCATCTCTGTGCGTGATGTCATGGTGTGAGTGGTTAGCAGGTGACTAGCAATGGTACATACGTGATTCAAATCTCCACGAGGTTACGTTGATCTTATTGCGCTTCCTCTCTTCATAGAACTTAATTATCTGCATGAGCGCCTGAACTAACATGTGATGAATGATAACTCGTCAAACACGTCGATTAAGTCGACCGTATTTCCTATTGCACTTCAGTTAACTCTTAAGTGGGGAAGAATGTAAGGAATTACTGCATTCTTTACTGTGTGCTTTTGTAGGGTAAATGAATCAACACAGGAAATACATGATCCATGGTAGTATTTGGAGACCCATGGTTCGGATCCTGGGAAGGACGCAGGTGACATTTTCACACTGTTTCGCTTCTAAAAGTCTTCCGTTTCTTTTAAAGCTTAATTTGATATTTGTTCACAGTTTTATAGAAAGTAATGTTTACCAGAAAATAATTTTATGCTTTAATTGTACAAATGATAATATTTCTATTTAATGTTATATCTAAATTCTAATATAAGGAACGTAAATCTTTTCATCTGCTTTCTGCAATTAAAAGAGTATTTTTTCTTTATTATTTTTCTTTAAGATCGAACTAGCATATTAAAATAAATGTTCTAAGTGAATAAAAAGTTTAAAAAAAATATATTTATCCTCATTTATAAAAGCACGCATTTGCTTTGATTTTTTTTTTATGCATAAACTACTTCACAGTACTACTACATTTACTACTTCAAAGTACATTTCTTATCTCTCATTACTGAACAGAAGTTAAAAAAATATGTTACATAATGAGAATTTAATATTTTTTTTAGTAACACACTAGTGAGAAAAAAATGCTCCGTAATTTGTCCCTGAAATGTGGAAAACGTTTAAGGCATATAATACTCTCTAAGAATAAAATTGCAGTATTAATTATAAGAATATCAATAAAAGTATTCAGACAAAAAGGTTTCGTAATAAGTTGTTAGTGAAACCAATTACTGAAGTTCAAATGGTGAAAATCCCAGACAATAATTAGCAAAAAAAATGAAGAATATTTTCTTTTCTTCGATGTCACCTTCAGCAATTAAAGTCAGAATGTGATAAAAATTGTAAAACAAATCCATGTTTCCCTCATCGGTAAGTTTATTTAAAAGAAGCAGAAAATTTTCTAATCATTCAAAAGTATTTAGAAGTTTTAATTATTTTAAAGTATTATTTATGTTATTTTTACAGCAGCCTAAGATATGAATGCTATTATTCCAGCAAAATGAGAAATGAATTTAAAAAAAAAAAATTATAAAATGCCAATAAATGCAAAAAAGGACTGTAAAAATGGAAAATCTGCATTACCATACAATACACCATATTCAACATTAACAGGAAGATTTTACCAAAAAGCTCAACGCAGTACGTGAATGAAGTACTGTGGTTAGTGGTTAGTGGTTAGTGGTTAGTGGTTAGCGGTTAAGTCAGGTCTATTGAAGTGTTGCGAATTTTGTATATACATAGATGATCTTAGTGCAGTTATATGTGAAATCGTTGTTTTTTTATTCTCTTGTACGAAACAAAAAGGAGATATTGTAATTGCGAAAAATTTCGGGTATCATATTTCAACGAAATTATCCATTTTGACCTCTATGGAATGCAATTTAACTAGGTTTTTGCTTCATATCTGAGCATAAGGACAGAATAAAGGACTCCTTTTCCCCCCAAAAAAATTATAAAGCTTAAAATGGTTTCTGAAGAGATTTTTTTCGTGGCGTCTGTGCGTATGTATCTCGCTTAACTCAAAAACGAGTAGCCTCAGAATGTAGAAATTTTGTGCATAGGACTGCTATGACATGTAGATGTGCACCTCTTATTTTGGATGCAAACGGCTGCATCAAAAGTCTATACATATATACACTTTGTTACTTGGCTCAGTGAGTTCAGATTTTTTATTCTTATATGTTGGTAAATTGTGCGTTTTTCGCTTTGAAAATGATTGAATTATGTTGTTCTTACCTTCCGGTAAAGGGTTTTGTGCCTTTAGTAAATCTGTATGCAAGATTTTTAGAATTATCAGCAATTTAAAAGTTGTTTAAGTGCGCCTAACCCTAACCATTTTTCTCATGGCGGTCATATTTGTTTGCATTGGAACTTAGAAGAATAGTGCTTTTGTTGCCAATCTAAAGAAACTAAGCTTCGCAACAACAAAGATAACGCCTTCTTTTATTATTGCGAATTAAATCATGCTTAATCCATTCTGGAATTTATTCGAGCAAATAGATGTTTAAGATTTACTTCGTAATTTTTAATATTGGTATTTTCAGTTTTTATCTATTTTTGCCTTCTCGCGAAGTGAGAACTGGGTTAATTGAATGAGAAATACTGAATCGTCTGTGAAAAACTGTTTCTTTCTTTCTTTTTTTTTTTTAAATTTCTTTTAAACATCGTTTTAGTTTTATTGTAGTATTTGAATAGAACATGTGACAATGATTAGATAATTCTTCAGGGGATATAATTTTTGTGCATTCTGAGCTATAAAATGAATGAGTTTTGTTGCTGCGTTGTTGTTGGTCATGCTCACTTGTCTGACAGAGTCAGCCCAAGCCCACGAGAATTCTCGTGTCAAGAAGCGCTAGATTACGCCTGTCGTTGGCAATAGAATTGAGCACCTAACAGGTGGCAGAACGATTTGGCTCAGTTCCGCCCCCCCCCATTTTGATGGAAAGTATCCCGGGGGAACGGTCCGAGGGTCTCCCACCCCTCTCCCCTTCCACCAAACCACATGAGAAGGCTTTCGGCTCGCCGCATATTTAAAGTGCCGCCATGCCGCACCGACACTACACATTTATAAACATCCATGCCTTCTCCAGGATTCGAACCCGAGACCTTCGGTACGGCAGTCAGCGACGCTAACCACTATACCGATTGGACGGCTGAATGAAATTTAACGCTGTTAAGTGAACCTAGAGCCAGAGTGTTCCTATGGTAAACAAATATAGTGAATTTTAAAGAGTGCATTTATCTATTGTGGTTTATGCGCTATCGACGAAGTAGATTTAATTCATCCAATTTAAATGAAATGTAAAATGCGTCTAATTTAATACCGTACAAGGAAGTCATGTGGTGTACACATCAGATTTTTCTGTAAAATGTAATATGAAAAATTTAGAGACAATGCTTTGCGGAAAATTAAGAATATAGGGGCAAGTCTGGTTAACATTCAATAAATGGGTATCTCACTAATCGCCAAGATGGCGACGGTTTTGGCGACTAATTTTTGTCACCAAATTTGATGAGAAAATTTGGCAAGATTTTTTTTTCTTCTATTTGATGATAATGAATGGACCTTTTTTTTATTGCGTTCACTTAAATGCACCCAAGATTCATCTATTGTGACAACATTTTTCCATTTTTATCCAATTAATTGTTTCTCATAGAGAATTGTGCAAGGCGTTCTGCTTTCGGCGATATGTCGGGGAGAAAATCCATGCACATCACGTTTTTTCGCCTTTCTAAGATTAATCACTTTGTTGACAGTTGACAGTGAGGATTTTAATAATGAATCTCTTTAATAATAATGTTCTTTGACTTCGAAAAATTTTTTTTTAACAACACACTTCTTACCTTTGCAACATTTGTAACATAACCTTTTTACCTTGGGTATGTATTTGGAACAATTTTCTCCTTGAATCTAAATTTTGACGTTTTTTTCTTCTTTCTTATTGACAATGTTATCTGCCATTGCTTTAGATAACGAAAAATCATGGCTTTCACAGCACGTTTTAATAACTAAATGAGCACAATTTTCTTCGAAGAGAACACAAACATAGCCAACTATCTATCGCTTCTTTAAAAGCGTCATTTTGCATGAAATAAAAATTATCAAGTAGCAAACGGTAACTTACATTTTCAAAAATATAGCTGCAGCTAAAAATGTTTTCTAGAGAAGGGGCTTTTTTTTAATAGCAAAGCAATATCGTCTAAAAATGTGCAAACAGATTTTGTATTTTGATACAGTAGACAAAACAGTAGAAGTATAGTTTTTAACATATGCAAACAAGTGTTAATTAAAATAAACCTTATATATGCAGACACATATGATTGTTTGTTTGCACATATGGTAAATTTATGTACTACATATTGTTATTTAGTTTCTGTTTTATTAGCCCCAAACTTTTTTATGCATATTAATATTCGACTCTTTTCCTTCACAGGGATAAATTCAAAAACAACAAGGAGAATTTTTAAACAAGGTTTTTATTCTAACTCCCCTGAGTTACAACAAGGAAGCATAGTGTGCGTGTGTGTTTTTTTTAAAGCAGAATATAACAAATAATTAAAATAGTTAAATTATTTCTTGTCTAATTTACGAAGAAATATTTCCTTTGAAAGTTTGCAAGTTTGGAAAAATAATTTATATAAAAAACAATCACCAAAACGCCTATCTTTTCTGAAGAAGGAAACAAAATTTATTGGATGCAACAAATTTAATTTCCTTTTCCACTTCCACATGAAGTCTGGAAATTTTTTGAGACAACTGAAGCTTGGAGAGTTCTCCAGAGCGAATGTTGAACAACTTAAATAGATTTACTTCAGTTCAAATGCATGTTGCTTTCTAAATAACATCCTTTCTTTATTGCATTACGCTCAAGGAGTTCGGTGAAGAGAAGAGTTGTTGTTTGCTTCTTCGAACTTTTAATCAAAACATAACATCCGTTACAAGTTTCCTTCTTAAAGCTTTTCCGAAAACAAATAATTTATTTTTGCTTTCTCTTGTGTAATAGACAGAAACAACCGCAATAAATAATAACATGAGCAATGAGCACAAAAGTAACTCATTTAACTGCTTTTGCCAACAAATGTTATTAAATCTCCAAGACTAAAGTTTCCAGTATGGGTAAATATTTGAATTATAATTTTTTAATAATTGGAAGTGCGGAAATAAATTTAACGTACACAACTAGAAGAAAGGAATACAGCCAAATTCATATTTGCTTTTAATGGACGTGCTAAGGTGAAAAGAACCAGCGTTAATGTTCGTAACTATTTGTAGGTCCATAAATTTCTCTTCAGATGCAAAAATGCAAATGATGAAAGAGAAGCCTGTGTTCAGCACTCGTCATTTGCAGTTCTGCAACTGAAGAAGCAGGTTCTATATTTAAACCTTCGAAACTAATCCTGCAAATTTATGACTACTGTGCTAATTCTTGTTGCTTTATGGCTTCCAATAATCGTTATTCGGAGCGTTATTTTAACTCGGATTCCCACTTAGTGGGCATATGTGGGAGTAGACGATCACGATTAACTAAAAATTAGATTAATCCAAGATCTTGCTTCAAAGAGAAATGTACGAAGGAAAGAAAATTAACCCACATTTGCGTTCCTCAAAAATGGAGACCACTTTTATAAATTAGAATATTTCAGCCAAGTAATTTCTTTCAACTTCCTTTATTGATCCTTCTGATCAGTATAGCATTTAGCAATGCTAACTGTCGTATCGTGTAGCCTAAGTTCGAATGCCGGACAAGGTATGGATGTTTATAAGTGTGTAGTGCTTGTACGGTATGGTGGCGCTTAAAATACTGGCGCAACGAAAGTCCTTTCGAGTGATTTTTTTGATAGGGGCTAGTAGACTCTCAGATACACCCCGCGGAACGCTTCTTATCAAAACTGGGGACAGCTACATATTTAATGAAGTGGAAATAGAGTTGTAGGAAAAATGGTGAAATTCTAACGGCCGTCCAACTTTTTCCTGCGCCTGTCCTTTTGCATTCTTTGCGTGAATTTTTAAGAGCCTTTTGTTTTTATTTTATGCTTAATTTTGATTTGCTTTGTTTACTCTCCAGTAAGTTTGATTCAACTGCTTTTAATTTATTTACATAGTATCTATAGTATATTAGCATTACTTTTTTGCCGTTAAGGAAAATATATTAAATTACTAAGACGGAAAATATGTTGTGCCTAGTTATTCCGAGTTAACTCGGTCGTTGAAAATTTATCGAAAGTAATTATCACGAGTTAACTCGTGATTCATGGTTCATAGTAGACTTATTTTATTTCCTTCTATTAAATTCGTAATGTGATTTGCGGCCATGCTGGTGACCTTCACGGTGTTCCATCATGACAATAAGGGAGTTTTACGCTACGCCTCTTTCAGCATCCGGGCACCTATCCACCTGCGCGTGAAGCTAATTTTTATCTGAGTCAAGTGCACAGTCTGTTTTGCAGTTTGCCGAGAAGTACGGAAATTACAGCTTGCAAATTTTGCTCTTTTAGGACTTCGTCTAAAAATCTTGTAGAGTCATGTTATTTTTGCACATATTATAACATGCTTTTATTTGTAGCGCCATGCTCCTGTTTTTAATTTGAAGTAAACTTTTTGTATATTTTTCATATCTTATTTCTTTTTAATCATTTCTAGACGAGCTGCGCAGTTAATGAGGTGAGACTAGAGCACTTTCACTATAGAGATAAATATACAGTTTATGATTACTAAGATTCAAAATTATTCCGAAATTAATTATTCTGTTCATTCGTAACGAAAGCTTTAAGACTAACGAGTTAACTCGGGATAATTATTAATCAAAACGGACTATTACTATCCAAATGGAATTCCGCGTTGATTCATTATAAACGGCGTATCACCTTCCAAATTGTTTCCATCAATTATTATCGATCTGAATTAATTTTTTAGAAAGTAAATAATAAAACATTTGCACGTATGTTTGTTTCTCAAATTGTGAAAAAAACCATGATGTCTAGAGCAATTAAATTTTGAATAGCGTAGTCTTCCATTCGAATATGAGTATCTGGAAGTCCGAACTTGGAATTTGTTTTATTATCTATTTCATATCTTGTCAAACATTAAAAAATTTTTGATTAACAAACTCAATAATTTCAAAGCGAGCAATGGCAACACTGTACGAGAAAAAAAAATTTTATGTCCAAGGCGCGATACTGTGTATCGGATAATCTAAAGATATGCTCTTTTAAATATTTTGTGATATTGCTGTTGAATTAAAGTTTGTGGTTTCAGTGCGAAGAACATGATGTTTAATAAGTAAAGGTAACACACAAAACGTTAAAAATGCCCCTTTGTAGGGCATTTTTAATATAAAATCTGAAAGCTTACAGATTTAAAAAAATATTTTTTATTTATTTGCTTCATATTTTGTAAACCTTTAAGGAATTATTGATTAATAAGCTTAACAATTTGAAAGCGAGCAGCGGAATCATTGTTCGAAAAAAAATATTATCTCCAGCTCACAAGACTGTTGCCATCTGGCATGCTTGTATGTGAATTTAAAAAATTTTGAGATTCTGTTGTTGAACTGAACGTGGCATAAGGGCGAAGAAAATTATACTTATTATTAAAACTAAAAAGTCGGAAAGAAGTGGAGTTAAAAGATTTAAAGTGGAGGTAAAGTTCAAATTATTAAGCTTGTTAATCAATAATTCATTTAATTTTTACAAAATATGAAATAAATAAATAAATAGGAAAACAAATGTGAAATTCAAAATTTCGCGCTTCCAGATACATATGTTCCAGCAGAGAACTACGTTATTCAAAATTTTATGGCTCTAAACTCCGCCGTTTTTTTACAATGCGAATACGCGCAAATTCTTCATTATTTAATTTCTTAAAAATAATGCAGGTTAATAATATTTGGTGGAAACAATTTTAGAAAAAGTGACTGCAAGAATAGACCGGTAGATTGCGAGCTCAGCGAGAGCGTAAGAAACCTTAACAAGCCCTTTTGGAAGACCGTTAAAATTTGAAATCTTTTGAAAACTTCTTTAACCATTTATTTTACGTCATGAAAGTATTAAAAAAATACAAACATTTCGCAAAATTATTCGTAGAATTGTGAAGCCTTGTTGCGCTAATTAAAAGTACAAACAATGGCTAATTTTTGCATTTTAAATAAATTTTGGCAATGATGCGACTGAAAACTCCATTTAAAGAAAACTAACCAAGTCATAATGCTTTTCAAATGCCCAAAACTTTTCCAGTCGCCCAATATGGAGTTGACAAAAAATGAACACTAATTACGGTTGCAGAGAAAGCAGGCGGCTGCAAAAATCTTATTTCCCTTGTGGATCTCCCAAGAGCCCGATCAAAAAGGGAAGAGTTAAACCGTTATTTCTCGGTAAGCTATTACTCCTAATGCACTTCTCTACCCATTTCTTCGAACTTGGGATGCTTATTGCTCCTCTTTAAGACCTAGAATTAAGAAATATCAGTTCCATTTGTGGTACATTCAACAAACCATTTATTTTTATTACTTTTCCTACTGGCACTAGGAGCCTAGAGATTTAAATAAAAAGAAGTTAACATCTGAATGTAACCAAGCTAAAAATAATTCTGATTTACGGTAAACAAATTAGTTTTAATATGTTTCTAGCAGGAAAAGATGATATAACTATGAAAAATAAAGTATCCAAATTTGAAAAATTTAGCTCATTCAAGAGAATCGTGAAAACAAAAATAAATACCAGTGTTTTTCTTTACTTAATTTTAAAGGGAATAACAGTTTTCCACCCCCTCTTTGGAGCTGAGATCCAATTACCGGCTTTTTAAACGCAAGCATTTTAATATACGTTATTGGAGCTGGAATTACCTTGGCTGCTGCCACCAGACTTGCCCTACAATTGATATTCGTTAAAGGATTTAGAATGTACTCATTCCAGTTTGAAGTAACGTTCTCAATACGGGTCTCAAAAGCGTCCCGTATTGCTATTTTTGTCACTATGTCCCAATTCTACGTAGTAGAAAACCCATTTCGTCACTACGTCCATACGGTAGTGGGAAATTTGCGTGCCTGCTGCCTTCTTTAGATGTGGTAAGCATTTCCCAGGCTCCCTCTCCGGAATCGAACCCTGATTCCCCGTCATCCGTTACAACCATGACAATCGAGTAACCTACCATCGACAGTTCATAAGGCCCACACTTGAGCGCTACGTCGCCGGAACGAGACCGTGCGATCACAGCCAGGAGTTGAGATAGAAAGAACTCAGCGAAGTTTCTGGCTAGGGTCTGTACCTAGGCAGTCTGAGCCACGGGAGTATACAAATTACGAACCTGGTGGTTCTAAAAGCCCCGAAAAGATCGCTTATCGGCTGGCCCATGGGTCTGGCAGCTCCTAGAGCTTAAGGCTCTATTATCTGGGGTGGCTCTCGGGTAGCTACTTGGAGGTGGAGCCTCGGGTTTGTTGGGTAATGTCCTTGGGCTACGGGCATCCCGTGTGACTGGCAGCTGGCAAATTTGACGAGCAGTGTTCCCAAAGGTGATGGTATCAACCCTCTCCAAGGTGCGAGGACAAAGGTTGAGCCCCTGGGAGTAGTTCTGTGGTTGGATTAGTCGCGTAGTGTCGTCTTAAATATATGAAGGAATATGTTTGTCCAAATAAAATAGTTACTGAGCAATCAGCCCAAAGTTATACAGAGTTATCACATCACCACTCAAGAGTTATACTGTGTCACCATGGACACGAGTTCCGATTGGTTTGGGTCTAATAAAAGCGCTCGTTTCCAGAGGGTCAGAACTCTGATGTGTGTATTAGCACTCACTAGAATTGCCACACCCATCCAAGTAGTAAGGTACGATCCAAAGAACTGTAAAGGGCCGTTCCCACTGGGGTTTACCTGAGCTAACGGACACAATTGACGTAGCCGACCCATCTCCAAAACCAGTTTCTTTCCCATGGGACAGCAAGTTGCAAAATCTGAGCTGCTGGCATAGTGGAGCTAGTCGAAACGTGACTCCGTTAACTCAAATAAACCCCAGCGTGTATAGACCTTAACTGATTTAATGAGCCATTCGCGGTTTTGCTATTTTCTGCATTTGTATTATCATTAACGATTCCATTTTTTTAATGAAATAAATTGTACACTACTCTTTTGGAAAATGGCAGATGTACACAAACAGTAAATAAGTGGTCTCAAACTGGTGACACACGGGGCTCATGCAGCCCATGAATGCATTTCACTAATGTATTTGTTACTTGTACTACTCTGTCACAAAGATTTCACTATTTTATTTATTTAAAGCTCGCGTTTATGTTATCTTCACTACCATTAAAAACGATTTTCGTACTAGAAGATCTTTATACGGAGCTAATTAATTTACAATGTCATATAAATCTTATTCAAAGATTTAAAGTCACAGATTTTTTTAATCTGTACGGGTTATTGTCAAAATATAAATCAGCTCTGTTACGAATCTTTGTACTCAGTTACATCTGCAATTCGTGATGAAGATAATTTCTAGTAATAACTTTTCAAAGCAATAAAATTCATAGAATGCGAAGCAGCATTAATAAATACAGAAGCTTATAATTATGTAAATACAAACATATATGTGTTTTTATTTATGCACAAAAGAGAAATTTAGCAAATAAGAAAAAGAGATAATGTTGTTATTATTCTCTCAAGTTTTCTCCACTCGATTAATTTTCTTTGAAAATTTAAAACAATTTTTTAAATTTTAGTTTAAATTAAGGTAATTTATTTAATCATTTATTAAGCAGGTTAGAATTATTTGAAAGGAATATCAGTCTAAGAATTTAGTATTAAGCCGCCAATATTTTTGAATTACCACATTGTCATTACATTTGAAGTTTCAAGGGTAACCAATGAAAATGCCTTACAGGTATCGCCACACTTTTAATTTCAAATAGAAAATAAATATAAATCTGGTTTCGTTTTCTGTCGCAATATTATTATAATTGTTTACGCAAGCTCTGATAAATACTCAAGAGGAGAAATTTAAAGTTTATTTAAAATAGTTTCATTTTGAAAAAAAAAACTCTATCTCAAAAATGTCTTTTCTCAATTCCTTACAGACTGTGCATTTGACTTGCATATAACTAAATGGCCTGGAACTCAAATGGCATATATCATCAAACTGCATAAACTCAAATTGCAGATATTATTAGCCATTGACGGTAGTGCACTTTCTTAAATAGTTGATAATATAAGATAGTTAAGCGTAAGAGTTCCAAATTTTTCTACATACTAACTATTTCACATTTTAGCTAAACGTATGAAATATAATATAAAAAAAATCTGGAAGTTTTAGATTTTATATTACGCCCAAATAAGGGACTGTTTTAACACTTGCTGTATTATCTTTATTCATTATATATCATGTTCTTCGAACTTAAAACATGAAATTCAATTCAATAGCAATACCACAAAATAATTTAAAAAGAGCATATCTTTAGAATTTCTGATGCACAGTCTCGCGCGCTGAAGAAAAAAATTTTTTTGCATTCGTACAGTATTACCATTGCTAACTTTGAAATCATTCAGTTTGTTAATCAAAAACTCGTTAAAGTTTTACGAAATATGAAATAGGTAATAAAACGAATTGCAAATCCAAATTTGGGGTTCCAGAAGTCCATATTCGAGTGAAGGACTACGTTATTCAAAATTTTATATCTCTAGGTACTGTTATTCTTTCACACTGCGAGAAGCATACATTCATTGATGCATATTCTTCATTATTTAATTTTTTTAATGCAGGGCTCTAATATTTGGTGGCAACAATTTGAAAAGTGAAACGCCGCTTACGGTGAACCAACGCAAAATGCCAAAACGAAATTAATAGCCCTTCTGGGCAAATTTCCCCTTTGGGCTAATAATCTTAAAAAACGTCTCAGTTGCTAAGTTTCAGTTTTTTGTTAATGTTTTCGATAAACGTACTAAACGTTAATTTGGAAATTTAAAACCTTTTCATAAGATATAATCTTCCTTCAGACACGGAGATCATTAAGTGGCTTGCAGAGTAAAGTAGCAACAACGGAAAAGATAAGCTTGAGTTGAACATAATAATAGTCTCTACTAAAGTGACAAGAGGCTGCTCACAGCATTCTATTTACAGTTTGATCAAGGGGAAAGTAAGCACTACTAGAAGTTTCCGGAAAATTGCTCCTAATATTTCGATAATACGTCTTCCAGAAACTTCTAGAATGTTGCGAAACAGGCGAGAAATCGCCAAATGACATTTAGCTGGTAAGGCAAATTCTTATCACGGCACGGTAGGAGAATTTCGGCTTATATCTTTGGTTTTATTTCAGCTATCACTGCAGTTCGAATGTCAATTCACTCAGAACTAAAAGATCTACAACGGGATACATAAAAGCCAAATAATACATAAGTAATCATATTTACATAATTTACAATAATAATATAAACACTGTAGTATATGTTGCCTGCTTGTCGCTGAAGAGAAAACAAGTATTTAAGATAAAGTATTCATAATTAAATGAGTGATATCATATTCATGAGTTGTGTCACATAGAAGGCAAGACCTACTAAACGTTCAGAAAACACATCTCTCAACTCCTGTTTAATTTCCTATATCCTAGAATATTAGCAGAAGACGGAGTAGTTATATGCATCCCCTTCAAGGCATTTCTGTTTAATCATTGGAATGGTCCATTATGTATAATATGTGCCCTGAAGATACTGTATGCAGTCATCAGCTTTACAGACTGTTACTGAAAAGCCAGGAGATCTGCATGACTAAGAAACCTAAGAATTAGTAACCATTTTACAGTGATCACTTCTAGCTATTCCTACAACGTATTTTTGATTATTATTAATAGTAATTACAGAAGTAATAAATTATTAAATCCAAATGGAAACTGTTTAATATATATAGATGGATGTACAGTTTTAAATTATTACGAATTTTAAAGCATATACTGCATAAATTTTGTAAACATTATGAGTACATATTGTTTTGTGCGATAAAGGTTGTCAGGACTGAGTGTTCGGTGCATACTCTTGGCGAACATATTCGTGAAGTAAACTAAGTCCTGATCTTGAACAGGGAGCTGAATGCAGCTATGTTCTGTGATAGAATACTGTGGTTAAGTGGGAGAAGAACTGCACGTAAGAAGGATTTAAAATCCTCTTTTATTAAACCACAATTATATGCAGCCACTTCCCAACTCGGGAGGGGTACAGAAAATAATGACCGCACTTGGGTCTAAACTAAACAATCAAATAATTTAAAGTAAGGTTAAGTAGAAATTTAAGTAGTCGTTGCTCACTGAGCTATAAGCGCGAGGTTTAATGATCAATGGTGCGTAGCAAGATTTAGCTAATACTAACGCACTTAGATTTACTTCAATAAGGAATAGAATAACAGCGCTAAGGCTTAGAATTTTAATACTAGCTGGTCAGGCGAACGTTGAACAGAGTAACAGTGGTCTGAGACTAAAAGCTCTCTCACACTGAGAGGTTCCTACCTCTCGCTTAAATAGCAACTTTTTTAGGTAATATATATATCAGGACTTTATATTTTAGGTAATATATATATATCAGGACTGAGTGTTCTGTGCATACTTTTGGCGAACATTGTAGTAACAGTGTCAAAGTCCTGATCTCGAACAGGGAGCTGAATGCAGCTATGTTCTATGTCAGTGGTAGAATAACTGCACATACGAAGGGTTTAAAATTACCCTTTTATTAAACCATTATTTACAGCCACTTCGCAACTCGGAACGGATAACAGAAAATAATGACCGCACTTGGGTCTAAACTGAACAATTAAATAATTTAAAAAATAAAGTTCAGTAGAAAATTAAGTAGTCGTTGCTCTCAGAGCTTTAAACGCGAGGTTGGCCTCTATTCTAAACTATCAATGGTGGGTAGCAAGATTTGGCTAATACTAACGCACTTAGATTACTTCAATAAGGAATAGAGTAACAGCGCTAAGGCTTAGAATTTTAAATACTTGCTAGTCAGGCGAACGTCAAACAGAGCAGCAGTGATCTGAGGCTAAAAGCTGTCTCACACCGAGGAGTTCCTACCTATTGCTTAAATACAAACTTGGCTCCACTTCAAATTAGCATAAAGCTGAAACGCGCGCTCATTCTAACGGGAAGTTGAAATAAGAACACATAGGAAAGGAAAATTAAAATAAAACTTTGTTAGTTTAAACTAAAACCTTACAGGGTTTGCAAAGATCCTCATAAATAATTAGACTAGATAAACAAGAAGACTTGAATCGTTACTGAGATAAATAACTGAGATAAATAGCTTATAAAAGAAAAGATAAGATGGAATTGTCTTTAAAAAAGCAAGGGAAATGTGCTGCTTTTTCTCTTTAAAAAAGTGATACGTCTGTAGAATTAAAGAGCAAAAGCTGAGCAAAGAGCTGAATTAATTGACAGTACTGAACTGAAAGCTAACCGACAGCCGCTCACAGAATTATATTTGTAAGTTTATTCAAGAGAAAGGGGAAGCACTGCTGATAGGATCCAGAAAAATCGTTTCCAGGACTTTGCACATGTGTTTTCCAAAGATTTTCAAAATACCACCAAAGATATTTCACAGATATTTTCAGCAAATTAATGTTTCGAAAAAGTTTTTTTTTTTGCAAAGGTAACATATCTGCAATTGTATTTCCATTCTTCATTTGACAGCATGCAGCTATAACGTTGTAGGTTAGGTACTTACACTAAATGGTACATTATAATATGTAGTGAAAATGATCAAACTGGCTTGCAATAACATAAACCTGAACGCTTCTATCACATGTCAGTTTTTTTATAAAAAAATATGCGCTTTTTTCACATAAAAAATTTGTATGTTTTTGTTATGCATGTATGTATTGAAGCAAATCTAATTACAATTCTAAATAAATAGCCAAATAAATGTGAAATTCGTAACATTGCCCCCTTCCCAAGGACTGCACGTCCCGGGCAGTACAATCCCTGGACAGGAAGCCAAACTTACAACTAAAGCATCAGTGCTATAATAAACATTACTTTATAATAACAAAATAAACAATAATTAAAATAAGTGACTTTCAGCAAATTAAATTCTATCCAACGCGAAATACAATTCAAATACTAAATACAAATAGGACCATGGTCTTATACTATTTACATTACTATTTACACTATATACACTACGTACTATGGCCATAGTAATGAACTAACCTGTCGTAATGAACGACTTTAGGTTTAGAATTCGATGACTTACGGATCCGAACCACGACGTCGTTCAGCCTGTTTAGGACTGTGTAAGGACCATCCCAAGGTGATTGTAGTTTCGGAGAAAGTCCTTTTCGACGAGTCGGATTCCATAACCACACCTTGTCTCCTTCGTTGAAACGATGTCCAGTAGCTCTCGTGTCGTAGCGGGTCTTCATCTTCTCCGTCGCCAAGTTGACTCGCTCTCGTGCAAAGTTGTGCATCACTTCAAACCGGGCCTGGAGGTCTTGAATGTATTCCTCAGGCGATGAAGGCGCATCCGGAGGGCGACCAAACAAAAGATCACATGGCAGACGAAGGTCACGACCGAAGAGCATCTGAGATGGGGAATAGCCGGTAGTCTCGTGGACAGCACTGCGGTAAGCCAGTAAAAATAGTGGCAACTTCTTGTCCCAGTCCTGTTGGTTTCTGGAAACCACTAATGAGAGGTTATTGAGGATGGTTCGATTAAACCTCTCTACCATACCGTCCGACTGGGGATGTAAAGGCGTCGTTTGGGTTTTGTCAATGCCGAGTAGCTTGCAGAGTTCCTTGACTACAGCCGAGGTAAAATTCCTTCCCTGATCGGAATGTAACTGAAGAGGCACTCCGAATCTGGAAATCCAGTGCTGTATCATCATCTCTGCTACTGTGACAGCCTCTTGATCAGGAATAGGATACGCTTCAGGCCACTTGGTGAAGTAATCAATGGCAACGAGGATGTATTTGTTGCCATCAGCAGTTCGTGGCAGAGGTCCTAAGATGTCAAAGGCGATACGTTCAAAAGGTGCTCCTACATTGTAACGTTGCAGCTTCCCCCGGCTGCGTTTCTTCGGTCCTTTCCGACTTGCACAGGCATCGCAAGTTCGGCACCACTTTTGCACGTCATCCTTTGCATTATTCCAGTAGAAACGCTCCCGAACTCTCTGCAAGGTCTTCATTATTCCGTAATTACAATTCTAAATAAATAGCCAAATAAATGTGAAATTCGTAACAGTATGTATGTTATCTTTTATATATGATATACTCTAAGCAAGTTACAGAAAAAATGAAAACATATGCAAAAATCTAAAGTTTTTTATTTCCAAAAACTTTAGATTTTTGGACATATTTTAATTTATCTCTGCAATTTTTTAAAGTCTCTCACATATAAAAAATATCAGATAAACTCACACTTTTCCATATATTTTCATTTTTTCTGTAATTTGAAGAGTCTTTCATACATAAATGGGAAAAACTCACGAACTGTTTTTAACATAAACTCGATTCACGTTTTGAGTCGTTCAGGTGTTTGTCATCGTCAGCCAGTTCGATCATTTTGATTCTGTCTATTATACACATAATAATAAAGGAAGAATACAGCAACATGTAACAACACCTATAAAGTCATTAGGTTATTTGGAAGCAGGAGACGTGAAAAATGAGCAATGCCGTTGCCGGCACTCGAACCACGGACCTCTCGAATATGCGCCGAGTTTGCTGACCACTACACCACGAAAGCATGCCAAAACGGCAAGAGAATTACCTTACACAGCATGCAGTAATATAAATACGTAATAAAATACAACATAACACAATACCTTGTGTGCATGACGTATATATATTTAATACTGTAAGGTTTACATTATGTTAATTAAAAGTTATTTTAAGTTTTGTATCTTTCCTATCTTATTCTAATTTCAGCTTACAATTTCCTGCCAGAATGTAATTTCAGAAACGCAGATAATGCAAATGAGAATGGGTGCTATTTAAGTCGTGACTTAACCGACTTCAAGAGAGAGAGTCTGATTCATCGACTAGCGCGCGTTTGCCTTCTGGCTACATCTCTCCTAGCTATTATTACGCTCGGCCATATCTTAGGGCCTTGCTAGGCTTCGCCGATTTAATTAATACTTAGAGGCCAACTAGTTAGATTCTGATAGCTTCGGCTATATTCTTTAAGAGCTTTAGTTAAGCTAGTTTTAGTCCAAATTATTAGTATTTAAGTTCAAGCCAGAGTGGCGGCTTTGTGTAAAGTTCCAAGTTGGAACTGATTGTAAATATACTAAATAATAAAGGGTTTTAAACTCTTCTCAAGTCTCACGTGTTCTGTTCACACTTAAGCGATTATTCGCTTGTTAAGTGTTCGTGGGGTTTGGAATTAGAACTTTAGATTTAAATAGATGAACCTCACAATACATAGATGTATAAGTGAATTAACAAATTCGATTCTTGATTGTACGTTAAGTGTGTAAAGTTTCGTTTAGTTTATTAACCAGTTAATTTATGTTAAACTGTTTTCCTGTCCTCCTCGTTTCCCACCTTCCTACCAGAATGCAAATTTCTAGCTCGCGCATTGAAATAAGGTAAAAAGGAGACAGTATTTAAAGGAAAGTTTCAGAGAAGAAAGAGGGATTGTGTCTACTGCACGCCTCACTGCTAATTTGATTGAGAGCTTGTTGGATTGATTGATTCTCTTGAGAGCCGAACCCTGCAGCATTGCTGCATTATTCTCGTCAAAGTGGAATTATTCTAAGTAAAAAATGCATAATAAGAATAAATAATTACCGTATTTATTGGCGTAGTTTTTCCCTTCGCTCTTTAGCGCCAGTTCTGAAAATTTTAGAACTATTCAGAAAAAGTAGTGTTCTCAGAAAATTCTCAGAAAGCTCTCAGATTCATTGCTCTCAGAAAACGAGCTCCCTTGTTTTTAAGCGAGTTCGTTTACAAAGTGATTGTTTTCGTCTTACTAATAAACACAATCCCCCGCAAACTATTTCAGAAAATGAAGTCGAATTTTTTCCTTCTAACTGATAAACTTGATGCCAGTCTAATATTAGAAAGGACTTGTCACAACAAATCAAACACGAACTGACATTCGGTCTACGATTTCGAGGTATAGATTCATATTTGCTTATAGTTTATGGATGATCTAAGGCCTAAGGAATATCAAACATAACAATATGAACGCATGAGATTAATTAAATTTAAAGGGAACTAAATATAGATATATCTTATTAAATAACATAAAGTATATTTTACTGTATATTCTAAATAGAATGTAGATTTCGTTGGATGAAATACAATTATGATCCTGTAGTTTATCCATAACTACTTTCATTTGATATTTTCTTATTGTAACAGCCTATTTCCGAACTTAAAGTATTCGAATAAATTTTCCCCCTCGAATTTCGGACAATAAAATTAGTAAACATTTAAAAAAGGGGGAAATATGGTAAATGTCAGATATAACGATTTATTTACTAAAGAATCTTCCTTCCGGTGGTATACTGCAGTCTAAAGTAAGTCTTCTTTTTAGAATGGGCATTCGAACGATTATTTTGCCTTTAGTTAACTTCCACGCAATGGTTGTAGAATTATCCAGAATTTAAAAGTTGTTTAACTGCAGAAAAGCCAATGTTTAATCATAGCAACCATGTAGAGACATTAGGATTTTTTTTTGGAAGCAGGAACGATGAAAAATATGCATCGCCTTCGCCGGGAATCGAACCACGGACCTCTGAAATACCGGCTCAGTGTGCTGACCATTACACCACGAAGGCACGCTAAGAATGTGGGAAATATACCTTATATACTCCCCTTTTTAAAGGGCGACTAGGGTTTTAGGGGACCTAGTCGCCAAATCCTGGGTGTGGAGAGTCATCATCCACAACCCTTTTAGTTCGGGCGCCACTGTAGAGACATTAGCTTATTTTAGTAGCAGGAGACATGAAAAATATGCAATTCATTCGCGGGGAATCGAACCACGGACCTCTGAAATACCGGCTCAGTGTGCTGACCATTACACCACGAAGGCACACTAAGAATGTGGGAGACATACCTTATAACCATATTTGTTTATATTTGAAGCTTCGCAGAATAGTGGATTTGTTGAAAATCTAGCGAAACTAAACTTCGCATCTACAAAGATAATGTCTTGTTTTATTATTGCGAATTAAATCATGCTTAATCCATTCTGCTGCAGAATCATTAGGATTTTTTTTTTTGAAAAAAGATCAACACCTTCGCCGGGAATGGAACCACGGACCTCTCGATTACACGTCAAGCGTGCTGACCTCTACACCACAAAGGCATGCGAAGAAGGCGGGAGAAATACCTTATACTTTAATTATCATTTGAGTTATTAAATTATTCCACATATTGATTCAGCATAGCTTCCACAAAAAATTAAGTCAGTTTCTACGCCTTCACTGTCTTTTTGCTGAGTGAAGCGAAAAGTAAACTTTCAGTTTTGTGCAACAAAAAATCTGCTATCTTGTCGGCTGGCCGAATTGCTTGTTTTCTGCTTAGACACTCTAATTTTAATTGTAAAAATTATTCTTCAAATTGTTTTAACTATGTTTATGCTTCATATTTTTCTACAATTTTCAATTTTTAATAAAGATCTTTTGAGGTTTTATGTATTTTTGCCTTGTCACGTAGTGCAAATTGAATTAATTGAATGAAAAATACAACTCCAATGAAATTTGAGTAAATAAGCTTAAGCGAAAGGCGGGAAAAATGCGTATAATTTAATTTTCCGTACAAGGAAGTCATGTGGTGTACACATCAGATTATTTACTATGCGATGTATATTATGTTGAAATATTATCTACAGAAGATAAAGGGAATTATACAATCGCGTTTAATGCATTTTTCATGGTGGGGGGGGGAGGTCACAGGTGGCCCCCGAGTGTCTATAGACTCTTTCCGCAATTTATTATTAAAAGTTTCGCGATTTATTATTCATCAAAGCATTATAGTAACAATGGTAGTATTTAGAATTTATCAGTATTGATATTTAGACTAATTATGTGTTTTTACTATTGGTCACGTCGCCGGTCACCGGTGGTCTCCCACGGCGCTGTAGCCGAGTGCCGACCACCGGTTACCCCCACGGCAGTCAACGTGTTAATAAATTACAGAGACTAACTTTTATAATGTTCAGTAACTGGGTGACTCTTCTTCTCGCTCTCTCTCTGTCTTTTTCTTTTGAAAGAAAAAAAAGTAAGAAAAGCCAAACATCCGTTCCCATTCCCTGCAAACTGATATCATCAAAGCGGCTTAATGTGTATTCGGCATGATCTCAAACACGATTCCTTCGCCTTCCTTCGAATCCATTCGTTTCAAATTACTGTGAATCGTCTGACTTTCTTTATTTGTTCGCCTTTGGAGAAGGATATTTTATTTGCCTGGAATAGGATTTTGCAGATTACACATTTTTTCTATGAGAGCAGTTTCTAAACAATTTGGAACTCTTCAGAGGTTCCAATAGATGAACTGGTGCATACTTTACAACGCTTTTATGCTGTGGAGGGTTTTAATATGCTAAACATGCAATACGTGAGAGAATTTCACACTTTCGTTTCAAGTATTTAGATTTGGGCGTTGTGTTTCGTTAAGGTGGCTATTTGTTTGTAAGGCCAATAATCCAGCTATCTATATATATAAAGAAGAACGTCTGTTGGTTTGTTCTCTAATAACTCACTACTATAGCTATCGTCACCAACTTTAAAAAATTCTTTTCTGGGTCCTAGAAAAGGTCGAAGTTCACTTCTTTCCAGTGAAAAAGTGGCTAAAATGAGAGATATTAATTAAAAACTCGGAAAAACGATCATTTTCGCCATCATTTTTACGAGTGGCAACAGTCTCACAAGCTGGAGATGAAAATCTGCTTTATTTCGAAAGTTGTCGCCAATGTTCGCTTTCAAATCCTAGAGTTTGTTAATAAAATATTTCGGATTTTACAATGAAATAAAAACAGCATTGCAAAACATTAAGTACATTATTCCCAATTCCAAAAATTCAAAGGAAGGCATTTCGACTATTCCCATCTTCGTACGATTTTAATCAGCCGAAATATTAATTAAAAACTCTGAAAGCGCTAATTTTCTCACTCATTTTTCCGAGTGGCAACAGTCTCACACAATGGAGGTAAAAATCTGCTTTATTTCTAGAAGTGTTGCCACTCCTCGCTTTCAAATTGTAGACTTTGTTACAAAACATTTCTAACTTTTACGATAAAATAAAAATACGATTGCCAACCATTAAATGCATTATTCCCGATTCAAAAAATTCCTGGGAAGCCATTTCGACTATTCCCATCTTCGTACGACTTTAATCAGCCGATGTATTAATTAAAAACTCCAAAAGCGCAAAATTTCGCACTCATTTTTCAGAGTGGCAACAATCCGGCGCATTGGATATAAAAATGTTTGTTTCGAAAATTGTTGCTAGAGCTCGCTTTTCAAGTCGTAGAGTTTGTTAATCAAAAATTTGTAAGTTTCATAATCTATATATATATTGTCAGGACTGAGTGTTCGGTGCATATTCTTGGCAAACATCTTCGTGAACTCCTAAGTCCTGATCTTGAACAGGGAGCTGAATGCAGCTATGTTCTGGTGGTAGATACTGTGATTAAGTGGTAGAAGAACTGCACTTGAAAGGGATTTAAAATCCTCTTTTATTAGATTACTATTATTTACAACCACTTCCCAACTCGGGAAGGATACAGAAAGTAAAGACCACACTTGGGTCTAAAATCAACAATCAAATTTAAACTAAAACTAAATAGAAATTAAATTAATCGTTGCTCGCAGAGATATACCCGAGGTTGGCCTCTAACTAAATGGTGCGTAGCAAGATTTACTAGCACTTAGATTTATTTCAATAAGAAATCACGTAAAGCGCTATGGCTTAGAATTCCAATACTAGCTAGTCAGGCGAACGTCGAATAGAGTGACCGTGATCTAAGACTAAAAGCTCTCTCACACTGAGAGGTTTCTACCTCTTGCTTAAATAGTCGTTGGCTCCACTTCAAATTAGCATAAGCTGAAAACGCGCGCTTCTTCTAACGGAAAGTTGAAAATGAGAACGGATAGAAAGATTTAAATTAAAATAAAACTTTGTTAGTTTAACTAAAACCTTACAATATATATATATATATCTGTTTGTGTGTGTGTGTGTATTGGCGTTACTGATTTCTGATAATTTTTTTGCCAGATTTAATCGACTAAAATTGCACGTAGGTGAAATATTGGACGGAACTTGAGCTTTTACGACCATTTGATTAGAAAGACGAAAATCATTAAAAGAACGTACCATTGTTGCCGATACATTGAGAGAGAATTATCTTATTTTTCTATCGAAATATTTTATGTGGGTTCCATATCGCATCAAACTGAAAAATGTATTACTGTGAATCGTATTTTTGGCATCGTTATTAAAGAAGGATTACAGCAGTATCGTTCTCTCTATTGTTAGATGCAGTACTCTCAATCTAACTTAACTGGCATTGGGTACTTCCGCTAGTTAACAGTAATTAAAAGACTACTCTTGAATATAGACAAAATTATTGATTTATAGCTACCTGGAAACACTTTCACAGAAATAAATAAGGACACAAAGTAAATAACATTTAGACTTTTATATGCACTAATAGATTTGTTTACACGTCGACATCTTCATAGAATACCGAATTCTTGCCTCGCTTGGTTTTATAAATCTGTTGCCACAAAAACAAAATTAAAAATACACACGCAGAAAAACATCTGGCGCAAGGACTGCGCCATCTATACAAAAAGATAAAATAAGGCATAAAATCATTTTGAAACTTACCGCAGTATTGTTCTTAAATGCATTATACAAAATTTCCTGTATCGCGTTAAAGTTTTTGCTCTTTATTTATCAGGACTGAATGTTCTGTGAAACATGGTAAATTCTGTAAAGGGTCTTAACCTCAAGTTTTCAGTCCTGAACTGGAACAGTGAGCTGATGTAATGTAAGCTTTGTTCTGATGTACTGCTGGGCTGGATAGTAACTGCACGTGAAGGGATTTGAAATCCTCTTTTATTAAATCACTATTAATTTACAAACTTCCCAACTCGGGAGAGATACAGAAAGTGAAAGACCACACTTGGGTCGAACTTAACAATAAAATCAATTTAAAACTAAACCTAAAATAGAACTTAAATCAAAGTTTGCTTCGCAGAGCAATTCGCGGAAGTTGGCCTCTCACTAAATGGTGCGTAGCAAGATATACTAATACTAGCGCACTTCAAATGGTCTTACAATGCAATCACGTAGTAAGCACTATGGCTTATAAATTTAAACTGCTAGCTGGTCAGACGAACGTTGAGCCGAGTGGCCGTGATCTGAGACTAAAGCTCTCTCACAATAAGAGGTTTCTACCTGTGGCTTAAATAGTACTTGGCCGTACTTCGAAATTAGCATAAGCTGAAACCGCGCGCTTCTTCTGACGGGAAGTTGAAGCAGAGAGGAGATAGACAGATTTAAATTAAAATAAAACTTGGTTAGTTTAACTAAAACCTTACATATTATTCAAAATGGCACACACTAGCCGATAATACATTTCTGATACATCGCAGACGATATTTCATATCTATCGCCTAGTTCGATATATTTTACCTAGCATACTTTGGAACAGTTCTTAGTGTTCTCAGACAACAGGAAAAATATTTTAACAAAATAATACTTTAATCTTATTTAGATCTCTCAAAATGCAGAGCATTCTTAAAGCTAGTGCTTGTTTCGGGAAGTAATAAGAAACTCATAAAAACAACTATAAAACAAGAATATATATATATATTAAAAGGTAAAATATCATCCCGGATAAAGTAGAGTAAAAGTCTATTGTAATTAAAATGCTATGGCAATACAATGAAGATTTGGTCAGTTAGAAATACTGTTGCGTGCGTACAGGCTTGTAACGGTTCGAATGAGTACAGAACCGATGATAGTTTGATAAAATTTATTTCCCCTGTAGAGATATTAGTTATTTTTTTACAGCAGCATATGTGAGAAATGTGCAATGCCCTTGCCGGGTCTCGAACCACGGACCAATCGAATACGCTTCGAGCGTGCTGACCACTACACACAAGGGCATACCAAGAAGGTGAGAGAAATATCTTATATACTTCCCCTTTTAAAGGAAGACTGGGGATTAGGAAACCCAGTCGCCAAATTGTAGGGGTGGAGAATCATCATCCACCACCTATTTTAGTTCGGGCGCCATTGTAGAGTTAGAATATTTTGTAGTAGGAGATGGGAAGAAATGAGCAATGCCCTCGCCAGGACTTTGAACCACGAACCTCTCGAATACGCGCCGTGTGTGCTGACCACTAGACCACGAAGGCATGCCAATAACGTCGGAGAAATACCTTATATACTCCTCCTTTTTAAAGGGCAACTAGGGTTTAGGATACCCAATCGCCAAATCCTAGTTGTGGAGTATGATCATCCACAACCTTTTTAGTTCGAACGCCATTGTAGAATAATTTTAGAGTTTTTCGAAACAAGGAAATCGAAGAAATGAGCAATGCTTTCGCTGGGACTCGAACCACGGACCACTCGAATACGCGCCGAGGGTGCTGACCACTACACCACGAAGGCATGCCAGTAAGGTGGGAGAAATACCTTATACCCCAAAAGAAACACTTTACGGTTCTGGAACTTTCTCCAAAAGCACTCGTGCGGTTTTTCTTAGTATCACAAAGCATCACAGTCAGTAGTTACACTTCAAACCACTAAGAATGTTAAACACAACGCAATGCAAAGCGCGTCTAAAGAGCAAAGCTCGCACAGAGATCTGTCAATACTCCGAAGTGAGCTCTGATATAAAACTCATGCTCTCTGGGCTAGCATAATTTCACTCCGGCCGCCAAGAAATCTCTAATACCATCTCGAAATTATAGAAGTCATATACAGTTAAAGATATATATAATGGTCGGATACGGTTATAATTACATTTACGGATCAATTACAGTACCAATTAGAATTATACGGGGACGGGGCAACTGCGAAATTTTCTCCAAGCTTGGCGAATTTTGTCGATTTCTATACCTATTTGGCGACAAAAATTAGTAGCCAAAATCATCGCCAGCTTGGCGATATCTCTCCAATTTAGCGAGGTAGCCATCTACCTAAATGTTAAACAGATTTGCCCCTATAACCTTATTTTTCTGGCACAGCTATGCTTTTTTAAACATTTCGTGATGCATAATATAAAACGTACACTCTACAACAAAAAAATCGACGCACCAAGGAGTTGTCCGATGGAGGCAAAAATTCGTGCATAGGAAGATTATGTACAGAATAGAAAATGATTAAAATTTCAGAACAATTGAATGATTTATTTCAGAGTTATATAGTTACAAAGTAACGAGTTCAGTAAGGTGTTGACCCACCTCTAGCCTGGATGCAAACTGCCACACATCGTGACATAGAATGATAAAGCTCCCGGATAGTTTCCTGCAATATTTCTTGTCAATCGGGCTAGTCATCAACATTCTCTGTTAGATGCAGTTGGCTTCCTGTCATATCCCAAACATGCTCGATGGGAGAGAGATCTGGAGATCCGGCTGACCAAGGAAGTGTTTGATAAGCTGTAAGACAGGTCATAGCAACACGTGACGTATGTGGTCTAGTATTATTCTTCTGAAAAATAAGGCCAGGATACTGCGAAAGGAAAAAAACAGGTCTCAGAATGTCGTCGATGTACCGCTGTGCTGTAAGTGTGACTCTAATGACGACCAAAGGGGTCCGGCTATCAAAGGAAATGGAACCCGAAACCATAATTCCTGGTTGAGAACCTGTGTGGAGTACAATAGTGAAAGCAGGATCAGCCCGCTGCTCTGGCCGTCTCCAGACGCATCTTCCATGATCGTCATGACACAGTTGGAAGCGAGACTCGTCGCTAAACACTATACATCTCCCGTCAGCATTATTCTAACCTGATCGACTCAAGCACCACTGCAATGGCTCGATAGTATGCCGGCGTGAGTGACAGGTGGCGTAACTGTCGGTACGAGCGTAGGTTTCGCTCTTTCAGCCATCTGTGAATGGTCATGGTGGACACTCGTGTGCGGGTCGCACGTCTGATGGTTGATAGCTATGAATCAGGCGCTGTGACAGCTGATATGACAATTACTCTGTCCTCCCGATCTGTTGTGGCCCTAAGTCGGCCGCTATCATCATGACGTCGAAATCTGCCACTGTCCCCTCATTCTTGCCAGCATATTCTAATCGCCGTATCGCTTCGACTCATAATGACGAACGATTTGCCCAACCTGCCTTTTTGAATCCAATGATACGAGCTCTTTCAAACTCTGACAATTGCTCGTAATGAGCTCGAATCCTGCGGCGAGGCATTTTTTCAGCCCTTGAAAGGTATCCTAAATCATAATGCAACATAATTTTTAACAACAATTCAAGAACAGCTCCTTATATACAACTGCTGGACGCGCAGTTCCGATGCGCTGGAGATCGCACTATTCAATCACTGACACCAAATCTTAATCATTTGCTTATTGGGTCAAAACATTTATGCGTACGAAATCCTTCTTGGTGCGCCGATTTTTTTATTATAGAGTGCAATAAAATTATTCATATAATTTTACTAAAATTATTTACATATGCAAAAAATTCGGAACATAACAATATGAAAATACTAAAATAGTTCTTGTTGATTCCATGAAAAAAGGCTGAATATTCAAGGGGTATTAACCTTTTTCGTTAAAATCGTAAATAATTAAAGAAATCCAAATCATAGTTCGTCTTCCCAGACTACTTGATTGAAATTGGATTCCAAAGATTGAATAAACTATCCAAATTCACTACAGATTAGAAATCTGAAAAGAAATTACTAATTACTAATTATTATTGATACCGAGCAACATGAACGAAATGAAATAAATAATTAAGCAAGAGATAAATTTCACAGATCCAGCTATAGTGTCCAGTGTACTAAGAGGAAAGTACAAATTAATTTAATATATTCGAAGAAGATTGAAATTGAAATAAAAGTAAGCAATACAAAGTAACACACAATTCACACAGCATTAACTAATAATTGAGAATTCTTTGGTGTTTTTCAAGGAGGTCAAGCTTGTATTATTCATGAAGTTGAAACTGCGTCAACACAGTAGGCAATGAGAAACAGATTTAATTTTTTACTCTGCAGCAGCGAACATACAACTATGTCGGCTTCATTCACATTGTTTTTCGCTTCCCATTGCACTGGAGCAATTTCAGCTCGTATTGTACAAAGGTATTTACTGGATAAACTGAAATTTACAATCAAAATCTGATTATTTTAACAAATTTGTCACGGCTGAAATCAGGAAAATACTTTTTAGATTTTAATTCTTTTCTGGGCTGATTTCTGAAAACAACCAAAGTGGCAAATTAAAATCCAACTTCATATACTTAAACGGAGATAAAAAATGTCCTTTTCCTTCCTCTCTATGAGGTTGTAGGGTTCAACTCTTTAGATCTTAAGTTCCCACTCCGAACCCTCTTCTTCATACTTGTCTTTCATACAAATTCGATCTTGTTACCAATACTCTTTGTTGAAATTATTTTGGCCCTCAATCATTTTCGTTCACACGAACTAAATTGTTCTTCCCCCATGCTCTCCAGAAATTGTTCTGAGTGACACCAGATTTTTCTGTTGTTTATTGCGACGACCAGCTACCACTATCCAATCGCTATGATTTGTTATAAACTCGACTTTCCAGACCTTAGAAAACTCCTTAATCACAAAACTAGACCTAATATCCTAAAATAGAGCTTAAATTTAAAATTCTTAAGTGAAGCCTGGAGAACCTAACTTTAAGCACATTCAATCTATACTTTCATGCCATTCATCTTTTACATAACGATATTTGCATTCATACTTGACCAAAACACATTCGTTTAACTTTTACAAAAGTTTAAATGTTAGCATTAACATTTCAAATTCAATAGAACATTTTAACACATAATGCTTTAAAATTCATTTTACATCATTCTTCGCTCGCGCGTTTTCCGTCGTTCGCCTACTCTGAAATTTAACAGTTAATTCAAATAGATTTTACAGCATTTGCGGGTTTTTCACTTCCAGAAAGTCCTGTATTGACGGAAGCAACCTCGGCAAAATTATTTGGATGATTTCATTGTCGAGCCTTTTCACATATAATAATTTGGCGATATGAATTTTCCTTTAGATAAAATCCGTTACGTCGTCCCCCTTACTTTGGTATTTACTATACAACTCTGATTCGAGTTTCGCGCGGTCTTTGATGATGGGAAACGCTTTTAATAGCGAATTTTTAAAATTCTCCCAAGTTTCGGATTCTGGATCCCGCAACAAATTTTTGCCAATATTCTTGTACCAGCTGAAGGCTTGACCTTTTAAATTCGTCGTCGCGATGATTATTCTCTGTGGCTGGTTCACAGGATATAACGTAAAATGTAGGTCTAGTTGTTCCAGAAAGGTCATTACGGATCATTTCTCATCGAATGTTGTTGCTGGCTTCATCGCCGCTCTCATAGTTTCTAAGATGAATCCAAATCCCTCCATCGAGTTGGGTTGTGCTTGAGGGAACTGAAAGGTTGGAGGGGTCAACTAGAATTCTTCCGTACCCAACTGCATAGTTCGTTACGAACAATTTCGGGCGCCAATTGTAGGGTTCAGCTCTTTAGATCTTAAGTTCTCACTCCGAACCCTACGGACACTTAACAAGCACATAATCGCTTAACTGTGAACAGAACACGTAAGACTTGAGAAGGGTTTAAAACCCTTTATTATTCAATATATTTACAATTAGTTCCGACTTGGAACTTTACAATAAAGCCGCCACTCGGGCTTGAACTTAAATACTAATAATTTGAACTAAAACTAGCTTAACTAAGCTCTTAAATAATATAGCCAAAGCTATCAGAATCTAACTAGTTGGCCCCTAAGTATTAATTGAATCGGCAAAGCCTAGCAAGGGCCTAGATATGGCCGAGCGTAGTAACAGCTAATAAAGATGTGGCCAGAAGGCAAACGTGCGCTAGTCAGGAAATCAGACTCTCTCTTGAAGTCGGTGAAGTCACGACTTAAATAGTACTCATTCTCATTTGCATTCTCTGCGTTTCTGAATTCCCATTCTGGCAGGAAATTGTAAGCTTAAATTAGAATAAGATAGGAAAGATACAAAACTTAAAATAACTGTTAGAAAACGTATAATAAACCTTACAAGGTACTGGTTTTAATTTAATTTCTTATACTTCACTCAAATTGTTTTACTTTATTTGAAGTAGTTTCAAAAACAAAAAGGAACCTTTTAATAGATTAGTGAATTAAACTATGTAAGAGAGGGATATTTTGTATGATACGGCAGTATTTCGAAGCTTAAATTGCTATAGTAAAAGAAGAACAAAAATACAATAGAGACATAAGGTTATTTTGAAGTGGGAGACACGAAACATGACAAAATCCCTGGGCGGAATTCAAATCTGGACCTCTCGAATACTCGTCGTGTGCTAACCATTACACCCCGAAGGTATGCAGAAAATACCTTATATACTCCCCCCTTTTAAAGAGCGACTAGCGATTAGCGGACCCAATCGCCAAAAATCCTGGCGGTGAAGAATCATATCATCCACCACCTTTTACTTCGGGCGCTAGTGTAACGTTATTAGGTATTTTGATGCTGAAGACGCGACAAATGAGCAATGCCCTAGCAGGGAATCGAACATGCGCCAAGTGTGCTACCGTTACATCACGAAGGCAGGCTGGAAAGAGGAAGAAAATACCGTATATACTCCCCCTTTTAAAAGGTGACTGGTGGCCTGTCGCCAAATCATGGTGGTGTCGAATTATCGTCTTCCAGCTTCTAGTTTGGGCGCCACTTTAGAATCATTAGGTGAAAAATGTGCAATGCCGTCGCCGAGACTCCAACATGATCCTTTAGAATAGGCAAGGGGGCACAAACTACATGGCTAGCGAAAGTTCTTTCGAGAAGTTGGGGTTAGGGGAAGAGGGATAGGAGACTATAGGATCCCCCCTGGATGCTCACCTACAAAACTGGGATGGTGCTGTACCACAGTTAGTGCGATAAAGCCATACTTATGAGACTAACGATGAAATTCTGGTGTCCGCCTCGCTTTTGTCTGAGCCTGTAATTTTTGTTTCAGTGCGGGTATAAGTTGTTGCATTTCATTCTAAAATCGAACTTAAATTAAAAGGTTCAGTCATCAGACTTTGTCATACATTTTCAGACAGAGCGATAGCTTAGTTAACATACTAATAGGGTCTTAAGTAAATATTTCACAGTTACGACCCTATAACTTAATGTAAAGGCATAAAAATAAACAACAAAGTAAAAAATTTGTTTGCTAAGCAAAGAATTTAACTAAGTAACAGACTGAAAACACAGTGAACCTGTAGAAACATTAGGTATTTTTTTGGAACAAGAGAGATGAAAAATAAGCAACGCCTTCGCCGGGAATCGAACCACGGACCTCTCGGTTACGAGTCGAGCATGCAGACCACTACACCACGAAGGCATGAGAAGAAGGCGGGAGAAATACCTTATATACTCTCCCTTTTCTGGGGTTTTGGGGACCCAATCGCCAAATCGCGGTGGTAAAGAATTATCATCCACCCCTTTTTTTTTAGTTCCGGCGCCAGTGTAGAGACATTAGGTATTTTTTTGGAACAAGAGAGATGAAAATAAGCAACGCCTTCGCCGGCAATCGAACCACGGACCTCTCGGTTACGCGTCGAGCATGCAGACCACTACACCACGAAGGCATGAGAAGAAGGCGGGAGAAATACCTTATAAGCCCTCTCTAAAAAGACCACCCATGATTCCATGCAATTTTGGCCTTTTGTAGAAGTGATCTTTAAAAGAAATATGGATTACAGTATCGATGTGGACGTGCGTTTTCAGAAATATTGGTCATTTTCTGTGGTCGTCTTAGAGAGGTAGTCGACACGAAATTTACCGTTTCTTAGACATTATAATATTTTTTTGTTTACAAGGAATACGCCAATAACTAGCTTGCAGGCTGTTCGTTCACAAGCAGCGTTAAGCAGAGTATTTTTTATGTGAGATAATATTTTAATTTTCTTTTGCAAACCGATTTATACCTTTTAATATAATTTTTCTTGACTGTTATTGATCATATTCAATTAAGTTCGAAAGTAAATTCGTTTTCATAATGCTTCAAAAGCTGCAAAAACTCTTTTCTTTGAGAAATAATAACTTCCAGTAGAAAAAACATACTACATAATACAAAGCAGTTACTACAATTTCATTTTTTAAAGGTTGTTGAATCGCGTACAAATACCGAGGTATTTAAAGAATAAAATAATCTTCTCTTTCATCTCTAATGAAAACTTAAAAAAACGCATTTTAATGCATTTAAGTTGGGTTATGTTTTAGTAGATTAATGATTTTCTCTGCATGTTTTCGGAATAATTACGCGTAAGCGTTCATATCTTTTAAAGTAATCTGTAATTATTTTTTTAATGTTAGGTAAAGGTTCCGAAAGCATTTCCTTCTTGATTTTACTATTCATCGATTCCTAATCTTGAAAAAGTATCCGCGTAACTTATATTCTTATAACTTTATTTCCTTAAAATCTTTTTTCATTTCCAAATTAATTATGTACATAATGCTTCTTCGATTCTAAGGCCCACTAATTTTTCCTGAAACACCGAATACAGCTAAAAACAAGTGAGCCTTAAAATTTGTAGGATCTTGGACTTCAGGTTTTTCTGAATTAGTAACTGGGGATTAAAAAAATTAATTAATTAATTATTTAAATTAATATTTTGTAAAAGTGAATTACTTCCAACTCCAAAAAAGCCAAAATAATTAACGTTTCCGAACTATTAATTTAGACATATATACATTTCTTGCTAATTAGTCGAATTCTATTATCAAGCATATTAAGTACATTTGAAAGCTCAGTTTTCTTTCTTAGTGTTTCTAATTATGAAATGTTTCCATTCGAAACAGGTACATCTTTAAATAGGTATAATTCTTATTAATAAGTCTAATCTGAGTACTAAATAAAATATATGCTATATAAATGTTTTACTTCATGTATTTTGTGTGATTAAACACAAAATACTTCTAAAATGTTGTAATGTTTTAGCTTAAATAAAGTCCTCTAACTGCCAGAACCTAGTTGAACGATTTAGCGACCATTCGCTCAGTTTTTGTGCATAAATAAGAACTCCTAAGAAGGGTTAAAATCCCCTTTTATTTGCATTCAAGATACTCACAGACGACGACCCCTCTTGGGCGTACAAGAAGCCAACACGTTTGGCTTGAATTTGTACAGACATTAGGTATTTTTTGGAAGCAGGAAACGTGAAAAATGAGCAACGCCTTCACCGGAAATCGAACCACGGACCTCTCGGTTAGGCGTCGAGTGTGCTAACCACTACACAACGAAGGCATGCGAAGAAGGCGGGACAAATATCTTATATAATCTTCCTTTTAAAGGACGACTGGGGTGTTGTGGACAAAATCGCCAAATCCCGCTGGTGGAGAATCATCATCCACCACCTTTTTAGTTCGGGCGCCAGTGTAGAGACATTAGGTATGTTTGGAAGCAGAAGAATGAAAAATGAGCAACGCCTTCACCGGGAATCGAACCACGGACCTCTCGATTACGCGTCGAGCAGGCAGATCACTACACCACGAAGGCATGCGAAAAAGGCGGGAGAAGTACCTTATAAACTTAGAACAGAAAACGTAAAATTAAACTAATGCTAAATAAAGCTAGACAGGCTAAGCTCCACAGAGTTGTTACCGCGTAGCTAGCTTTTATGTAAAAATCACCAGCTTAGACTAATAGGTACGTAATAAACACGGCTATAAACTTGCAAGCTTTAACTAGTAGTAATAACGCGGCCGAAAGACATAACACACTTTCCCTCTTGCGTCCGCAGCTCTCTAACTAATGCACACTGCGCAAAAGAAAAAAAAAGGGACAGTTCTCTATCTCCCGTTCTACTGGGCCAATTGATGAAATTCAAATTGCGTTTTTGATGTCTGGAAAGCGCGACTTAGGATACATATTAGATTGATATATAGCTTTGTTTTAATGTAGGTATTTTGACACAAAATTGGACTTTTTCTGAAATAATATAACAATTTTTTTCCATATTTCGATTCTACGACTCAAACTATGCCTAAATATTATATTTTGTAAAATTTGGTGCATAATTTACAGAGAAATTCAAAAATTCAACTAGGTGATTTTTTTTTCAGTTTGCGCCAAGAATAATTCACTTGGCAAACTTCTTAATACACGGCAACCTATTTTCGTATCCCTTCCGTCGTTCAGGAGTGGAAAAAAAGTCACATCTTTCCTATCTTTTTACATTGTGGATAAGACGAAAAAAAGTCACATCGTTCTTACTTTCAAATAATTTTAACGAAGTGCGCAAACCACATTTCCGCTATTATCGCTTTCAACAAATATGCCAAATTTCGAAATGAGCCAATATATAAATTCCCGTATATCTTAGGAAATTTTGAATAAAAAGCTCTAATTTTTTGTAGTTATGCTTAGAAATACATCTACTTTAAGATGATTGTAAAACTTTTATATAGGTTGTTACTGAAATATTTTTCGAAAAATTTATAAAAATTATGTAAAAAAACAAATTTTAAAAATAAATCATAAAAAATGGGCAAATTTTATTTGGAATGAACCTAAATTTCGAGTTCTAAAAGAAAGAATCATGTAAGTTTAATAAAAAAGGAGATATTAACAAACACATACCAAATTGAATTAACATTGAGGAGCTAAAATTTTGAGAGCCAATTTTTTAAAAGCTACTCGTGCGAGTTTTACAAAATTTGGTAGTTTGGCATCATTTGAGTCGTAGAATAGAAATATGGAAAAAAAAGGGTATGTCATTTCAGAAAAAGTCCGATTTTGTGTCAAAATACCTACATTAGAACAATGCTATATATAAATCTAATATATATACTAAGTCACGCTTTCGAGACATAAAAAACGCAATTTGAATTTCATCAATCGGCCCAGTAGAACGGGAGATATAAAACGGGAGATTTTTTTTTCCCGCAGTGTACCTCATACCTCAGCTTAAATAGTAGTTTATTCCCCATTTTGATTAAAACGTGAAACTGAAAACTCTTCTAGTAGGAAAGCGTAAGTAGGAAATTGAGAAATTATAAACACGGAAGAAGAGTCTTAAAATAAAAACAACTATTCTAAAAATAATGTAAAACCTAACAGTGTTCTCAAGCATACTTTACAATGTAATGATACTCAAAACTCCAAATTAAAAGATTCAATTACCATTAGTTTTGTTCGATTTCTGAAATACGTTTTAGCCAACCTTCGTCGTCTGTTAATGCGGATAAACAAATTCGATGCCAAGAGACCATTTTTAAGAGAGTCAGCAAGAGAAACACATCAACAATAGCGATATTTTCTTTACCCAAATGACTTCGAACTTCATCAAGATAAAACAGCAGGTCATACTTCAAAAAGTACCACTACATTCCTTGACAAACTGAAAACTGATACAGATACTGCTTACATAGCTTTTCAACGTATTCTTGCGAAGTCCCCTGACGTTTAATTAACGGACTATTGGTGCCTTTGGTCTCTGGAAATGAGCTCTTTCTAAGCGCACACACACCACAATAGAGCTCTCTGAGGAGTAGCGGAAGAGGAATGAAACTAAATACTCCTGGAAATTTTACGAAAATGCAGATTTATAGCCTACAAAAAAGACTATCAGATCGCATATTAAAAAAAATATCCTTTACATTTTAAACCTTGCAGAAGTTAAGCAACAAGAATCATGGTAAGGTTTGCAAATTTTGCAAGACTAGTCTGGATGGTTTAAATCATCGAACGTTAATTTTAACCATCGAAACTAGTCTTGCAAAATTCACAAACATTGCGTTGATTCTTGTTGTTTAATTTCTCCAATAATAGTTATTCTTCGCGTTATTTTAACTTAAATTTTAAACTTTTATTAAACCTCCTCGAAATCCTTGTAAACAGATGGAGGAATACTTCCCCAAACTTGAAATAAAGAAATGGCAACATAAGGAACAGAGCAAAGTTTAGGAAACAAAATACATTAGCATCTACGAGTTGGAATATTAATAGAAAGGCAGCAATGGTTTCCGTTTAATAGTTTGGGGTTTAATTTATACTTAATCCCTTTGCTTTCGAAAAACTAGAATACTGCAGAAATGGAGCAACTCCCTAAGTATTGTAGGAGAGAATAATGCAGAAATGGGACGACTTCCCGACAAACATACAGAGGAAATACCGCTGATGTAAGACGAAAGTAGGATTAAATGGAAACACTTGCAGTTGTTACTGCTCTATTCTTAATTAAAAGCTGCGAAGGAGTTAAGATTGATGTAAAATTCGCTTTTCAAGTCCGATGAAGACTTTCGATGCACAGAAATCATCACAGGTATTATGGATAAGACATTCGAATCCTCCAGTCTCGAGGATAGTGAAAATGACTTGACGCTCAGAAACTTGTAAATTCTGATTTAAAATCTAAGCTAATGATTCTCAACCACTGTGCTGAAGTACTTTTGTGTGCCGCTAAATTCTTAAAGTATGCCTCCAAAGTTTAGAAATGTATATCGTAATTATAATGGGTTTAATCCTAGTATACGGTACGCATGGGAATTGGCGAAATTCGGTTTCTAAGGCATTAATAAGCGCGCCAATTGTGGTATCCAAGCCTGCTTTGGTTATCTGGAGGAGAGCGCAATTCGGAGCATTTTCACGCATGCTCACTATATAATTTAAATTGAGAAGTTCTGATTGGTGCAAATGCGAGATTAGCTTACTTGTCAGACATTTTTTTTTATTTTTAATAACATAAATTCAAGTATGCAAGGGCCGAAAGAAAATATAATTAAATCAGCAGATAAACTGGTGGAATTCCAAAAACAAATAACGTTTGGGAAGAATAAAGCTCAGGAAGGCAATTTGGAACAGTTTGAGTCAATCCCAAAAGATTTTAGCAAAACTATTCATGAAATTGTTATTGGACTTCATGGACGACAACGCTCCACCTCATCGCACAGTTACTGCCGAAGAGCTGTTGGAGAGTGAAGATATTGAACACATGAAATGGTCGGCAAGGTCTCTGGACCTAAATCCCGTCAAGCATGTACGGAACTTACTAGGGAGACCCGTGGCAGCGCGTTAACTTATCGCCAGTAACGATTCCGAAACTGCGATTGGTGCTACAAGAGGAACGAGCAGCAGTGTCTCAACAGCTCATTAACAACCACATATCCAGCATGCACAAATGATGTGAAACCTGCCTATCAGTCAGGGAAGATCATATCCCCTATTAAAGACCGGATGTTTCTTGCTGGACACCCATCACAGGGATGTTTCGGCCTTTAGCCGCATTGCGCTCCATGCTACGTTTTCAATAAAGCTTCTTTTTATCTTTCTGATTTCTCTTTTAGTAAGTGTTGCTTACATTACTCATGTCCTTACGTATTGGGGAACTTATGGTATTAAATGTGTTGATTTGGAAAGCTTTTGTACAAAGTTATATTGAAAAAACCGTCTCGTCCTTAATTTTTGCACACCAGCGTAGATGACATTATCCGATGATGGCCAAAATAGCTTTAAAAATATTATTACAATTTTCTACATCTTATTGGTGTAAATTCGGATTTTCGGTATTAATCAACATAAAAACAAATAAAAGATCGAGACTGTTAAATGTAGAAGACGATATGAGAGTAGCATTGTCATTTTTACGACCCAATATAAATGAAATTATCAAAAACATCAAGCTCAAATTTCTCATTAATTCTTATTATTGACTTGTAATTAATGCTTAAGTAAACATACTGTTGTTTTTGTAGCACATATTATTTTATTTTACATTCAATATTATTATCATAAACTATTTTACACAGTGTATTATAGGTAAGTAAACAACTTTTATACTTATCTTTTTCTTTGTGTGCCACCAAATTTTGAAATCGTTAAAAGTGTCGACTGAAAGAGGTCGAGAATCATTGATCTAAGCATTTCAAAATTCTAAGAAACTGAAAGAAATTAAGCTAAAAAAAGTACTGAAAATGCTTAAATGTTCGTAAACATAATGTGTAAAATTTAAAAATAAAAAAAAAATTTTAAACTTTATGTCTTCGATGGAATATTCGAATATTCATTTAGACACTAAATGTCTTGAAAAACATTTGAAATTCAAAACTCGAATCTTCGGTCATTGGAATGTAGGTTTCTTTTAAAGAAATAATATTGTGATAGTTAACAGTGGTTTATTCATGACTACTTTTCATTTGCTGATTTTAATTTTCTCCTCCAGATTTTCGGACAATAAAATTAGTTAAAAAGGAAAGGAAATACGCGAGGATTGGTCTAGTTTTGTTTTGGTTTATTTAGTTAAGGGAAGGCACTCGAGAGCTACCTGCCTAAGGGCAGGATTCGTGGAGGACTTTCTAAGGAAAACTCGCTAGTAAGCACTTACACATGGGAAAAATCACGAAACCGTCCCTGCAGCGAGCCCGCTCGCCGGGATTCGAACTCCAGACCGAATTGCCAGTGTTTAGCGACTTTACCGCTCGGCCTCTACAGTTAGAAGGGAAAGACTAGGATTGAAATTTTTTGTAATTTGCGGGGGTTTGTTTTCCATAATAAGACGCAAAAAAGCACTACATCGTCGAAAACATGTTAAAAATAAGTGGAGTCATTCTCAAACGCGTTAACGAAGGGGGAAATTAAACGCATATTTCTAAAATTTTCAGAATCTGGTGCTGAAAGGCTAAGGGAGGAATACATAAAGCCATTATGGTACTAACACACAGCTGTCGTATCGATAAGTGCGGTAAATACGGTATAATCCAATGTATAAGTTGCAGTTTTAATACAAAAAAGCTCATGTATACACCACATGATTTCCTCGTACGGAATATTAAATTACACGCATTTTTCGGGCATTTTATTTAAATTTATTGAATTGAATTAAATCTACTTCGTCGATAGCGCATAAACAACAATAGAATAAATACACTCTTAAAACTTCACTATATTTATTTCCCGTAGCGACACTCTGGCGCTAGGTTTACTTAATAGCGTTACATCTCATTCATTTCATAATTCAGAATGCACAAATATTATATCATCTGTAAATTATCTAATCGTTGCCACGTGATCTATTTAAAATATGTAACAAATCTAAATTGATGTATGAAAGAAATTAAACAAATAAAAAAGAAGCAGTTTTTCACAGACCATTCAACGCCGCTTATCTACTGCGCAAGCGTTATTCGTAAACATTCTCTTCTGTCCGAGACAGACTGGCTACAATATTTGCTGCTAATACGAAACACTTCTTTCCTCGAATTTCATTAGAGATACATTTAATTAATGCAGTTAATTCAGTTCTCACTTCGCGGTGAGGTAAAAATATATAAAACTCAAAGTACTTTTATTAAAAATTGAAAGATATAGAAAAACATAAAACACCAAGTACAGTTAAAACAATTAAAAACAATTTTTACAATTAAAATTACAGTTTCTAACCAAAAACAAACCATTTGGCAAGAAGGCAGAGCTTTCGGTGCAGAAAACTAAAAGTTTCCTTTTGATGCCACTCAACAAAAAGAAACTGAAGGTCCAAAAAGAATTAATTTATTATTCTACAAAGTTTGGAATTCACACAAATATGGCTGCTATGGTAAAAAACATTAGGCTTAGTCGCACTTAAACAACTTTTAAATTATTGATAGTTCTACAAATATTGCATGCAGATTAACTAAACGCATAAAACCCTTAAGCGAAAGAGAACAACAACATAATTCAATCATTTTTAAAGCAAAAAATACACAATTTACCAATATATAAGAATAAAGAAACTGAGCTCACGGAGCTGAGCAACAGATTGGATATATATATATATATATATTTGGTGCAGCCGTTTGCAACCAAAAAGGGAGTTGTACATCTACATGTTATTGCACGCCCACATACAAAAACTTTTAAAGTTTTGAGGCCATTTGAGTTATGCGAGAAATGTACGGACTCCACGAAAAAAATCTGTTCTGAATCCATTTTAAATCAAGTTTTATAATTCGTTTGGGAAAAAAAAACAGTCCTTTACTCTGTCCGTATTTACAGATGTCATGCAAAACATCGTTAAATTGCGTTCGATAGCAGTCAAAATGGATATTTTCGTTGAAATATGGTACTCGGAATTTTTCGAAATTACAATACTTCCTTTACTTTGTACAAGGAAGTAAAAATATGATTTAAATTTACAAGTACGCCTTTTATGTCAAATACCAAGTGATAGATTTAAAAATTAAGATAAGAATGAGCAAACACAAATTAGATTTCTGCATGGATCTAAATGCTGCTAATGTAAAGGAAATCACATAGTCGTGAATTTAAAAATCTTCCTTATCTGTTTAAATGAAAAATTTGTCATATTTGTTTTCCGTTATATCTTCAGGCAAGTCATCGAATTCTGTTTCTTCTTCACCATTACAGTTACTTTGATGGATAAATAAATAATCGTCTTTCGCTCCATCTAGATTATTAGAAATACTACAATTTTTGAATGACTTTTTGAAAGTCGTCGGATTTAATTTCTTTCCATGCTTTTGTTATCCACTGACACTATTTCTACACTGGCGTGATGCATTTGGGCTTCTTTTTAAATGTTCTTTGACTTTCTAAGATCCACCTATTTCAACGTCGTTTTAAATTTTCTTTGAATGTTTTATTGATACACACATCTAAACATTGAACTGATGCCTGGAATAACAACCATGTTTGTATTACTATCTTTCAACAATTTGTTCGAACTATCCGTTACACAGGATTTGAACATCCGTTAAACAAGATCCGTTAGATAAGAACATCCGTTATATGGATTTGTCCCAAAAGTGAAAGACTTTCTGGATTCTTTAACGCAGAAGTACTCTATGGCAAACCTTCCTTACCCACAATTCCACATTTTCGTCCATTCATCCTTTCTTGTACACATGGATGCAAACACTATTTCGAAACTTACATTTCGACATCTTCTTTCTTTTAAAATTAACCACGTGTTTTAGTTTAGTATCGTCGACTAACAGCAAAGCACTACGGTAAGGTTAGATTTTTTGCGACCTGTTATTTTTTTCAAACCGATTTTGTGCTCTCACATCAATCACACACATATTGTTTCCCTTATCGCTTGTTAGTTTTTAGAAACATTAGTCTATTTGGAAACAGGAGACATGAAAAATGTGCAGTGCTCTCGCTGGGACTGGAACCTCGGATCTCTCGAACACGCGCCGAGTGTGCTGGCCATTACACCGCGACGGCGGGCTAAGAAGGCGGGACTGGAGATTATAAGACCCCGACACCAAATCCTGGTGTTGGAAAATCATTACCCACCACCTTTTTTAGTTCGGGCGCCAACGTAGAGACATTAGGTTATTTTGAGGTAGGAGATATGAAAAATATGTAATGTGTAATGAAAAATGTGCAAAAAAATACTGAAATTTGTGCATCAACTGACTTAATTCACTGTACTACTAACAATTTCAAATGTAAACAAATTCGCAAAATGTTAGCCTTACTTACACTTTTAAATCATTGATAATTCTACAACTAATGCGTTAAATTAGCAAAAGGCATATAAACCTTAATAGGACGTATAAAAAAACATAATACAATCCTTTTAAAAGCCAAAAATGCAAAATTAATCAACATAAGAATTAAAAAAAGATCTCACAGTGTACAGATATTATGTATTTTTTTGAAGCAGGAAAGATGAAATCTGAGCAATGCCCTCGCCAGGAGTCGAACCTCGGACCTCTCGAATACGCGCCGAGTGTGCTGACCATTACACAACGAAGGCAAACTAAGAAGGCGGGAGAAATACCTTATAAGTTCAGTATACGAATGTTGGAAAGCCTGCAGAGAAAAAAAACCTTCGAATGAATGACTTCAAAAAATAAGAACATTACACATGTACCTTTTATGTTTCTTTGTAAAGAAATGGGTGCGCGTTATACAGAGAACATATCTAAAAATAAAAAATTATACGTGTGTGTTATATGCCACAATATAAGGTATGCAACACCTTTTCCGCATGAGGACACTTAAAATACATGACGAGCCGAAAATCCTGTCGGGTTATTTAATGGTAGTGGCAAAAGTGGTTTCAGGAATCCAAGGATCAGTCCTTCAAATCTGGGACAGAGCTGGGCAAAATCTTACTCTTACCAAGATGGTAGCCGAGGCCCATGCCAACGACAGTAAGCAATTCTACGTTATTCGCCACGATAACTTTTGTAGACGTGTTCTGATACTGGCGTCAGGCAAGCAATTTAAGTCCCAACAAAACTACACTCTTTTTACATTCACTGTGAAAATATATCGTGAATTGCCTTTAAACTTATAAGGTATATCTCCCGCTTTCGTAGCGTGCCTTCGTGGTGTAATGGTCAGCACACTGAGCCGGAATTTCAGAGGTCCGTGGTTCGATTCCCGGCGAAGGCCTTGCATATTTTTCACGTTTCCTACTTCAAAAATACCTAATGTCTCTACAAACTTACTTTTATAAGAACAGGCTGTCGGAAGTTACATGAAAATGATTCTGAAAGGATTTGAATCATGTAGACGACATTATCGCTAGTTTGGGAAAATAGCTTTCAACCAGTATAAAGCAATTTTGAGACATTGGGATTAAAGCCAATATATTTACCCCCAAAATGAAGATGCAAAAAAATTTATATCAGTCAATACATTTTCCTTCTCGAAAGGAAAAAAAAATCCCTTTTGTTTAACTGGCTTCCTTTAATATATAAGCCTTTTTGATAGAGTTCAGTGCACAATGCAAAAATATAACTTTCGGCAGAACTAACTGAATAAAACACTGAACTTTTTAAATTCATTATGTTCAGAAATACTTCTTTCTAAAAACATTTCTCTCCAACGCCCTTTCAAACAATGTTGTATTATCTGCTGATATAGTTAATTAACTGTCTGTAATTATATATTTATTCAGTTCTTGTGTCTGCACAAATGTATTAATATACTGGAACGTAAACACATATCCAGAGTCTCCAAGAACGAATGGTGGGATTTTCTGATGTTTCTGTGAAGTACGTATTATCCGAAAAGAATTGAAATCGCTTTTAATTAAATTTAGCCACTCGAAAACATCACAAATAAAATTAATAAGTTTCAATACATAAGCTATTAGGCAAGGCAGACATCCCAGCGATATTCAATTTTGTTGCATATTCTAGCAAAACCGCATAATATATTTGCTTCTAAAGAGGGTGTTTATACATTTTTAAGACGATTTCGGCACCATTTAATTAATGTTTAAAATGTAAAGAACATTTTTATAATGATAGAACTGACATCTTTTTTGTGGATTATAAGTTTGCATCGTCATTTCGATAACTGGAGCGTTTTCATAAAATTTCCAGATGTATTGATTTCCATTACATCTTCCGCTACTTTCCACAGTCCATCAGTCGTGGTGGGTTTGCGTTTAGAAAGAGCTCTTTTGAAGAGACCAAAAACATAATACTCCATATATGAAACATCAGAGGACTTCGCAGAAATACGTTGAAAAAAATATATGCAACACGTGTATCAGTTTTAATTTTGTCAAGCAATGCAGTGGTACTTTAATGAAGTTTTTTCAAGGAATGCAATCTGACTTCTTGATTCGTTTAGTGAAGTTTCATTCTTTGAAAGTCAATGAAATACAGAAATGGAATTTCTTCTACAAATAGCGGACGCAAAACTTTCTCTTGATAGTACGTTCTGTAAGCTTTAACACTTTTCCCCTAGTCTTCTTATTTTAATTTCTTATTGTAAAAGATACCTAGGTCAATTATAAACCTCTTACTGAAATTTTCTTTGCATTTACGTAACCAAGATTGTACATATCTTTTTCTTCACTTTTCAAAGTGTTGCCACCAAATAATACCGATCTGAGTTACATTTAAATTAATTAAATAATGAAGAACCTGCATGAATGTATGTATTATTCTCGCATTGTGATTAAACGACGGTATCTATAGACACCATATTTTGAATAATGTAATCTGCCACCGAACATGAGCAACTGAAAGCTCTCTATAAGACGACCCCCTCTAGAACCAAATCACCGGGAACTAGAGAGGTTTCGTAATATACGAAACACAGCAGGTACACCTAAAAAACACTACAAAATAGATTTCGGACTAGTCAGTTCCATTTATCAATTTTCTAATTCACTTTTAGGCCTAGAAATATGCAAAATGGTTTTAGCAACAAACTATTTCTCTGGGCAACCTCGAGAGAAATCCCCGTGATTAATCAAAGAGCAGATTTATATATCCTGTCAAATTAACAGACACAAGCTAATCCATAATATCGACGGTAACGCTTTTCTGCCTTACTTTACGCTTTTCGTCATCCGGCGGTTGAATATATGCCGTTAATTGCGGTAAAATGGGTTCGCCGTTATCCGCAACAACCATTTTTCTTAGAGCATGACAACAACATTAGTGTTCTTCAACAGAGCGAAATCCCAGGTGGCCCGTTTTAGCGGCCATCCATCAGCTCTTATTGGCATATGAAGAGGGGTAGTAACTAATGTAAACATGTTACGCCCTGCCTTGTTATTATTACACAACAAAAACCTCGCCACTACTTGGTCCAACAAAGGCTTTTACTCATATTTCTTCGAACGTAAGTAATGAAGTTAAGTTTTTTTTTGTTGTTGTTGTTGTTGTTAGCTACTGGTAGTAGGGGTTTATTATAAAGGCACATTTTTACTTTCTCTGGAAGAAAAGAAGACTCTGGTATTAGGACTTAGCAATTTCACTTCGTTTAAGATAACACTCGATTCCTTGAAGATATCTTTTTTAATTCTGCAAATTTCACTTTAAGTGTCCTGTTTTCATTCTTAGTCTACTACTACCTGAAGACTTTTCTGCCGTCTTCTCTAGTATTTAATAATGAAGAATCGCTGTACGTACTAGGTCCAAGACCAAAGACATTCTTCTACGTACGCAAAGACTAGGACTGGATATCTGATAAGTCCAACTGCATCTGTATAACTTTACTAATATGATTTAATTTCACTGTCACAGTTTATTCTTTTAATTTAATATATACAAGGAAAAAAAGTATCTGAAAGGTTTCAGATTTTAAATTATGTCCGAAGGGGCGTTTTTTTTTTTTTTTTTTTTTTTTTTTTTATGCGTGTTACAATTATTTCCTAAATATCATGTTCTTGGCACTTAAACCATAAAACTCAGTTCAATAGCAATATCGCAAAATAATTTTAAGTTGAGTATATCTTTAGAATTTCCGATACACAGTCTCGCACGCTGGAGATAAAAATGTTTTTTCGATGCAACGTTGCCAATGCTCGGTTTCAAGTCCTTGAGTTTGGTAGTCAAAAGGTCGTTTAAAGTTTTACAAAATATGAAATCGATAATAAAACAAATTCCGAATTTCAAATTTGGGTTTCAGATTCCATATTCGGGTGGAGACGTACGTTTTTCAAAATTTGATGGTTCTAATTACCGTTGTTTTATCACAATGTGAGACACACATACATACATTTATGCAGATTCTTCCTTATTTTAATTCTTTACATATAACACAGCGCGATACTATTTGGTGCCAACAATTTGAAAAGTGAAACGAACATTTAGAGGATTCAACGCAAAATCGTGAAGCTAAAACAATAGTTCCTCAAGAAAAGCCCCTTCGGACTAAAAAATTTAAAAGGTTTCAGATTTTTGCATTACGCCCAAAGGGCCGTATTTTTTAACATTTTGTGTGTTACCTTTATTTATTAAATAACATGTTTTTCGCATTTAAACCATAAAATTCAATCCAACAGTAATATCGCAAAATATTTAAAAGAGCATATCTATAAAATTTCTGATAGATCCAACGCGCTGGAGATAAAAATGCATTTTTTTGTGTGTGATGGCCATTGCTCGCTTTGAAATCATTGAGTTTCTTAATGAAAGACTTATAAATGCTTTACAAAATATGAAATGGATAATAAAACAAATTACAAATTTCAAATATGGGCTTCCAGATGCCACTATTCGGGTGGAGACATACGTTTTACAAAATTTGATGGCTCTAGGTACCGTTGTTTTATCACAGTGCGAGAAAAATGCTACATTTACGCAGATTCTTCGTTATTTAATTTCTTTAAATATAACTCAGGGTGATAATATTTGGTGGCAATAATTTGAAAAGTGAATTTTAAAAGTGAATCGACGCAAAAAGTTAAATTAATAACCCTTCAGAGCTAGCGCTCTTTGGGCTGAAAAAACTCACATTATTAGTTACTAAACTCGGATAAAACGGAAATATCCGAATAATCCTAAATCTCCAATAATTTAAACATATTTTTAAACATCCTAACATCTTCAAGTAAGCAGTCATTTCGGACTCAGATTTCATGCTGGCCGAGGGCATGATCTCAAAATAACTGATGAGCCATTTTTTCAAGTTAAATTAATTCGACAAAATAAAAAAAAACAACTAAATTTTAAATTTATCTAACTAAATATTTATGAAAATTTACATAAACAATAATGCAAAGGGGAAACGTCAACTTTATATATATATTTTGGCCTGAAATCTAAAGTTTTGGCATTCTAAATTTCAGAGAAAACCTTCCAAGTGAGATAAAACTTATAAAATAAACAACATAGATTCTTTCTCTAATTTATTAAATTTTTGGAAGCATAAATTAAAATATTTATGTTTGCATGTAAATAATTATGTATCTATTTATATATATATAAAGAAGAAAGTCGGTTTGTTGTTCGATAATAACTCAGTCATTACTATAGCTATCGTCACCAAACTTTCTACAATTCTTTTCTGGATCCTGGAAAAGGTCGACGTCCACTTTGTTTCAAAAAAAGGTAGCTAAAATCAGAGATATTAAATAAAATCTCGGAAAAACTATCATTTTCGCCCTCATTTTTAAGAGTGGCAACCGTCTCGCAAGCTGGAAATGAAAATCTGTTTTATTCCGAAGTTGTTGCCACTGCTCGCTTTCAAATCCTAGAGTCTGTTAATAAAAAATTTCGAAGTTTTGCGATGAAATAAAAATGGCATTGCCAAACATTAAATTCATTATTCCCGATTTCAAAAACTCGTAAGAAGCCATTTCGACTATTCCCATTTTCCTACGATATCAATCATTGAAAATATTAATTAAAAGCTCTGAAAGCGTTAATTTTCGCACTCATTTTTCCGAGTGGTAACAGTGTCGGTCGTTGGAAATAAAAGCTGTATTTCGAAAAGTATTGCTACTGCTCGCTTTCAAATCGTAGAGTTTGTGAATTGAAAATTTGTAATTTTTACAAAATCTATCTATATATATATAAAGAAGAATGCCTGTTTGTGATTTATTTGTTCGCGTTATTTATTTCTGATCAATTATGATACGTTTTTTGCCACATTTAGTTGTCTAAAATTGAATGTAGGGGAATATTGGATGGAACGTGGGCTTTACACGACCATTTGATTAGAAAGACGAAAATCATTAAAATCTGCGTGCCATTGTTCCTGATTTAATTAAAGAGAAGTAGCTCATTTTTCTATCGAAATTTTTTATGTGGGTTCCATACGCATGATACTGAAATATGTACGACTATGAATCGTATTTTTTGTACTCTTATTAGAGAAGTATTACAGTGGTATCCTTTTTTCGGCTGTTAGATATATTACTCTTAATCTAACTTAAATGGCATCGGGCACTTCCGCTAGTTTTGTATATAAATACAAAATTTGTTAATATTGTTGCGAAAAATTCGGCGGTTGCGCCTGTATGTAAGCTTTCCGGCATAGCACTAGGGTTGCATAAAATAGTGTATGGTAGGGTTGCCAGATTGGCGACTTTATCGCCCATTTGGCGACCAGATCGGCGATATCCCATGGTCCAATCGGGAAGCTTCTAGAATAACTTCCTGACGAGATATTTCTCGAAACGTGTGGAACCTAAGGAAAAGCTATATAAACCCCTGCGTTTCTGAGAGCCGGCAGTGTGAGAATAGCTGCTTACTGTGAGTGCTAAGCTACGCGAGAGTTTTGTGAACGGAAAGCGATCGGGATAGTGCTTTGCCGTGAAGCTACCTTTACAGTATAGCTTGACAGTGTATTGGTGATTGTTCCACGGTGTTTATTATAAGTTTAGTGTTGCCGTGAAGCTACCTTTGCAGTTACAGCTTGAAGCTGTGTTGCTGATTGTTTCAGCGTATTTATTGTAGATTTTCGACGCTTTTAAAGGTAATTTTGGAGCTGTGCTGTAAATAGTGATTCTTGTAAATAAATTGTGCTTTTTATTGTTCTGCATCGTATTTTCATCGGATACTCTCAAATCCACGAACCCGTATAACGCAACAATATAATGTCGGTGCACTGAAGTAAAATTGCTAAAAATTATCTTCATCACGGACTTGAAATGATCATCAGTCAATCGGTTTTTCTTATTACCAATTTTCAACTATGAAAAAAAGAACTGTTCATATATAAATGCATGTGAAACAAAGCAATTATTCTTAGTGCAAAAATTCGTGAGCGAGCGTACTAATAATTTCACACGTATGAGCAAGTGTTAATCAAATCTGTAACTTAAAAATTTTTAATAAGATTTAAACCACACTATAAATTAATTAACTCTTTCTACAGATTTCCTGATGCGTTACTTATGTTCGTTTTTAATGAAAATTAAAAAGTAGAACTTTATATACAATTAAAATCTTGAAATCTCTGTAACGTCGTATTTGCAACAAACATGTCATAAAAATGTATTCGCGGGCCGCATAAAATTGCTTCGGAGGCCCTATGCGGTCTGCCAACGTGAGACTACTGATTTAAAGAATGGGACACTTCCCTGTTATGTATCTAAAAAAGTTCACCTTACATGAAATGTACCACAGCGTTTTCCTCGTGTTAAGCAGTTTGGAATTTGTGTCCTTTGGCGTACTTACATGTGTCACCATTAAATCTTTCAACCATGGGCTTAGTATGTCAACGTGCAGAAGTTTATTTTCATACATATGCATGTTTCTCCTTGGTGTTTTGAAAAGTTGATACATTTGAGGGGGGAAAGCAATTACCGAACTTAACACTTTTCCAAAAATAACAGTTCCCGGTTTTTGATGTATGCAGACTAAGTTACCTTCAAAACAAACTTTTAAACCTTTTTGACGTCTATTTCTATCACTATAGCTATAGAATGCTAAATATTGTCTCCAATAATACTAAAAATGCTTTGTTTATAGTAAATGTATAAGGAATTTCTACCGCCTTCTTCGCATGCCTTCGTGGTGTAGTGGTCAGCACGCTCGACGCGCATTCGAGAGGTCCGTGGTTCGAATCCCGGCGAGGGAATTGCTCATTTTTCTTTATGGTTAGGTACGCAACCAGCAGCTCACGCTTCATTCTTCACAGATAGCATGAGCGTTCTGAATGCGCTGAATTCAATTTCCTCCAAAACATCCGCACACGGCAGCACTTAGAGAGATCCTCTTAACGTTAGGCTCCTCTATTCCTTTAAATATCAACTGGATAAAAGGACACACCGGGCAGAAAGGCAACGAACGAGCGGATGAACTAGCTAAGACCGCAGCTCTCAAACCAGAAATTGACAAGGAAGTTCCGCTTTCCCGTAGAAGTTGCAAAAAGGCTCCTCAAGACGACATTCCAAGAGACATGGTCGTCACGATGGCAGGAAGAAGAGATAAGAAGATTTACTTACAACATCTTCCCAATACCTACTCTCAAGAGGCTCAAATGCAATCGACTCTTCCTCCAGGCCTGTACCAACCACGGGAAATTCCCAGCGTATTAGAAATGATTCCTCAGACGGGACGTCAACTGTTCTTGCGGTTTTCGCGGAGAAGACGCGGACGCACTACATTACCTGCTCTCCTGCCCGCTGACAGAGCACTTCTGACAGCAGTTCTTTTCTTCTGACTACATCATATATCCTGTGAATAGACTGTTCACGGACTATTACTGCAACAAGGGCATTTTAGAGATAATGAAGCAAGTGAATGAAAATAATTATATCCAAGAAACTAAACATTAATGTAAAATATAGAAAGGCGGCCTAACCGTCAGATTTATAGCAATGACTAGGATGACTTCCTAACCCTGTAGTGCCATTAACTTAGTTTGGCGGAACAGGCTAAGTAAAGTGACCAATCCAATCGCCCCTGCTTTGAAATAACCTAATAAATCTACGGTGTCACCCGAACTGAAATGGTGGTGGATGATGATTCCCCACCGACAGGATTTGGCGATCGGGTCCCCTAATCACCAATCGCCCTTTAAGGAATTTATCTCGCCTTCTTCGCATGCCTTCGGGATGTAGGGGTCGTCACGATCGGCGCGTATTCGAGAGGTCAGTGATTCGAGTCACGAGGAGGGCATTGCTCATCTTTAATTTCTCCTGCTCTCAAAAAAAAAACCCTAATGTCTCTACAAATAAAACAACTGAAAAATAAAATTAAGACTACTTTTAATAAGGTACACAAGCCTCCTTAGAAACTGATCATAGGTTTTCTAAAGATCTACACATGTAATTCCTGATTTACCATGAGTTAACTAAAAGATTTGATTTCAGAGGTTAAAGTTCACAGTTAATTCATAATTACGGAATATCAGAGGGAAAATTAATAGAAAAAGATAACAAGAATAACTCGTATTACAGATAACATTTAAAAGGAAAATGGCATTAATAATTTATTTATACGTTGAAATCTCGGTTTACGAAATTGTTTTATTCTTGAAGGCCATTCATAAGCCCAAAACATTTCCTCTACATGAATTTAATGTACCATATGCAAGTATGTCGTAATAAAGCTAAACAACTATCCATATAGCTTACCTATATGTCAACAGCATTTACTAAGTAAAAATTAGTATACTTATAAGACGTATTCTATACATACACCTATAGTATGTGTACAATTATTAACACAATAAAGTGAAAAATCTGATGTATACACCCTAATCTGATGTGCATTTCAATTAAACTTATTGGATTGAATTAACTCTACTTCGTCGACAGCTCATAAACCACAAGAGAATAAATGTACAATTTAACTATATTTGTTTACCATAGCGACACTCTGGCGCTAGGTTCACTTAACAGCGTTACATCTCATTCAATTTATATTTCCGAATGCACAAAATTTACGTCATCTGAAGAATTATCTAATCGTTGCCACATGTTCTATTCAAATACTACAATAAATCTAAAACTATGTATAAAATAAATCAAACAAACCAAAAAAAGAAACAGCTTTTCACAGACGAAAAATTTCTAATCGTGGTCTCAAGCAGGCAGAACACGCTCTAAAATCAGCTTGGAAACCCTCGCTCTTTGTTCGCAAAGAGAGAATATTTTATTTGCTTAAGTCAAACTATGGGAGCAGAATCAGTATGTATAATAAAATGACTTCAAGACAAATAACAATAAATAATAATAAAATGGCTGAACATTGAAATTCAGTAATTGCATAATTGTTCTCGTAAGATCTTAATTTCAAATATGGAAAGCTATAGGGTATAAATTACCATTTGGATGCTCCTGTTTTAAAACTGCACCACTAACTTCTTTAGACGCCTCTACAAATTCATGACAGGGATATTGTGGATTAAATAGAGTTAAAATGAGTCTGTCATCTTTTAATATTTGAATGACTGGCTGACATTCATTTGTTCACTTACATGAAGTATCTTTTTCAAGTAAATTTGTTAGAAGAGCTCTAATTTTTGCATAATTTGGAATAAATTTATTACACACATTAATACTTCCTAGTAATCTTTACATTTTAATATTTTAAGGGGATTGTAATTTTTTAATTACTTCAATACTGGGTTCATCTTTTTCTGCTTGATGTTCATATCTTAGAAAATTTATTTTCTTTAGCAAAATGGCACTTTGACTGGTTTAATTTTATGTTTTCTTTTTCACATACGCGATATAATATTATTTTGAGATGTTCTAAATGTTCTTCAAAAGTTTAAGGAACTGCTATGATGTCATTAAAATAATTTAAAGGAAACTGAGTTTGATGTTTATTTAAAATTTGTCTAAGAGCTCTTTGAAAAATAACTGGGATTTTTATCAGTCCAAAAGTAATCTGCTCAATTTACAAAGATCAAAACTGGGTGTAATTGGTAGCCTTCCAGTATTTTGTTCAATAAACATTATATGGCAATAACTAGATGCTAAATCGGATGCAGAAAACACTTTTGCATAAGTTAAGTCGTCTGATACTGCTAGTATTCTAGGCATGGTTTCGGAATCTGTTTGAGTAATTTGATTAAGTTTCCTATTAGCAATATACAACTTAGTTTTTGAGTTTTCATCTCTTATAGGCTAAAGATACAGGGACATCATTAGGGCTAGACGATGGTTTTATGACAGATGCAAGTAATAATTCTTCTATTTGCTTTTGTATTTCATTGTTATCTTAAGGGGATTCCTTATATGGTCTATATAAATTATTGCAAGTTCCAAGTCGTGTTACTCTTGGAGGTTCAATATCAATACAATCCGCAAAAGATTTACTTTTTGCAACTACTTGACTATAATTATTTAATAAGTTATTTAACTGGTCATTTGGACAAGAATTTTCGCACTCATTATTTTCAACATTATTAAAACAGTGTTTTTTATTTTCAGTATTTTTGTATAAATATAAGAAATTATTCTTAAAAGAATTCTTTAGACAAACATCTTTGCTTGTATTTCTCTTAAACGGATCCACGTCATAATCAATGAAATTCTGTTGCAATTTAAACAAAGAAATATAAGATAAAGACAACAATAAGTAATTTAAATAAGAATTTTCAGCATAAATTATCGCATCTTTACTTACTCTTCCGACACCGCATACCAGTTTAATTAATTTAAGAACAGGAAGACCTCCAGATAAAGACAATAGATTACTTGGAATTTCATTTCCGACAGTTTCGAAATTCTCATTAGAACTTAAAGTAAGTACTCTTTGATATTATATTAACCTGACTGCCTCTATCGATAGTAACAGGAAGGTTATTATTCCCTACCTTAACATTTAAAATATTGTCATTAAAGTAAAGGATGCAGAGCAATTATATTTCAAGGATAATAATGAATTTGATACAATCCTCAATTTCAACACATTCAAGGATATAAAATGACATGACCTTGCCTTTTAACAAATCTGGAAATGAACACTCTTAAGGCAAAAAAAAAAAAAAAACGACGTACCGAGAAGATATAAAGCAAATTCGACACAAATTGATATGCATGAAGGTTTCGACGGAAAATGCAAAATTTTACATTTTGGCTGCTAATGAATGAACGGTTGTCGCTACAGCGCATCTGATCTGCGCAACTGGCAGGATATTTAAGAGAAGAAATTACGATTCCAGGTCATAAATTCTTCACGAATTTAATTCCGTGTACTCTGGTAGCCAGTAACTATGCCTCGCATACAGGTGCGCGAACGATATGCGCAGATGTCAGAATTTGAGAGAGGTCCTATAGTTGGGCTCAAAGTTGGTCTTATCGGCGAATAGCTCGACATTTGAGCAGGAGCGATGCCACTATTAGACGACGTTGGCAGGAATGGGTGCACTATGGGCGCACGCAGTGTCAAGAAGGAAGCGGTCGGCCTAGAAAAACGACAGAACGTGAAGACCGAGCAATCGTCAGAGCGCCACTCACAGCCCCAGATGCACCATTATCATCGATTGTACTACATGCAACTAGTGACTCAGTGACCGCAAGAACCATTCATAGAGGGCTTACAGAAAGGGTGGTGAGGTCACGGCGCCCCTTGCGTAGAGTACCATTGACTTCTGTACAACTTCAAGCCCATTTGCAGTGCTATCGGGCTCATTCGCACTAGAATGTCCCTCACTGGAGTAGAATAGTCTTCAGTGATGAGTCCCGCTTTGAACTGAGCCCCGATGACCAGTGAAGGCGAGTCTGAAGACGCCCTGGACAGCGGTGTGATACCAACCTGATTGTCTTCCGGGAGACAGGCCGACAACCAGGAGTGATGGTCTGGAATGCCATTTCATTTCACAGTATGACCCCTTTGGTTGTCATCCGTCGCAACCTTACAGCATAGTGGTTCGTCGACGAAGTTCTAAGGCCCGTTGTGTTGTCCTTCATGTCACACCACCATGGGCTTACATTTCAGCAAGATAATGCCCACAACAACACTGCACATGTTTCTACTGCTTGCCGCAGTGCTTGCCGAACATTACCTTGGCCAGCAGCGTCGCCGAATCTCTCTCCTATTGAGCACGTTTGTAGCATTATGGACAGGGCCCTCCAACTAGCTCGGGATGTTGATGATCTAACGAGCCAGTTGGACAGAATTCGGCACGATATCCCTCAGGAGGACATCCGCAACCTCTATCGATCGATGCCAAGCCGAATAACTGCTTGCATAAGGGCCAGAGGTGGACAAACGCGTTACTGACTTTTTCACTTTGTGAAACTATCACTTCAATAAATCATCCCATTTTTCTCAAACTGTAAATTTTTTTTTCTGTACATGTACATCACTTCTACCGATTTTCGTTCCATTCGGATAACTCCTTCTTGGTGCGTCGTTTTTTTTTTTTTTTTTCTTAGACTGTATTTAATTTATCATTGCCAGAAGCACCTTTTGTACAACATCGTTTTTTTAAAATACATCAAATGTTTGTCTACGGAAAATCTTTCGTGCCATCAAATACCGTAGAGGTAAATTTATCTTTACCTATGGAAATATATTTGAAATTTTTCGTGCAGATTTTTAAGGTTTTCGACCTGGTTTTTTCTTTAAAATATTTCAGTGAATCGATAAATTTCTTAATTTAAGCAAGTAAAAGCATTCAGAGCATTACAAATAAATCCTAAGACAACATTAAAATTATGCACTTAAACATTCAGAATTATTTAAAACGACATTCTGAATTATTAACACTTCCAAATCGCAACAATGAAATTTTAACTTAATTTTGAGGACTAAATGTAAAGAATTCATAGCCCAACTTTCATTTCTTCAACTTTCATTTTCAACTTTCATTTTGCCGAGAGGAAAAGGAATTTCGATGATTCACTCGATATTTAACTGATAAACATAACAACAACGTTAAAAATTCGAATCAAATAATTTCTCAACCGGCTTCGCTATTTTCTGTATGATTTAGGCCTAATTCGAAAACACTTTTTCTCCTCCTCATCAAGTGGTTGTGTCTTAATGTAAAATTTTATTTTACTTGTTTACTCATTCCGATAATTTTAACTTGCTGATATTTTATCCGTTGCTCTTTGAGGCAGCAGGTGCACGTTCATGTCAACTCTATTAATAGTAACAGATTCCATAGATACTTGATGATTCTTCGCTACACGTAAAGAGTTAGAGCTGCGTATATTCCTAAGATGCATAACGGAAAAGGAAACATTTGCAGGCTTTGGCGTAGATAACAAGATACAATTAAATATAATTAAGATATATTAATTAATATATATCAAATTCACTTAATTGAATTCTACAGTGATTAGAATAGAAGAGAAACACGCCAATGTGACAATCAAATTCACTGAAACAACCTTGAATTTAGCGTACATTTACTAAAAAAACTCAATCGATTTCGAGGGCAGCTACAGGTCCCTCCTCATCAGGAGAACAAAATATCTAGAAAGGGAAAGCAACCTCAGTAACGGCTTTTTTATACCCTCGGATAGAACCACCCGAGGATATAAAAAATTGGAAATTTAATCATAATTTTGACTTTGGATCTGCAAAAATTATCCAAAAAGCTTCTTCCGTTGATGAATTGGATTTTCTTGAGGCTTTTCATATTCACAAAGATTTAGCATGTTTAGTGAATGATTTTAAGTCTAATCCAGTCCTTCCTAGCGCTTTTAAACAAGACGTTGAGATTCTATTAACATAATTCTTGATGATTATTTTTGTCGATAGATGGCGTTGCCTCCTCGCACGTGGTTCTACTCGAGAGTATAAAAAGCCATTACTGAGATTTCTTTCCCTTTTCCACATGTCAGGAACTTCAATTGATCTTTGATCAGTCTTGTTTTTCTCTTGTACTTCTCCGGACTTTCTCCATTGACGCTGGGTCACCCCCCTCCTTTCCACTTTCATTTTTCATTCACCCATCAGGACTCCTTACCGTCATGTGCCCTTGGCATTTCCTCAGGAGCCGATAACGCCGCATTTACTAGCGGCACTTCGGCCATACCTATATGGACTGGACTGGACTGGACTTCTTTCCCTTTCTACCTGATGTTCGCGCCTTCTAAGGCAACACTGATTCTTCTTCATCACCGTGCCCTTCGGGATCTCTTTCAGGGTACTGGGAAGTACTGTACTAACACAGTAGAAACCCAGTATACCACATAAGTATCCAAGTATCTTTCCCTTTCTAGATATTTTGTTTTCCTGATGAGGAGGGACCTGTAGCTGCCCTCGAAATCGATTAAGTGTTTTTAGTAAATGTACGACAATATACAAGGTTGTTTCAGCGATTTTGATATAAATATCAATCGATAGTCGCAGTCATTCTGGTCTCGAAACTCACGTTGAATATCACTAGACTATTCTGGAAATCGGAATAATTCATATTTTCCTGGTACAAGAGCGTTGGCAGTGAATACTTTATTTTTTCTCATCAAGCAGGTTTTTGCAATGCATTAAGTACTGACATCCAGAAAGGATATTTTGAAAGCTTCTATTTACATTCGCCTTCATTCTCTTTCGCTGCTCTGTCACTTCGCTCTTAAGTGGATCTGACAATTACTCTTTAAGTGGATCTGACAATTATTCTTGACAGAAACTTCTTCACGTTTAATCACCACAGTTTTCATATTTCTTCTTCATTTCCAGCTTCAATCTCAACGTCTTTTGTGATTTTCTCCGAAAGCGCTACATAAATCCAGTTATTTCTGCTTATCAGAAAGAGTTGTTTCTATGAGAAACGCATAAACGCAGTTGGGTGTTTTATGCTTCTGGGAAGTTAAACTGAGGAATTTCAAAATAAAATGTATCTGAGAATAAAAAAGATATATATATATATATATATATATTAAAGAAGAATGTCTGTGTGTTTTTTCGCTATTAACTCACTTATGACTATAGCTATCATCAGCAAACATTTTACTATTCTTTTCTGGGTCCTGTGAAAGTTCGGCATCCACCTTTTTCCATAAACAAAATAGCTAAAATCACAGATATTAATTAAAATTTCTTAAAACGCTAATTTTCGCCCTCATTTTTCCGAGTGGCAACAGTCTCGCACGCTGGAGATAAAAATCTCCTTTATTTCGAAAAGTGTTGCTATTTCTCACTTCCAAGTCGTAGAGTTTGTTAATACAAAATTTCTCTAAGTTTTGCGATGAAATAAAAATATCATTGACGAACATTAAATACATTATCTCCGATTCCAAAACTTCATGGGAAACAATTTCGACTACTTCGTACTGCTTTAATAAGCCTAGATATTAATTAAAAACTCTGAAAACACTAATTTTCGCAGTCGTTTTTCCAAGTGTAATAGTCTCGCGCGTTGGAGATAAAAACGTTTTATTTCGAAATGTGTTGCTACTGCTCGCCTTAAAATCGTAGAGTTTATGAGTCAAAAATGTGTAAAGTTTTACAAAATCCATGCATATAAAAAAAACGTGTGCGTGCGTGTGTGTTCGCATGATTGATTCCTGATCAATTTTTTGCCACGTTTAATCCACTAAAATTGAGTACAGGTGAAATACCGGACGGAGCTTGAAAAGTAGGCTGGAAATCTGAACTAAATTAATTTAAACTATTTAAAAGACTGTTTTTAAAATTACATTTTTCGTAAGATTTTCAGATAAGCTATACATATCTATACATATATATATATAAGGAAGAATGGCTGTGTGTTTGTTTGTCGCGTTATTAATTTCTGATTAATTATGATTAATGTTTTGCCACATTTAATTGATTAAAATTGGATATAAGTAAAATATTGAATGGAACTCGAGATTTTACGACTATTTGATTAGAAGGACAAAAATCATTAAAAACTGCATGCCATTGTTGCTGATATAATGAGAGAGAATTAGTTTACGTCTCTGTCGATATTTTTATATGGATTCCACATCGCATCAGATTGAAAATTGTATGACTATGAATCGCATTTTTTACATCCTTATTACAGAAGTATTACAGCGGTATCGTTCTCTCTGTTGTTAGGTACATTATTATCAATCTAACTTAACTGTCATATGGTACTTCCGCTAGTAAAGAAATAAATAAGGATAAACAACATGTTAAATATTTTCCAAAAACATTTGTTTTGAAATAAATTCTGCAATGTGCATTAGAAGGAAAACCTTATAACTATGACTTTCGAAATTTTCCTGTATCGTTAATTCAGGTTTTAAGTAACAACTCGTATTGAAAAAATTAATTCAATGAAACAGTTATGGATTGTTATTTAATATTTATTTTAAATAACTTGGTGAAGCAACTAATTTCTTTCTAATCACATCATTTAGAAAGTTTGATGTGTACCCCACATGATTTCCTTGTACGGAATATTGAATTATGCGCATTTTTTTTGCCATTTCATTTAAACTTATTGGATTGAATTGAATCTATTTCGTCGATAGCGCATAAACCACAATACAATATGCACTCCTTAATATTCACTATATTTGTTTACTATAGCGACACTCTGGGGCTAGGTTCACTTAACAGCGTTACATGTCATTCATTTTATAACTCAAAATGCACAAAAATTACGTATATCATCTAAAGAATTAGCTAATCGTTGCCACATGTTCTATTCAAATTCTCATTCAATTAATTAGTTCTCACTTCGTGACAAGGCAAAAATACATAACTAAAAATATCTGTACTAATAATTACGAAGTAAATCTTAAAGACTATTTATTTCCTTCAATAAATTCCAGAAAGGGTTAAGCATGATTTAATTCACAATAATAAAAGAAGGCGTTGTCTGTGTTGTTGCGAAGCTTACGTTCTCTAGATTGTTCATAGGATTAGTTTAATGATTTGTAGGATTAGTTTAAAAAAAAATTTGAAAATATAAAAATTACTGACGAATAATGAGGCTGAAAACTATCTATTTTTTATTTTATTATGTGCTAAGCCATTAGGCAATCCACGGTAGGAAAGGTTACAGACGAAAACATCGCGACAAAAAACATCGCGGATGAAAACGTCGGTGAGAAAACAGCGCAAGGCGAAAACGTCGTGGTACGAAACATCGTCGTCGAAAATAAAGCGGTTCAAAAACTTCGCAGTTTAAAAACATCGCCATCGAAAATGTCACGGTAAAAATAAAGTACCTACAAATCATCGCATGACGATAACATCGCAGACATGCGTTCTTCAGGCTTTAATAATTGTAAAATTTAATGATTGTTTTATAATTGTAAAAATTAGCATAATGATTTGTGAGCACAAGATGGAAAGAAAGATACTTTTCACTTTCATATTTTTTATTAACTAATAAATATTTGCTGAAAATGTAAAATGGAAACTTAAGCATAGAATATTAACGCAACTTATTAACGCACTTAATTTTAAACTGACATAGTTGACTAACAAAGGTCATTAATAAATTATTTTTATAAAGTTTTACTGGTAATTTTTCATGAAAAGTGTAATCTAAAAACGAATAGAAAAAGAAAGATCAGTAACTGCATGAACTTAATCTACACAGTCCAGTCACATTAATGTGACCATCTGCCAAAAGCCAGAATAACCACCTTTCGCAGAGCGGACTGCTGCGAGACGTGCAGGAAGAGAGTCACATAGGTCCCTGAAGGTGTTCTCTGGGATGTTGAGCCATGCCGACTCTAATGCCGTGGCCAGCTGCGCTAGATTACGCGGTTGAGGATCCATGGCGCGAACAACTCGATCGAGATGGTCACCCAGATGCTCGATTGTGTTTAAGTCAGGTGAGTTTGCCGGCCAGGGGAGGACGGTAAACTCATCCTGGTGCTCTTCGAACCACGCACGTACACTGGCAGCTGTATGGCACCTCGCATTGTCCTGCTGGAAGATGCCATCATCCTGAGGAAAAACAATGCGCATGTAGGGGTGAACATGGTCCGCAAGGACAGATGCGTACTTGTATTGATCCATTGTGCCTTCCACAATGATCAGTGAACCTAGAGAATGCCAGGAAAACATTCCCCAGACCATAATGCTCCCGCCTCCAGCTTGGACCGTTCCGGCAATGGTTGCAGGGTGGTTCCTTTCAGAGGTTTCACGCCTTATACGCCAACGTCCATCTGTCCGATGGAGCATAAAACGCGATTCATCCGAAAACGCAACCTGTCGCCACTCAGTGGACGTCCAGCTGCTGTACTGGCGTGCAAATTCTAGCCTTCGCCGTCGATGAACAGCAGTCAGCATAGGTGCACGAACCAGGCGTCTGCTTCGGAGGCCCAGACGCAGCAATGTTCGCTGAATAGTACTTTGGGAGACACTTTTGGTAGCCCCTTGGTTCATTTTGGTGGTCAGTTGCTCAACGGTAGCCCGTCTATCTGCCCGAACGCATCTCCGCAACCGTCGTTCGCCTCTGTCATCTATGGCCCGTGGTGCACCACATTTGCCACGTCGCTGATTTTGGACAGTCCCATTTTGCCATGCACGGTACACTTTTACCACGGCGGCACGCGAACAGTTCACAAACTCAGCCGTTTCGGAAATGCTTCCACCCTTGGCCCGAAAGCCAATGATCATGCCCTTTTGGAAGTCGGATAAATCGCTTCGTTTCTGCATTACGCCAACGATTGAAATGTTTTCCGAAGCCCTCACACACCCTTTATATACGCTCAACTGCACTGTGCTGCCACCTGCCTTCTGTGATTGGTTATTTAACTCTGACATGGAAAGTACGTGGTGGTCACATTAATGTGACTGGACTGTGTATAAAAATTTGCTAAATTAATTATGATATTATTTTCTTCACTTTTGTTAATTTGATACTCTTATGGTGAAAATTATTTCTTGTTTTGTTTAAATTTCTTGTTTTTTAATAATTTATTAGTTAGTAACAATATGAAAGTAAAAATTATCCTTCTTTCCACCTTGCTCTCATAAATCATTGTGCGAATATCCATTAACAATTATTAAAGCCTGAAAACGCATGTCTGCGATGTTACCGTCATGCGATGATTTGTAGGTACTTTATTTTTTACCACGATATTTTCGACGGCGATGTTTTTAAATTGCGAGGTTTTTGAACCGCCTTATTTTCGACGACGATGTTTTGTACTACGATGTTTTAGAACTGCGATGTTTTCTCTTTGCTTTATTTTCTCTCACGATGTTTTGTACCACGACGTTTTCGCCTTGTGTTGTTTTCTCCGCGACGTTTTCGTCCACGATGTTTTTGCCGCAATGTTATCGGCGAACACCAAAAAAAGGGTGCAAAACATTTCCTTTTTCCTCATACAGTTACTTCTCCCTTTAAATGTTGTAAAGATTTATTTTATTCTAACCAATTATTTTTAATTTACCTTTCCTTTCCCACCTGATTTCAGTTTCCTGCCGGAATGTAAATTGTTATGAAGTAAAGGCAAATACTAAACGTGTTTCAGAAGCAGTATTTGAGCTGTGTTTCAAGAATTCAAAAAGAGTAGTAGCGGACTTTGTTCCTAGTGTATTTGTATGGTTTAGTTAAACTAACAAAGATTTATTCTAATTTTTTACTTTTCTATCCCTTCTCATTTTCAACTTCCCGTTAGAAGAAGCGCGCGTTTTAGCTTTATGCTAATTTGAAGTGGAGCCAAGTTATATTTAAGCGAGAGGTAGGAACCTCTCAGGGTGAGAGAGCTTTTAGTCTCAGACCACGGCACTCTATTCGACGTTCTCCTGACTAGCTAGCATTTAAATTCTAAGCCATAGCGCTTTACGTCATTGCTTATTGAAGTAATTCCAAGTGCGTCAGTATTAGTTAAATCTTGCTACGCACCATTTAGTTTAGAGGCCAACCTCGCGTTAAGCTCTGTGAGCAACGACTGCTTAATTTCTAATTAGTTTTAGTTTAAATTTATTTGATTGTTCATTTTTAGACCCAAGTGCGTTCTGTATCCCTCCCGAGTTGGGAAGTGGTTGTAAGTAATAGTGATTTAATAAAAGAGGATTTTAAATCCCTTTCAAGTGCAGTTCTTCTACCACTTAATCACAGTATTCTACCACAGAACATAGCTGCATTCAGCTCCCTGTTCCAGATCAGGATTTAAGGAGTTCACGAAGATGTTTGCCAAGAATATGCACCGAACACTCAGTCCTGACATATTATGCGTGTTTTTATTTATCTCTACAGCCAGTGTTACACACCCGTCGGATTTATACTGATATTCCTAGGCACAGCTTTGCTGGGAGAAGCTGATTTAGCGTTAAGCTAACGAGCCATTCGTTAGAAATCTTAATTTATTAGTGATTTGTTACATACTTTTTTTTTTCTGTGGAATTACGTTAGCCACAAGTAGTGGTGATTTGTGAGCCCGAAGTGCGTGCATCTGTTTTAATGTAATTTAAATAAAAAGGTTATTTAAAACCTTTCTTCTGCAGTAATTATTCTTTAAGACATAGCAAGAATTCGCTACTTCGTCTTCTATATAGAAACCCAGTTGTATGCTACGTAAAAACACTTAGAGACTCTATAGGTGTTAAGTCCTCCATTTGGCTGCTTCGTCGTTCAATAGCACACGGAAAGCATTGACACTGCAACGTAGTTGGCAGTGACTTAACTGAAGTAAGGCTTACAATTACCAATGGCTTTTAATGAAATTTTGAAGAACTTGATCCGGTGTACGATTAATAACACCATAGGATCTGAGCCAGTTTTTGAGCTGCCGTCTCGTTTGAGTGCCAGTAGACAGACTCATGATTCCACAGAATGTGAATGAATGAGCTAAATTACTGATAAAACTCCTGGTTCTTTTGCCTGACTCGTTTACCTTAACATATTTTTGAACATATGAAAATGAGACTCGACAAAAGCAATAAGATGAAGCGCATAGTTATGTCTTTCTTTTGAATGCACAAAATTTATTCATTAGTAACGTTTTCTAGAAAAACCATAAAATCGCATCTCGTAACACGAAATGATTTCTTCTCTTTAGCTCATTACGATATCTTAAAACAATGCTCAAAGACGATAAAATGCTGATTACGGTAAGAAGCTCTGGAAGAGGTAATTCAAGTACGAAGATTCCCCTTTAGTAGATTATTATGATTTACCAACAATAAAACTACACTGAAATATGCTATTTCAGACTAAATATACAGTTTTTATCGTATTTTATTTTAAAGCTATTCCAAATACACAGAACTTAAAATCACCTGAAGATTTTTTTGTGGTGCCTCATTATAGGAAAACTGTGGTCGGTTATTACATTCCGACATTGTTAAATCAAAGATTAGATTGGCTCGAGCACCGCAGCTATGCTGAAGTAATGAATGTCGTAATTTGATAGAGATGGGAAGACAAAATGTTTCGTTATAATATTTTCGTAGATATTGATTTTGTTTGCCCATAAATGAGTTTTTATTGTTTTTGAAGCGTTTTCAATCGTTTCCATGTACTTATTTATTTATTTAATATATTATACATAGCCTAGGTGTTTTTTTTTGTCCTGCGTGTTTTATACATCTTCGAATATATGGCTATTCCTCGTGTTTGTATGTCTTTATATCAAGTATGTTGTTGGAGATTATGTTATATTGATTTCATTAACGTATAAGGTATTTCTTCGGCCTTCTTAACGTGCCTTCGGGGTGTAGTGCTCAGCAAAGCTTGCCACGTATTCGTAAGGTCCGTGGTTCGAGTCCCGGCGAGGGCACTGCTCATTTTTCATGCCTCTTGCCTCGAAATAACCTAATGTCTCTACAGATGTCTGCAATGTAAAAATTATTTCTAGAAGAACCAGATATATGAGCAAAACCCTTCTTTTCTTGTCAAACCTTGGCGATTTTCTGGAAGTTTCTAGAAAAATAATTTTGAAGGTTTCGAACCAAAGCTTTTCGAATCTTCCATGAAAAACGTTATGGCCTGCAATCATTTTAAAGATGTGCGAATGTTTTCGACTTCTGCTTGGTGACTACTGCTTTAAAGCCTTTGGAACAATTTTGGAAATTTGTAAAATTTCTCTCACATTAAACATAATTTCAACTTAACTCTACTCTTTCTCCTTGTTCAAGGTTTTCTAGTTATTTAAGGTTTAGTTATACCTATTTATGTAAAGATGCTAATCGCATATCATGGCGTAATTTTCCCGCTTCGCGAATCCCCCCCCCTCAGCTTTTCAGCTCTAGATTCTGAAAATTATAAAAATATTCACTTTACTTTCACCTTCTTCTATTGTATATACTCCTCCTCTGTAACGGCTAGTTTACTGAAAAACTGCATTCTCTTGAATAGTTTCATTTTTATTCATATACAATTTGCATTTGCATTTTTGTTCTATCATTTCATCCATTTTATTTCCCTTTGCATTTACACAGTCCAGTCACATTAATGTGACCACCACGTACTTTCCATGTCAGAGTTAAATAACCAATCACAGAAGGCAGGTGGCAGCACAGTGCAGTTAAGCGTATATAAAGGGTGTGTGAGGGCTTCGGAAAACATTTCAATCGTTGGCGTAATGCAGAAACGAAGCGATTTATCCGACTTCCAAAAGGGCATGATCATTGGCTTTCGGGCCAAGGGTGGAAGCATTTCCGAAACGGCTGAGTTTGTGAACTGTTCGCGTGCCGCCGTGGTAAAAGTGTACCGTGCATGGCAAAATGGGACTGTCCAAAATCAGCGACGTGGCAAATGTGGTGCACCACGGGCCATAGATGACAGAGGCGAACGACGGTTGCGGAGATGCGTTCGGGCAGATAGACGGGCTACCGTTGAGCAACTGACCACCAAAATGAACCAAGGGGCTACCAAAAGTGTCTCCCAAAGTACTATTCAGCGAACATTGCTGCGTCTGGGCCTCCGAAGCAGACGCCTGGTTCGTGCACCTATGCTGACTGCTGTTCATCGACGGCGAAGGCTAGAATTTGCACGCCAGTACAGCAGCTGGACGTCCACTGAGTGGCGACAGGTTGCGTTTTCGGATGAATCGCGTTTTATGCTCCATCGGACAGATGGACGTTGGCGTATAAGGCGTGAAACCTCTGAAAGGAACCACCCTGCAACCATTGCCGGAACGGTCCAAGCTGGAGGCGGGAGCATTATGGTCTGGGGAATGTTTTCCTGGCATTCTCTAGGTTCACTGATCATTGTGGAAGGCACAATGGATCAATACAAGTACGCATCTGTCCTTGCGGACCATGTTCACCCCTACATGCGCATTGTTTTTCCTCAGGATGATGGCATCTTCCAGCAGGACAATGCGAGGTGCCATACAGCTGCCAGTGTACGTGCGTGGTTCGAAGAGCACCAGGATGAGTTTACCGTCCTCCCCTGGCCAGCAAACTCACCTGACTTAAACCCAATCGAGCATCTGTGGGACCATCTCGATCGAGTTGTTCGCGCCATGGATCCTCAACCGCGTAATCTAGCGCAGCTGGCCACGGCATTAGAGTCGGCAAGGCTCAACATCCCAGAGAACACCTTCAGGGACCTATGTGACTCTCTTCCTGCACGTCTCGCAGCAGTCCGCTCTGCGAAAGGTGGTTATTCTGGCTTTTGACAGATGGTCACATTAATGTGACTGGACTGTGTATTTTTATTTGAAACGAATTTTGTGCCGATTCCTTTTAAGCTACCTGGACGGGACTGGCGTTCTCACAATTAAGAAGCTTTCCAAATATGAAGCTTTCCACCTTACTTCTGTCATTTATGTTCCGTTACATTGCAGCTTTATCTACAGAGGGTGTGGTCCATCTTTCGAATTCTAGGTCTTTTGTTCGCGCCCCTTCTCCTTACTTCCTTCCTTGGATGTACCTCTTGGGAACTGAAGTCAAGACTCATTCATGTGAGCTGTCTTTGGGCTCAGTTAGCGTCAGATATTATAATGTTAATATTACTGTGTATTCTTATTTCCATGTAGGTTTCTTTTAAAGAAATAGTTTTGCGATAGTTACCAGTAGTTTATACATGACTACTTCTCATTTGTTATGTTCTTATTGTAACCGTGTTCATCGGAAATTAAATTATTCGCGTAATTTTTCCCCTCTCAGTTTTCGGACAGTGAAATTCCTTGAAAAGGGGGAGGGATACGGTAGTTTAAGTTTACTATATGGGGGCAACGTTACGCCGCATATATGGGGGCATCGCGTCCGTAGCATTCCCTAAGCTACAAGTGCTTCCTGGTTGCTGGTAAATGAGCAACAAATTTGCAGCACAGACGATATCCTGATATGAAGTTGCTCTGACTCGTGTAAATGTTCATCCTTCTCTTTGTCATAATTGTCATTGTCATATTCTCAGACTCTCAAGCAGAAATACTGTCTATTGCTAATGGTTGCCACGCTTCTATTTCCTTATCTGTAATGCAATGTAGATCTCTGCTGCCAGAATTACATGAAAAATATCAAGTAGTCGTTTTGCAGTGGATTCCTTCTCATTGTGGCATCCTCGGAAATGAAAAGGTAAATGAGCTCGCCAGATGTGGATACCTAATTATTCAAGTTTCAAATGGAAAGGTTGATTAATAAATATTATTGCGTTCTTAAGGGTTCGTGGATTTGGAACGATTAACGACAACACTTGATGAAGAATGAAAACACAATTTATTAGCCAGTATTAGTCAGAACAGCTCCAAAAGCATGGTTACAGTCGTCAAAAAACTACGAAAAACAAGCTCTCATAATCAGCAAAACAGCCTTCTGGCTCTCAGGCTATAACTGCGAAAACAGCTTCATGGCAAAGAACTAGAGTACAGCTCCCGACTAGGTTCACTTTGGTTGTTCTCCGAATTCAACGTACTCTCGAGACTCTCCACGCTACAATTCACGATGCTACAAATCACGATTTTATATTTGTATTTAAGTATGTTAAAATTGTAAATGTAGTCGAATAATTACTATTAAGTGTTCATAATATTACAGTTATCGACAACCAAAATAGAATATTTGGAACAAAAGGATATATTTTATTCGCTTTTTAACATCATATTTTATCCGTTAGAATAGATATTTAAAACACTGCAATGATTAAAGTAAAATAACACGCCAAATAAATATTAATTTAGAAGTCAAACAACAAACTTAGCGTCATATTTGCAAATTTTCACTGGACTAGTTTCGATGGTTTTGCCAAACCAGCAGCTTCAGCTGTCAAAGTGCAAAAGAACGAGATCAGATATAAGGAAAAGATAAGATAAGAATGTCTGCGCAGGAATTAAGTATTTCTAGATATTTGTATTCGCTGTTAGAATAAATTACAGCAAGTACACAAAAATACGTATCTATATGCATACATAACAAAACGAATTTATTGAAAGCATAAAAATGAGGATATTTTATTCTGCATGAATACATTATAGCAAATACACAAACATATATATGCATACATTATAAAAAAATGTATTGCAAGTGTATAAATGTGGATAATTTATTCTTACAGACAATTGAAATATTTAAATTAATAATGTAACTCCTGTATACTTGACTAAAATGCAAATAAATTCAAAAATTTGTTTCTACCATTAAATTGGAAGAAACAAAACTTTACAACCGAAAGAAAACGATTTCTTCGGCTTAAGTGAAATAAATTTCGAGAAATCAATTGTTTCCGACTATTTTTTTAAAATGCAGAAGAAATGCCAACCTGATTTTCGCATTTATTCGTTTATTTATTAATGTATTATTTAATTTTCATTAACTGATTTTTATGTAACATTTATTTATTTCTGCTTGACCTCTAGGAAGTAGTATATAATGCTATTTTGTTTTACGGCTAAGATTTCTGGAATTTCAGTCTTGACAAAACAAATTCTTTTCGCAGCAGAACTGCATTTCTAAAATAGTAAATACAATAATCTCTTCTAAAAAATTGTCTTGAAAAAGAATAAACTTAGAAATTACTTTACTCAAAATCGTAGAAATTCTGCTGATGACAGTTTTCCATGAAAAATACAAAGTTGAGAAACGGATTTAAATGAATTTAGCTCCTGGCACAAAGAGAAGGAAGTTTGAAATATTTCTTTTCCACTTTCATTGCTGAAGTGTGAATCGCCGAAAGCAGAATTTCCTTATAAAAAAAATTAAAGATATAATTACTCGCGATATCTGTTCGTGTATCGTGAAATTAACTGAGTTCTCACCAAAGAAGCTTAAAAACCGTAAACAAATATTTTAAATGAGACATACGCTCCAATAAAAATGTCAGCGACATTATTAGGACACTTTTCTGGACACAAAAACAATAGTTTGGCAACACTTTTCGGCTTCACTTATATGGTATTCTTAGTTTAGTACACAGACGGAGTCATGCAAAAAATGTTTCTGTACGCAATATGCAAATTAATCTTGACGTCTTCTACAACTGATGCTTAATAAATATTCGAAACTGGATCGCTTTCAAAGCTGGATTGCTCACGTAAGAGTCAGAAGGGCAAGATAGCAACAGTTTTTTAATTCTGGCTTGTAACTTATAAGGTATATCTCCCACATTCTTAGCGTGCCTTCGTGGTGTAATGGTCAGCACACTGAGCCGGTATTCAGAGGTACGTGGTTCAATCCCCGGCGAGGGCAATGCATATTTTTGACCTCTCCTGCTTGTAATTAGCCTAATGTCTCTACAAACTAATCACCTTGCAGAGCCGTTAGGATTTATTTGGAGGAAGGAAATATGAAAAATTAGCGATGCCCTCTACGGGACGCGAACCACGGACGTCTCGAATACGCGCCAAGCGTGCGGACCATTACACCACGAAGGCATGCTAAGAAGGCGGGAGAAATACCTTATAACCTTAAAATAAAATTTCTTAAAGTTACTCGTGAGTTGGTGATTCAGTTACGAAATGACGGATTATCCATGAAACAAATGGATGAAATTGTTAAAAAATCGAAGACTGCAATACAATATATTACTGAAACATACAGTGAGCTTCACCTTTTTGAG
>KK115401.1:72148-131959 GCA_000611955.2 Stegodyphus mimosarum
ATTTTATATTTGGAGGAAATATGGACATGATCAGAGACGAGCCAAGATATTTTTTCATCTGAGGCAAAAAGTTTAGTACGCGCCTCTGTATATATGTTACTGTGAAAGACCGAAATCTGGAGAATGTCGACTTTCACCGGTGAATGTCAACATTCACATAGTCGCTTGGTGTATGTCCGAAATATTTTCCAAATACTCTTATTTCTGACTTTTACCGGTTAATGTCGACATTCACCATGTACTAATGGTGAATGTATATGAGAATATTATACACTCACGTTTGTGAAAATTGCAACACCAAGAAGGAATCGTCATAATTGAATGCAATTTAATACACAGTTGAGTGGTAGTGGTACAAATAAATGATTAAATGTTCAAAGCAAACAAACAAGAACAAGAGATCAGAATCAGTATTTTGTGTGGCCACCACGCGCCGCAATAAGTGCTGCTACACGACGTGGCATGGAGTCAAACAAAGTTTGAATGTCTGACTGAGGAAGAGCATTCCATATCGTTTGTACGCGTACCCAAAGTTCGTCTGCAGACGCAACAGGACGAGGATCACGAGCAAGACGCCGACCAATGACATCCCACACATGTCCAATTGGCGACATATCCGGGGAACACGCAGGCCAAGGAAGAAGCTGTACCTGCTGCGCTGCAAAGAAGGATTTAACAATCCGAGCAGTATGAGGGCGGGCATTGTCCTGTTGAAATACAGCGCCTGGCAAGCTTTGAAGGAAGGGAACAGCTTCGGGCTGTAGAACTTCACGGATATACCGGTTGCTGTTCAGATTGCCCACAATTCGTAGCAATTGAGATCGTCTATGATATGCTATGGCGCCCCAGACCATAACTCCGGGTGTTCGTCCACTGTGGCGTTCGATAATGCACTCCGGAAGGTGGCGTTCACCGGCATAGCGTCTGACACGAATGCGGCCATCATGGTACCACAAATTAAAGCGGGATTCGTCAGAAAACACGACATGCTGCCAATCAGCACGCCAGTCTCTATGCTGATTGGCCCATTGTAGCCGCAGGCGGCGATGGTCGTGCGTTAGGGGGATCCTGTATAAAGGAGTCCGTGCGCGCAGTCCACACTGCAGCAGACGTCTACGAATTGATGAAGCACACAATGAAACACCTGTAGCTATTGACCACAGTGCTGCCAATTGTCTAGAGGAAGCTGTACGGTCCGTCCGCGCCATGCGGACCAGGTGTCTATCATCGCGAGCTGACGTCACATTTCGGGGTCCACTCCCGGATTTCCGAGTTGTCCGACACTCGTCCGTCCACTGCTTCCAAACGCGCATCACTGTGCTGCTGTTACGCTGCACACGAGAGGCTACTGCACGATACGACAATCCAGCTTCACGAAGGCCGATGATTCTCCCTCGTTCAAACTCTGTAAGTTGTTCAAATCTCGCTCTCTTTCGTCGACGAGGCATAAGTACAGATTGAGTTAACGTTTACCACTAGCCGATAACCATACACGCCTCGCTACAGCCGTCTATTTATTCGGATCCATCAGCCGTTCAGAGGGCGCTGCTCAACATACGCATGCGCTACGGATTTGCAATTCTAATCATTTGCATATCATGCGCTACTTTGCATCTCCTGAAAATTTCAACTCACTCGCGTAAGTCCTTCATGGTGTTGCAATTTTCACAAACGTGAGTGTATTTTCTTCTCCGTAATTCAGTCGCGAAAAAACACACAAGTACTTAAAACACACAATACATTCAAAATGAAAAAGGAAAATAATGGAAGTTAAAAAAGCTTACTTAATTATACAGTACGTAGTAAATGAGAAAATAAAATAATAGTAATAAAAAACTTACTAAATTATGTGATTCATATCTGATTAATTGCAACAACTTAAACTATTATGAGATTTTGAATTGCACAAGAGGCCTTTGCTTTTACAACTGCATTTATATGAAACAGCCAGTCGCCTCTCTTTTCGACCTACACCAGAGCATATCTGTGATTGTCGATATACACCGGTGAGGGTCCGAATGTACAAGAATGTAATTCAATATTCGATCTTTCACCGACGTATTTGGCGAATGTTGACATTCCCCGGTGAAAGTCGACATTCTCCAATTTCGGTCTTTCACGGTAACATATATATCAAAATAGCTGTATTTGTATTAAACAAATATAACTCTATTAAATCAAAACATAATAATTCTTGAAGTATTTTCTAATCGTAGTGTTATAAATTCAGAAAAATAATATAGCCAATTATTTATAACTTTCAAATGAAAATGTTAAAATAAAGAGTAAAGAAAGCAAAAAAAAAATTTGAAAGGTTTCAGATTTTAAATTACATCCAAAGGGGCCTTTTTTTAACATTTTGTGTGTTACCATTATTTATTAAATATTATGTTCTTCGCACTTAAACTATAAAATTCAGTTCAATAGCAATATCGGAAAATAATTTTAAATTGAACATATCTTTAGAATTTCCGATACAGTCTCATGCGCTGGAGATAAAAATGTTTTTTTCGTACAACATGCCAATGCTCGCTTTGCAATCTTTGAGTTCGTTAAGCAAAAATTCGTTAAAGATTTACAAAATATGGAATAGATAATAAAACAAACTCCAATTTCAAATTTGGGCTTTCAGATGCCCATATTTGCAATAGAATTACGTCATTCAAAATTGGATGGCTCTAGGTACCGTCGTTTTATAACAATTTGAGAAACATACATACATTTATGCAGATTTTTCATCATTTAATTTCTTTAAATATAATACAGGGCGATAATATTTAGTGAGAACAATTTGAAAAGTGAATCAACGCTTATAGTGAATTGACGCAAAATGCCAAAACGAAATTAATGAACCCGTTTGGACTAAAAATCCTTTCTTAAAAAATAAGAGCACTGAAATACACATTGCATTAATTTCCAGGTTTTCTTGCATTTCTTCCTATTGTTTTATTAATTTAAGTTTTTCGAAGCTTATTTCCCCTAACAATAACCGACAAATTTCAAAATATAATTAAAGTAATTTTCGAATTCGCATGGCGAGTTTGGCGCCCCTTCTAGTGATTCACTTGAGGCAAGTGCTTCACTTGCCTCACCCCTGTCCCCGGCTGCGTAATGGCAAACCGCACATTGAGTTGATCAATGTTAATGAATGTCGCTTACTGCGCATGCTCAGTAGTGTACCTTTGGCGTGGGAGAAAATATTGGCGAATAAAAATAAACAACCCTACACAAGCCTGTTCGTCATGCAGGCCTTAAGGACTCTTTACGATTGCAATACTAGAGACACGTTTTTTGTACTTATTGCACTTCCTTCTGTTTCATTTCATTTCGGTTTGTTTTGTTCATAAACATTACATTTAGTATCAATTATTTGTAATAATTTCTTTGGCTTGAATTCAGTAGTTTAAACTAGATATATTCCTTAAGTTGTTAAAGTATTTATGAATGGAACGCATGATAAATAATCGATTGCTTTTATTCCTCAGAAGTACAATCAATAAACATTCAGCTCAAGTGCAATCAATAAACAACATCATGTAATGTTTCTTGTTTTGTAATCCTTCTTAAACGAAAATTTGAGAGTTTACAATCGATATTTACACTGTAAGTAACGTACGTAAGTAAAGTACTTAAGTAACGTACATAAGTAATAACGTAAATACGTAAGTAATAACTAACGTAAGTAACGTACAGCCTAACAAATTAAAAACCCGAACTTTTACGTCCAGATAACAGAACATCAACCATATACCATATTTATCTTCTTTTAAAACTACGCCAAAGTCGTAACTGCGCCAAATTCTCTTCCGGGCATGCGCAGTGTGCGTAATTCTTTTAAAATGGTTCAACTGAATGTGCGGTCTACCATTACGCGTCCCGGCTGTGATCTTGAGGTTTTAAAGTAAAATGTCTTAACCAGTGAAGGAAAATTGACCCCTAGAACTACATTTACTTTCGAGAATGACGCTAATCTTAAATACACCTTCAGGATTCATCAAGAATAGTACGTCGATTACGATAACCAGGAGCTTCATAGCCTGTAAGGAATTATGTTATTCTAACCAATTATTTCTAGTTTTCCTAGCCTTTCCCTCAAGATTTCAGTTTCCTGCAGGAATGTAAATTTCTTATGACGTAGATGAAAATTCTAAACGCGTTTCAGAAGCAGTGTTTGAGCTGCGTTTCAAGAGTTAAAAAAGTAGTAGTAGCGAATTTAGTTGCGGGTTTATGCTGCGCGTTGGAATTTAGCTCTCTAGCTGGTGTTTATATACCCGTCAGATTTATACTGATATTTCTAAGCTCGGCTTTGCTGTGTGGAGCCGATGTAGCGTTTAGTTAAGCTAAGGATCCGGTCGTTAGCTATCTTAATTTATTAGTGATTTGTTACATTCTTATTTTTTGTTTACCTTAGCCACAAGTGGTGGTGATTAGTGAACACGAAGTGCGTGCATCTGTTTTAATTTAGCTTAAATAAAAAGGTTATTTAAAACCTTTCTTCTGCAGCATTTATTCTTTAAGACATAGCCAAAATTCGCTACTTCGTCTTATACATAGTGTCCACGTTGTATGCTACCAAACAAAACCCAAAGACTGTATAAGCTTATCCCATTCTCCTAATTTAAACCCATCGAACATTTAGGGGAAAAAATTGATCCTGAACTCAAAACTATGAGATTAAGAGTAATGTAAGAAGTGAAGTAAAAAGTGCTAAACAGGACGTTTAAAGTAATATTTCGCTTGAAACAAAGCAAAAAAAAATAATAACTAGTTACTAGTAACTAGTTAAAAATATAACTAGTAAATAACCTAATGACTAGAGTAATTAGGCTATTTTAATGCTGGAGACGATGAGCAATGCCCTCGCTGAGACACGAACCTCTGACCTCTCGAATACGCGCCGAGTGTGCTACACGATAGCATGCTAAGAAGGCAGAAGAAATACCTTATATTGTGAGTTATACCTTATATTATATGTTCGGTGCATATTCTTGGAAAACATCTTCGTGAACTCCTTAAATCCTGATCTGGAACAGGCAGCTGAATGCAGCTATGTTCTGTGGTAGAATACTGTGATTAAGTGGTAGAAGAACTGCACTTGAAAGGGATTTAAAATCCTCTTTTATTAAATCACAATTATTTACAACCACTTCCCAACTCGGGAATGATACAGAAAGTAGAGACTGCACTTGGGTCTAAAATAAACAATCAAATAAACGTAAACTAAAAGTAATTAGAAATTAAACAGTCATTGCTCGCAGAGCTATAACGCGAGGTTGGCCTCTAAACTAAATGTTGCGTAGCAAGATTTAACTAATACTGACGCACTTAAAATTACTTCAATAAGTAATCACGTAAAAGCGCTACGGCTTAGAATTTAAATGCCAGCTAGTCAGGCGAACGTCGAATAGAGTAACCGTGGTCTGAGACTAAAAGCTCTCTCACATTAAAACGTTTCTACCTTCGTTTTAAATACACTTGGCTCCACTTCAAATTAGCATAAAGCTGAAACGCGCGCTTATTCTAACGGGAAGTTGAAATGAGAAGAGATAGAAAGAGTAAACTTAAAATAAAACTTTGTTAGTTTAACTAAAACCTTACAATATATTCACTCTTTTAAACGGTGAATGGGGATTAGGGGGCCCAATCGCCAACTCTTGGTGGTGGAGAATCATCATCCACCACCCTCTTAGTTCGGGCGCCACTGTAGAGTCATTAGATTGTTTTGAAGAAGGAAAGTGAAGAATTGTGCAACGCCGTGACCGGGACTCGAACCTCAGACCTCTCGAATACGCGCCGAGTGTGCTGAACATTATACCACGAAGGCATGCTAAGAACGCAGGACAAATACTTTATAGACAACGTTTGAGAGAAGTAATAAAAGCCAAAGAAGGGCCTACCAGACATTAAATATAGCTTGATTAACCTGAGAAAGATCTTTCATAAGCAATGTAAATACCGTACGAATTTTGTTTTCTACGTCAGTGGTACTTTTTGTTTCTAGAAATTCATTATTTAATTATCTCGGATTTTGTCTTTATAATAATTATAAATGATACATGACGTTGTGTTGAACGAATTCGTTAATTTTCATTTTTTTTTCACAAAGGATTTCGTGCGAAAAATTAAACATTTATTCAGGGTAGTTAACGCTTTCTTGCACATTATACATAATGCAATCAGATGTCAGATGTTGTCTTGTATACGTTTCGTTGCTAAACCTGGAATCAAACATCAAATTCTGTTTTATATGACATGCTTTTATTAGGTATGTTTTCGACATGTTTTTATTAACAACACATTTCAGTAATTCTAAAGAAAGGAAGTCCAAAATTATGCTTAATAGCTCACTAACGTTCTTTGGAACTTATCTTCTAGTTGAGCCTATTCTTTTGTTTGGAATCATTCAAAGAATTCGGTATTCAAAATGCTAATAATGTACTGGACATAAAATTGCATATTATTGAAAATTTTTCCTCGCGGTTATCTTGTCACCTAGCCTAAGGAAAACTTTATTTACTTTGAAGCTTAAATCACTCGAAACTTTTATGCTTACTTCCTGAATGTAGTAAAGAAATCATAATTGCACTTGACAAGAAGAATATGATGAAAACGTGACTGAAAGAAACCAGAAATTCTTTTGTTCACAACCAAAATGCAGTTACTTTTTTCATAAAAAACGTCTCTTAAATGTTCTGTGGTGAAATAAGTGCGTGCTTGTTACGCGCACTCAAGTGATCACTACTGGTGCTCGGTTATGTTTCTGTCGACATTGCCACTCAATAAAAATAATTCTGAATTTTAAGGAAAGAGTTGTTCTGAATGTAAGCATAGGCATTTTCCGGTTAATGGGACGGCAGTCATAAACGATGTGCCATAGCGCCAAATATCCTAACCTACAGAGGCTGTTCACACATTTTTTAGACGATGTATATTGTATTCACAAAACTAAATTACATAAAATTCTTGTGTTTTAAATGTTCTATTTGATATCCCTTATTCTGAACTATCTTTCGACACCCCAATTTCCAGGCTAATAATGCCTTTTGAAGTGTCAGAAGAGGTATTCTATCCCATTACTCCCGAACAGCTTTCCAGAGTCCTGTTAGGGTTTTGGGACAACGTTTGGATAATGCAGTTTTTAGAAGTCCGAAAGCACAAAAATCCATAGGTGACACATCGGGGGATTTAGTAGGGATATCAGTGAAAGGTATGGCCTTGATACCAGTTTTTTGTTCCATTTCTTTTAGGAAATTTACAGTGGATTTTGATGTGTGACTGCTAGCTTTGTCCCGATGGAGTCTCATAGACGGATGGCACTGTGGCTAAAACGATGTTATTTCATTCAGAAAAATGGGCGAGAAAATATGTTCGTGATAGTATTTGGAGTTAATCTTGACATTTTTTTGCACTCTCTTTGATTTTAACTTGCCATTATAAGAAAAACCAGCAACAATCATGAATCCCTCAGAAAAACTTTCTTTCGATTCTTTGAACCATGTACTTAATTTTTTTTCTCCCCTTTAATGATAATAAATGGCTGTTTTTTTGTTACAATCATTTAAATACACCCATGCTTCATCTATTGTGACAATTGTTTTCCAATTTTCTTTGGATAAGTGTTTCTCATATACACAGTCCAGTCACATTAATGTGACCATCTGTCAAAAGCCAGAATAACCACCTTTCGCAGAGCGGACTGCTGCGAGACGTGCAGGAAGAGAGTCACATAGGTCCCTGAAGGTGTTCTCTGGGATGTTGAGCCATGCCGACTCTAATGCCGTGGCCAGCTGCGCTAGATTACGCGGTTGAGGATCCATGGCACGAACAACTCGATCGAGATGGTCCCACAGATGCTCGATTGGGTTTAAGTCAGGTGAGTTTGCTGGCCAGGGGAGGACGGTAAACTCATCCTGGTGCTCTTCGAACCACGCACGTACACTGGCAGCTGTATGGCACCTCGCATTGTCCTGCTGGAAGATGCCATCATCCTGAGGAAAAACAATGCGCATGTAGGGGTGAACATGGTCCGCAAGGACAGATGCGTACTTGTATTGATCCATTGTGCCTTCCACAATGATCAGTGAACCTAGAGAATGCCAGGAAAACATTCCCCAGACCATAATGCTCCCGCCTCCAGCTTGGACCGTTCCGGCAATGGTTGCAGGGTGGTTCCTTTCAGAGGTTTCACGCCTTATACGCCAACGTCCATCTGTCCGATGGAGCATAAAACGCGATTCATCCGAAAACGCAACCTGTCGCCACTCAGTGGACGTCCAGCTGCTGTACTGGCGTGCAAATTCTAGCCTTCGCCGTCGATGAACAGCAGTCAGCATAGGTGCACGAACCAGGCGTCTGCTTCGGAGGCCCAGACGCAGCAATGTTCGCTGAATAGTACTTTGGGAGACACTTTTGGTAGCCCCTTGGTTCATTTTGGTGGTCAGTTGCTCAACGGTAGCCCGTCTATCTGCCCGAACGCATCTCCGCAACCGTCGTTCGCCTCTGTCATCTATGGCCCGTGGTGCACCACATTTGCCACGTCGCTGATTTTGGACAGTCCCATTTTGCCATGCACGGTACACTTTTACCACGGCGGCACGCGAACAGTTCACAAACTCAGCCGTTTCGGAAATGCTTCCACCCTTGGCCCGAAAGCCAATGATCATGCCCTTTTGGAAGTCGGATAAATCGCTTCGTTTCTGCATTACGCCAACGATTGAAATGTTTTCCGAAGCCCTCACAGACCCTTTATATACGCTCAACTGCACTGTGCTGCCACCTGCCTTCTGTGATTGGTTATTTAACTCTGACATGGAAAGTACGTGGTGGTCACATTAATGTGACTGGACTGTGTAGAATTCTGCAGCGTGTCCCGCGTCGAGCGATATGCTTTGGAAGAAGACGATGCACATTGCGTTTTTTCGCTTTCTTAAGATTTAAATCAACGTTTATCATTTTGTTTACAGTGGACACCGAGCATTTTAATGATTTTGCAACTGTCCTTTGACTAGGGGGATTTTCTTTTAACATCAAACAACGTAACTTTGCAATAGTCGAAGTTGTCCGCTTTTTCCTTTGATACTTGTTTGGAATTTTTGTCCCACTCGAGGCTCCAATTTGACGTTTTTTTTTTCCTGTCTCGTTGATGATATTACCTATCGACGCTTTAGATATCACAAAACCATGACTCTCACATCCTTTTTGGATAACGGAGTATGCATATATCTCTTCGGAAAGAGCGTAAATGTAGCCTTCGAACCACTGCTTTCTAAATTCGCCATTTTGAATAAAAACAAAACTTTCAAGCCACAGACGATAATTTAGACTTTTAAAAATGTAGTACAATTGCAATTAGTTCTTTTGCAGCAAACGAATTTTTATTACCGCTTACCGAAATCGTCTAAAAAATCTGCGAACAGCCTCTGTATATATTTCACTTCGTGAGCACTATGAAATGATGCCACTCGTCACTAGTTCGGTTTGAGGTTCGAATCCCGCGAACAAGCAGACTATATGGGGGTTTCTGGGTAACGTCTCCGTGTGTAACGCGCATACGAGCCAGTTTCCTTCAGAAATTTCTCTATGAAGGCATCTCCTCAGGCAGACAGCCCTCGAGTATTTTTTTCCATAATCAAATAAGCCAAGTCCCCACAAATCGAAAAGCATGGACACTTCCGCCCAAAAGAAGTATTCATTAATGGATGGTTAACAGCTTCTAAGACACAAGAGACATTTTCGTTACTTTTCGATAACTTGCAACACCGACTTTGATTATGAATTTGATAAAATTATAATCCACTGGCTCACAAATATACAGATTTTAGTAAAGTGCCTTTCATACGTGTAAAAAATGATAGATACTTTAAGGTACGTTTAAAATGTCTATAGCAAACATATAGCACACCTAAAAGCTCAATTTTCTTATAACTAAATTGGTATAAGCGTGACAATTTGTGTATTTCTTTCGATGCCCTTGATTGTGCATTCCCTGCTTTTATTTTATGTTCCAAATATTAAATGTTTTAAGTAAAATACACTTTTTGTCATCCACATAATACTCTATTACACATTTTTTTACTTTGAGGAGAAGGGCGTCACAGGTACTCATTTTAAACTCACTTAGGGTTGATGTAATTGAAATATAATCACTTAGCGTTTATACATCTGAACTGAAAAAATGAAATTATCTCGAAATCCTGCAATCCTTGTTAAAACTAATAAATATACAGAAGATAGGGTCTAGGACTATTCGCCGTCGCCATTGAACGGTGGCCGTTTAGCCGTCGGGACCTTTCGCCATTAAGATATATTTTTCTTTACAAGAATGTATTATATCTTGCCGTATGCTACTCTTATTAAATTTATTTAGTTTAATAATTATGTTTACCTGAGTATATTTAATAAAGGTTGCTTGTAATATACACTGGTTAGCATAAATTAAGGAAACATCACAAAAATCACAATTACTGAAAACGTTACATGTAGAATTTTATGAAACTTACCCACAACATACAACGCATAGTAAGGTATCAAATAACATAAAAAGAAATTACCAGACAATCATGGTAGTATAGAAATTAGCACATGTATAAAGTGAAGAAATCGAAGGTGGCAGTTTACTATAGGAAAAGTACTTCCAATTTGGAATATAATCGCCTCTAGAAGCAATACAGCACATATAGCAATGTGTGACGCTTTCAATTATGCGGTCTATCAGTTCCATAGAAAGCGAGAGCCATTGCTCTTGAAAAGCAGTTACAAGCGCAGCAAGGTTCTGAGAGGGGCAGGGGGCGGATTGAGAGCAGCTAGACGTCTCCCTAAAGCATCCCAAACGTGCTCGATAGGATTCGAGCCCGGGGATCGAGCTGACCATTCCATGCGCATAATTGTTTCCTGTCGAAGATAATCATCTACGATACGAGCCCTGTGTGGTCTTGCGTTGTCGTCTTGTAACATGAAAACATCACCTATCGCCCCGGCATACGGGCGCACATAAGCATCAAGGATGTCATCTGTATAAGCATGAGCATTCACGGCTCCCCTTGGAAAGACATGGAGGTTTGTGCGTCCACCCAAAGAGATGCCACCCCAAACACAGACACTGCCTCTTCCGTATGCATCTCTTTCACGGATGTTTGACGGATGATAACGGGTTCCAGGTTCTCTCCATGTCAAATAATGCCAACTATCGCTTTCTAGACTAAACCTGGACTCATCCGTAAAGAGAACAGCCCTCCATTGATCAGGCGCCCAGTGAACATGTTGTCGTGCCCACTGAAAACGGTCCCTCCTATGGCGTGACGTGAGCTGTACGCAAAGGGCTGGTCGCCTCGCATACAGACCACCTTCGTGAACCTTCCACGCAGAGTTGACGTTGACACCAACCTTTCGGTGGCTGCAGAAAGGGAGGATATAACAAGAGTCGGAGTAGCTGCGTGCACATAATGTTACGGTCATCGGCGCTCGTCGTAGCAGTTGGCTGTCCTTGGCTGAACCTTTTACATGCCGAAACTGTGGTTTGAAATTGCCTCCAAAGTCTATGAACCACAGAAGGACTCTCATTTAGCCACCTGGCCACTTCTGTTTGACTTTCTCCTGCCTTTAGTCTCACAGTGGCTCTGCATCGTACTTCTGCAGGCAAATGATACCTGAAGGTCATTGTTACGAATCGGTAATCTTAAATTTCTGATGTCACTATCACAGTGAAATATGTGGGCTTGCTGTCAAACATGGACTTTTATGCTCCTCGCAGATGACGTATTCCAAGTGCAGCGCCACAAATTTGCATATTGCAGTTTTACTCTACTCTTACTTGGCAACATATTCAAATTTTACACGGTTTGGCTTAATTTTGAGGGTGTTATCGCTATTTTTGTGATTTTTCCCTTAATTTATGATAACCAGTGTATATAGTTGTTTACAAATATGCGATATAAAGAAATTACACATAGTTAGAAAATTTTGTCAGTAACAAAGAGAACTGGGGCTAAACCTCTGATATAACACAAGTTATATTATCGGTTTTAAAATTATGCAGGTATAATATTTATATGATTCGTCAAAATTTCTTGAGTTAATTTTGGTTCTCAATGCATGCATTTGCTTATATAATGAATATTGCTGTAAAATTAGTATTATGGGCTGTTTAAAATCCATTTTATAATTAGTGTTACGTAAGCATCAAATGACATGGATCAGTTTCGAAAAGAAGCAGGTCAGAAAAACAAATGTTATTTTTAGAACACAGAAAATATACCACATTTAAATTAAGCGTTAAGGGGATGTTGCTAATTTAAATTACAATTTGCTGTATATGTATTTTTTATTTTTCTTACACACACACACTAAATAAAAGTAATTAACCCCTATGACTTGCGCTAAAGCTGCAAAATAATAAATCAATAATTTATAATAATTTATTATAAGGAAACTTTCCATATACCATCTCCAAGGAACAGAGATTCAATTTAAAACCATGAATTATGAAATGAAAAAAATATTTTATTCAGGATTTCAATTAGTATTTTAAATTAGTATTTTCTAAACCTTCTTTTCTTTAAAAACATACAAATCTGCAAAGAAAAAACTTAAATCTCAAAAATTCCAAAATCAAAAGTAAAAATTTTAAGTATCGAAAACTAGCTATTGTCATTGGTCGCAGATTAATCGACTTATCAAACCTATCTACCACCAATTAGGAACAACTAAATTAAGATACAATGTTTCTTCTTACTTCCAAGTAAGCACCAAATTTTTTGCTAGATCCAAATCATAAGTCACAAATAAAACTCAATCAAAATAAAGACATTAATTAGTCCATTTAAGCCAAGAAAATCCTTCCTGTTAAATAAAATAAATAGCAAATAAACTTTAAAATTTAAATTGGTCACTAAGAACGCAACTAAACGGGATGCTTGCTTTAGAAGATGTATCCCTTACACCTCAGTTTCAAACTCAGATACAAAAGTAAAAACAAACGTATACATTTTAGAACGCTAAAAGGTAATTCAAAATCATAAGAATATCAAAAATGATATAATCCTTAAAATTAAAGTTTAAAACAAGTAGTTAATTAGAAATTCAAAGAAATTGCGAACTTAAAATTAGCTAAGTTGCCTGCAAAGTTTTAAAACCAAATGACTAGAACTTCAAGTATTAAGTGGTGGAAAAATTTTTCTTTTGACTTTGGCATTTTTGCAGTTTTTAAAGCAAAAGAAGGTCTACAAAATACTAATTTAAAATACTAATAAAAGTCTAACTAATTTTTTTTCTTTTCATAATTCATGGTTTTAAATTGAATTTCTGTTCCTTCGAGATAGTATGCTGAAGGTTTTCTATTTTTTAAATTATTATGAATTATTGAATTTGTATATATATGAGGGGGCAATAGTCGGCCATTAGCCAGTGATGTGTGACGTCATCTGCCGTCAGAGCCGAGGAGGTGCGGAGACAAGATATGGTAAAGAACAGACGCGTTCTTTCGAGGGTCTAGTTCCGGGTCCAGGCTGACGATGTCTTACTGTAGCTAGCCATGGATGTGGGCAGACGTGCTCTTTCGAAGTTTATACCGAGGACTGTCGGGATTTCAGTTAGACCATCGTGAGTGATAGCCTTTGAGAGACTTATCGTGTGCGAGAACTAGTCATTATTACTTGAACTGTTCGTCGACTGAACTTAATTGTGGGGTTACAGTTCTTTATGTTAATTTCATCTATCACCAGTCATATGTTCATTTCAGCTTTTATCATTTTTTCATTCATATTAGTAAATTCATAATAAGGTAGGTTAGTACTGTAACAGCTTTAGATATTGTTGAAATAATAATCTTGTACTTTTGAAATAGTTGAATTTGAAATACACTCACGTTTGTGAAAATTGCAACACCATGAAGGACTTACGCGAGTGAGCTGAAATTTTCAGGAAATGCAAAGTAGCGCATGATATGCAAATGATTAGAATTGCAAATCCGTAGCGCATGCGTATGCTGAGCAGCGCCCTCTGAACGGGATCCGAATAAATATAAATAGACGGCTGTAGCGAGGCGTGTATGGTTATCGGTGGTTATCTGCTAGTGGTAAACGTTAACTCAATCTGTACTTATGCCTCGTCGACGAAAGAGAGCGAGATTTGAACAACTTACAGAGTTTGAACGAGGGAGAATCATCGGCCTTCGTGAAGCTGGATTGTCGTATCGTGCAGTAGCCTCTCGTGTGCAGCGTAACAGCAGCACAGTGATGCGCGTTTGGAAGCAGTGGACGGACGAGTGTCGGACAACTCGGAAATCCGGGAGTGGACCCCGAAATGTGACGTCAGCTCGCGATGATAGACACCTGGTCCGCATGGCGCGGACGGACCGTACAGCTTCCTCTAGACAATTGGCAGCACTGTGGTCAATAGCTACAGGTGTTTCATTGTGTGCTTCATCAATTCGTAGACGTCTGCTGCAGTGTGGACTGCGCGCACGGACTCCTTTATACAGGATCCCCCTAACGCACGACCATCGCCGCCTGCGGCTACAATGGGCCAATCAGCATAGAGACTGGCGTGCTGATTGGCAGCATGTCGTGTTTTCTGACGAATCCCGCTTTAATTTGTGGTACCATGATGGCCGCATTCGTGTCAGACGCTATGCCGGTGAACGCCACCTTCCGGAGTGCATTATCGAACGCCACAGTGGACGAACACCCGGAGTTATGGTCTGGGGCGCCATAGCATATCATAGACGATCTCAATTGCTACGAATTGTGGGCAATCTGAACAGCAACCGGTATATCCGTGAAGTTCTACAGCCCGAAGCTGTTCCCTTCCTTCAAAGCTTGCCAGGCGCTGTATTTCAACAGGACAATGCCCGCCCTCATACTGCTCGGATTGTTAAATCCTTCTTTGCAGCGCAGCAGGTACAGCTTCTTCCTTGGCCTGCGTGTTCCCCGGATATGTCGCCAATTGAACATGTGTGGGATGTCATTGGTCGGCGTCTTGCTCGTGATCCTCGTCCTGTTGCGTCTGCAGACGAACTTTGGGTACGCGTACAAACGATATGGAATGCTCTTCCTCAGTCAGACATTCAAACTTTGTTTGACTCCATGCCACGTCGTGTAGCAGCACTTATTGCGGCGCGTGGTGGCCACACAAAATACTGATTCTGATCTCTTGTTCTTGTTTGTTTGCTTTGAACATTTAATCATTTATTTGTACCACTACCACTCAACTGTGTATTAAATTGCATTCAATTATGACGATTCCTTCTTGGTGTTGCAATTTTCACAAACGTGAGTGTATATATGTTAATAAATGGCAATGTTTGAAACGCCAACTCGAGAGCTGCGTGCGGTTCTCGCACGAAGTAAGAAAATGATTTTTAATTTAAAAAAAGAGAGAATACGTTTTGGCTGTTAATTTTTGATGTCACCTTTTCTTTGATTTATATGTTGCAGTTATGAAATTAATCTATTAAATAAAGTTTGCTGTGTTCCAATGGAGTTTGCTTTAATTACGAAACAAGCATTACAGTACTTATCTAGTGCTCCATTTGATCTTAAATTGGGTAACATTACATATATATATGTACACTGGTGTCCAAAAGTTAAGCATAATTGAAAATTATGTGAATAAAGAAGGAACTGTAAATCAGAATGGCGGGAAACGTGATATGCGAGTGTAAAATGGTTATAAAATAAGGAAGAAAATCAAAAGAACGATAATAGTTAATTTTATTATCCAAAGTAGCAGTTTGAAAGAAAACTGAGAATAGCAAGTTTTCACACTTTAAAGAAAAAAAGGAAAGAAAACATTAAATAAATTACTGGTGCTGCAGTTTAATAAGGCGTGTGGTCATCTCTGACAGTCAGGCACGCTGCACAGCAATTTACTATACTTGCTATCAGATGATGAATGAGTTGTGGACTCAAACGGTTCCAAGTTTCTTGAAGAGTTCTCTTCAGGTCTGTAACGGAGCTTGGTGGATGCGAAAGGGCTGCAATTTGTCCCCCGAGCATATCCCATACATGGTCGATAGGATTAAGATCAGGAAAGTTCGCAGGCCACGACATGCGCTTGATGTTTCCCGTTTCAAGGAAGTAATCAACCAGCACCGCTCGGTGACATGGCGCATTATCTTCCATGAATATGAAGTCAGGACCGACAGCCCCTCGACAAGCGAACATAAGGCTCAAGAACTTCGTCTCTGTATCTTTGACCACTCACAGACCCCGTGTCAAAGAAATGGAGGTCTGTGCAGCCGTCCATCATGATGCCTGCCCATACAATTACTCCCCTTGATGGAAAATGATGTCTTTTCGATATGTTTCTTGGTTCAGAACGTGTTCCACGTACTCTCCATATCGTTACCCGACGAGAATCAGTACTCAGACTAAACCGGCACTCGTTACTGAACATCACATTGGCCCACACTCCAATATTGATGTTTCAAACTTCAGTTCAAACGAGCGTGTTTCTGCGCAGACGTGAGGGGAATGAAAACTGCTGGTCTTCTGGCATACAGACCAGCATGATTGAGTCTCCTGTAAACAGTTTGTCTCGAAATTCGTATTCCTGTGGCGACTATGAGCGACGAACCCAGTGCTCTGGCAGGAGTGCTCCTCTGACGTCGCGCACTTATTACCAGATATCGGTCTTGGTGAGGGGTTTTGACTCTTGGTCGACCTGATACTGGTCGTCGGGTAACATCTCCCGTTCTTTGAAACCTCTGCCTTAAACAGTCTTGAGATTACAGACTGGTTTACATTCAGAATTCGAGACACTTCGGTTTGTGATCGTTCGGATTCCAGCATTCCAACGATTCTTCCTTTCGCAATCATCTCCAATTGGCGTCTTTGTCCCATCATTCACTTGTTTAATGGTTAACAACGTTCTTTCGCACAGCAGTTGCCCGAAACTTGTCTGAACTGCCTGTGCTGCGTGAATCCGTTTCTCTGCGTTCCGACATGTGCAGGTGTTTCGCGCAGGACGTAGTCGACTGAAAAGTTTTGCATAAACCCAATGTTTCTTCTTCACCCAATTAATATCCGCAAGAATTTACGAATATTTACTCCATGTTTTTCGCATTTTACAAATTATGCTTAACTTTTGGACACCAGCGTATATGAAATATTTTTAGAAATCTTGACGTCATATAAGTGCGCTGCAGATGCATAAAGGAAACAACTTTCAACTGTGACTTGGATAACAATAATGCTTTTATTTCTAATTGGCAAACATCTTTCATTAGTATCGTTGGAATTTTGTACATAATTTTCAATACAAACAAAGCAGGAGGTTAGCTAGCTAAAGAAGCAGAAAACGAAGTGTGACGTTTTCCAGAATGAAAGTTTCTTTGAAAACGAAAAGGTTATCGTTTGCAGTTTTCTCACTAGCCACTAAATCTTTCGATATTCGTTGTTTTATTTTCAGTTTGCAAACTACCTGCGTCACGAGCGTTTTGTAAAGGATGTAAACGAGAAATATACGAATTAAAATCAATAATAAGGGACTATGGCAAATTAAAATCAGTATTTTGACAATTTTTCTTAATCTTTCATATATTCCCGTTTTAACTTACATCTCTTAAAAATTTTAAGATTTTGTTTTTGCTTTTTTTAGCATGTAACAATATTTAAAAGATTAGAACTTAAAGCTGACAAGTCAGCTCTTTTTCAACTGTAAGTTTGACTATTTAGAAGTTTTCATAATTTATATGGATAACATTTTCGCAAGTACATTTTCACTAGTTTTTCTTTCAGTTTACTATGATTTAGTATTATGTGTATTTTAAATTTATTACATTTTCAGTGCTTTTAATTCAAAGGGTGAAAGAACGACATATAGGGGTAGATCTTCGATAATGTAAGACTATTTGAGAAATAATTTTTCAAACGGGAAATTAAATTATAGACGTTTTGAGTCTTACAATGTTATTAGGAACGAAACAGGTTTTTCGCCACTCATTAATCGTCCCGATTTAATGTTTTAATACTAAGCAGAATTTATCCCTTTATAAATTCGGCTTCAAACACTGAGCAAGGGAGATTAATTTATATTTAGTTCATTCTTTAATTGAAATGTACACAACACTGTTTAAATAGTTTCAATTTCCTAATAAAATTATGGTTTCCAAATTAAGCTACATATATTCTCAATTTTTTTCACTTCTAATATAACGACGCCATAAATAGGCCCTACACCTATCTTCTCAGATGGGATATTTAATAAAAAAAGGTCATTTGTTTTTAAACTCAAACTTATACTAAAACTAAACATATATATAAGTATCAAAGAATTCAAAAACGAATGACCAATCTGGTCAAACATTGCGCGTAAAGTTGTTGCTTTTAAAATTAAACATAAAGAGGAAGTAAGTTTGAAACCTAGTAAAAGTCGTAAAAAGCATTTTTATAACACGATGATGATCCGGTATTTTGATAGGCTACTAAAAGTGTTTTTTTACGACTTTTACTAGGTTTCAAACTTACTTTCTCTCTCTCTATATATATATATGTATAATTACAAAGTAATTTTTAAAATAAAACAATATAATCATGCCTAGTATATTCGCACATTAAGCTGCTGAAAAATTATCAGTGAAGACATAAAGTAAGAAATTTAGAACCAATTTTACACAAAGTTCAAAAACCTATAAATGTATAAAATAATTTAATAAATATTAAAACTAAAATATCAAACAAATAAAACCCTAATTCAAAAAATTCATGAACAAAAAAGAATATAAAAGAAGAGGCATTCAATGAACTTCAGTGCCACTTCATCAGGAGGAGGAACATTGAAACCAATTAAAATCTCTCTTCCATTAAAAATCCTTGCTTTGGTGTATCCAGAGTTAGCTGATGAACGATTCAAGTTTATTTTAATTATAATGATTCACCCGAAAATTCTAGCCCCTCCCTAAGGTAAGAAAAAATCAAAGTAAATTCATACCAAATTTTACATTGAAACAAATAAAACAGGCCGCCGTCAACGAAGGTACTTCCAGCAGATAGACGATTTTACGAGGGGTATGGTGATCGGACTGATAAGGGCGGCTTAGTCCTTACGTCAAATCGCAGCTGATACCCACGTGGATGCGAGCACGGTGCATCGGCTGTGGCGAACATGGTGGAATGTGGAAAAAGGGAATGTGGGAAGAAGGAGGGGTGCAGGTGCAGCCAGAGTGACGTCAGCACGCGTGGATCAACGCATCCGCCGACAAGCTGTGGCGGTCCCGCAAGTCACTTGTACCGCAATTCTGCAGCATGTGCAAGATACCTTGGAGGTTCACGTGTTCACCAGAACAATTTCCCGTCGATTGGTTGAACGTGGCCTGTACTCGCGGGTCCGTTAAGAAGAATGCCATTGACCCTACAGCATAGACGCCAACGTTTAGAATGGTGTTAGAGTGGAGCGCTGTGGATGACAGAATGGCGAAACGTCGTGTTCTGAGATGAGTCACGCTTCTGTTTATCGAGTGACACGTCGACGTGGAGGCAGATCTAATCCGGCAGTAACTGTGGAATGCCCCACCGCACGACAACGTGGCATAATGGTTTGGGGTGCTATTGCCCACGATTCCAGGTCACCTCAAGTTCGTATTCAGCCGAATACGAATATCCAAGTATCGTTCGGCCGTCATAGTATTCAGCCGAATTGTATGACGGCCGAACGATACTTGGATAATGTACTGCGGCCGGTGGCAAACCCCTACCTTCAGGGGCTGCCTAATGCAAATTTTCAGCAGGAACCGACCACACGTGCTCGCATCTGCCAACATGCTCTGCGAGGTATACAAATGCTTCCCTGGCCACCGTACTCTCCTGACCTGTCACCAATCGAACCTGTGTGGGATGTGATTGGACACCGTTTGCAGACTCTGCCCCTGCCTCGTTCAGAAGACGAACTGTGGCAAATGGTTGAAAGGGAATGGAAAGCCATCCCTCAGGACGCCACCCGCAGTCTTATTGACTCTATGCCTAGACGTGTTTCTTCGCGCTTCGCTGTCAGCGGTGGTCCTACATCCTACTGAGCAGACGCCGTTCTCGCTCTGTATTCTGACTATCATTTTGAAATAAAGATCGCTTATTGCTGCTTGCTATCTCTGTCTTTTTTACAAATTTCATCACTTTCTGACCACTCCTTCTTGGTGCTGCATTTTCAATGTCGAGCAGTGTACATATATAAGGAGAAAATAAGTTTGAAACCTAGTGAAAGCCGTAAAAAACATTTGTTGTAGCCTATCAATTTTCCAAAAACACGATGTAATATGAGTGACAAAGCAAATTGAAATAATTTGATAATCTAAACCTATCCACACTACAGACAAAGTGAAAAATGAATACAAAAAATACAATAGTTAATGTCGTCTGCTTGAAGCTTCAAACAGAATCTATTAAAAGAAAAGTGTTTGAAGCCCTAAGGCAAGTCGATCAACCAAGTTCATGCAAACACATTTCGTCTGACAAAACCATTGAGACTCCAAACAGAATTAATTAATCGAAATCAAATTTCGTTACAAAATAAAACTAGCAAAAGTCTCGCTAGTTCTGTCCCTTTTCCCGACGCGTTTGCGTGTTTTAAAGCAAATACAGTGAAACAAAAACATTCAAAGTAAATTTATAATATAAAAATTCAAAAAATAATACACATTAAAAGTGGAATATATACACACACAGCTACATACATTATATTTATACTGATTTTTTACATTTTTGTGTAATAAGGTTTATAAAGTATTAAAATCCTAATTCATTTAGGTATAACACAAATGTTTTTTTTTTCTTCTTTTAAATACGAGTATTTCTGAAATCAGAGTGTATTAGATAAAAAGTTAAACAAATAGTTTTCCCTCCAGCTTTGAATAATTATTTTCAATTCTGCTTATGTTACGACACTTTATGCCGGTTTACACCCCAATAGCATTCTCGTTAAATTCAGTCTTATACACTTAGTTTAACAAATATTATTCTTAAGACCTCACTCATTCGATTTCCAGAATTTTAATAAACTTGAGATATTTAAAGAGAGTTATCCCTCATTCTCGATATGTCGGAAGTGCTCCTTAAATCAAATCAGTTTCTATGAAACCTGCGCAATTAGAATTATCAGAGAAATATAACGCAAACACTCCAAACAAGTCAGAAGGATATATTTCAAGGAAGTAACTATTTCTATTCAAAAGATTCTTCGAAAAATTAATTGGATGTTTCGGTAAAAGGATACTTTAAAATCCATCTCTGGTTTACAGTTATTAAGTTATAATGCAAAATCAGAGAAGATATCTAATAACCGCAATAATAGGCAACTGAGGAATATATATTTTTGTTTACTGAAAAAGAGAGTTATTTGTATAAAATTTAGCTTGTATAAATAAATCACTAGCTGTAGTAAAATTAAATGAATACTGGAATTTAATTCGCTATTTTTCAGAGCCCTTATCAGTTAGCTGTTTGTTCTCATAAATCCATTTTGTACATAATTCATTTTCTGAAATAAGCATTTTAACCCATATTGGACCGCTGTCCTAAATGTAGGACGGCCAAATTACACTTAATTAAATCGAAAAGAAAGGTCAACAAATAGATTAAATTTGGCATAACTCTCTTGAAATAGACTATATTTCATACGCAAGCCAAACAAATTGCCTATCATAGTTAATTTCATTAATAAAATGACTTTAATAATAACCCTTCTAGAGACATTAAGTTTTTTTTATGCTGAGAGACGTGAAAAATCAGCAATACCCTCGGCTAGGACTCGAATTTTGGATCTCTCGAATACGCGCCGAGTGTGCTGGCCTTTACACTACAGAGGCATGCTAAGAAGACGGGAGAAATACCTTATATACTCCCTCCTTTTAAAGGGCGACGGGAGATTAGGGGACCCAACCGCTAACCCTTAGTGCTGGAGAATCATCATCTACCACGTTTGGATGATGACAATTTAGATAATGATCACAGTGACACAGATCATGACGATACCGATCAGGACGCTCATCGCAGTGATGTTGATGAAGATGACGCTACAGATATTGGTGTAGATGACGATACGGATCAAGATCATGATATTGACGATGATGATGATGATGACAGTCATGAAGCTAATGATGTTGACGATGTCGATGATGAACAAAGCAACGCATAATAATCTCGAAACCCCGAAAAATAAACTGAATCAGTTTGAACAAGGATGTGCTAAACAGGCAAAAGAATGCCGAAGAGTTCAGGCGCCCCTGTTGAGTCATGTTAGAATTTTTGGAAGCAAGAAAATCGAAGAAATGAGCAATGTCCTCGCCGGGACTTGAACCATGGACCTCTCGATACGTGCCGAGCATACTGACCAGTATACCACTAAGAAGGCGAGAGAAATACCTTATCACCCGCCTTCTTCGCATGCCTTCCACTCGTGACGCGTAACCGAGAGGTCTGCGGTTCGATTTCCGGCGAAGGCATTGATCATTCTTCAATCATTCTTCCTTCTAAAATACCTAATGTTTCTAAGTGGCGTCCTAACTAAAAAAGGTGGTGGGTGATTTTTCTCCACCACCACGATTTGGCGATTGGGACCCCTAATACCCAGTCGCCTTTAAAAGGGGAAGTATATAAGGTGTTTCTCCCGCCTTCTTCGCATGCCTTCGTGGTGTAGTGCTCTGCATGTTCGACGCGTAACCGAGAGACCCGTGGTTCGATTCCCGGCAAAGGCGTTGTTCATTTTTCAATATTCCTGCTACTAAATAACCTAATGTTTCTACAATTGGCGCCCGAACTAAAAGGGTGGTAGATGGTGATTCTCCATCACCGGGATTTGACGTTTGGGTCCCCAAAACTCCAGTCGCCCTTTAAAAAGGGAAGTATATAAGGTATTTCTCCCGCCTTCTTGAGATGCCTTCGTGGTATAGTGGTCAACACACTCGATGCGTAACCGAGAGGTCCGGGTTCGATTCCCGGCGAAGGCGTTCCTGATTTTTAATGTCTAATGTTTCGAAATAACCTAATGTCTCTGCAACTTGATTTAACTGTCTGGCAGATACAACGTTAGCAACCTGTCGGAAGCCTTGCTTTAAAACAATAAATAAATACCTGAATAAATCTTTAATTTTGTTTTCCTATTAGTTAAATTTCACAAAACAAATAAAACAAAAACCTGTCGCTGTTCTAAAGACATTTTAGAATTACAGTCTATAAAATGTTTAAACTCTAAGATTTAAAACCTGTCTTATATACCAAACATTCTCCATGAAGAAAATATACTACCTAGCCCGATTTCCTAAAATATTTGTGACTCTAAAATTTTCCTAATTTGTTTGGGCAGAAGTAAAAAGAAGCATTCGGATTTCGGTTACTGGCATTTTAAGATTTATATTACAGTTTATGTAATACTGTGCTCTTTTCATGTCTTGAAAAGTTGAACGGCATCACAGACGTGACAAGTTGAATGAAATGCGTATAAACGTGACATTTCTAAGTTCTATTTAGCCTAGATCATTCGAATGTTTTTTAATTAATTGCATTTCCAAGTACTTACGCAGCAAGTCAATGGAAAAATTTATTCATGAAACTACTTCAATAGACATTTTGGGAATAATGGGATACAAAATCCGATGTACTGCCTTATAAATGATGAAAGTCATTTAAAAAGACTGAAACTTTTATTTTTATGAAAGATATATTTAAATAAAATTAAAAAAAAAACAAATGTCGAATATATCAACGCTTTCTCACAATCTGAAATATATCAGAGCTGAATATTTCATCTGTTCCGAAGCTACATGTAGGGATACTTTATATTATGTCAACAATTATAAAAAATCGTTTTAATCATTTAAAAAAATTATGCATTATATAGAGAGGACAAGAGGAAAAAATTTTATATTATATGGAATTATAAAAATTTTCATCTTGTAGAGTTTCTCTGAACTAACTAACCTTTTATTCAAATTTTTGTTACCTTTCCTGAACTCCTCAACTTCCCCTCGCGTTTCCCTGCCAGGATGTAAATTTAAAGGGAAACGATTTAAACAGGTGAATCTCTGAATTTATTCAGAGCGTGTTTTCGATAGCCAGCGCACGTTCCGTTTCTGACCTTCCTGTTACGCTAATAACGCACTTTGGCCATTTCGGATAATTTGTTACGCCTGTTAGGTTTGTCGAGTCAACCTACGTTAGCCATAACTTAGTGTGCTAATGCAACACTATCCTACTTAGACTTGAACTGATTTGTATAATAACGTTTAAGTTCAAAGGCAAGTAATCGGTGTTATTGTAAAGCACAAAGTACGTGCCCTTCTGTTCTTACTTAATAAAGGGTTATTTTCCCCCTTCTTCTGTGCTGGTTTTCCTTCACGCCTGTGCGAGAATTCGCCAAGTTCGCTTTGTCGGATCTAGATTCAGTTTATGGTGAACAGAAGAGATACAGCTTATAACCTTGTATAGACATTAGGTTATTTTGAAGCAAGAGACATGAAAAATGAGCAATGCCCTCGCCGGGACTCGAACCACGGACCTCTCGAATACGCGGCAAGCGTGCTGACCACTACACCACGAAGGCATGCTAATAAGGCGGGAGAAATACCTTTATTACTCCCCCATTTAATGGGCGACTGGGGATTAGAGGACCCCAACCGCCAAATCCTGGTGGTGGAGAATCATCATCTACCACCTTTTATAGTTGGAGCACCACTCTAGAGACATTAGGATTTATGTCGAAGCAGGAGACGTGAAAAATGAAAAACGCCGTCGCCGGGACTCGAACCACGGACCTCTCAAATACAATCCGTGTGTGCTGAAAGGAGGGCATGCTAAGAAGCGGGAGAAATACCTTATAGGTATATTTTATGTTATGTCACCAGTTATAAAATATCATTTAAATCATGCAAAGAGTACGTATTACACATTATGTAGAGAGGACGATAGGAGGAAACCTTATATTAAATGGAATTATAAAGATTTTCACCTAGTAAAAATATCTCTAATTTCGTATTGTATCAAAAGCTATTTATTCGCTTAAATGTCACTGACATTTGTATTTCAAGAATTTTTATCTTACAAAAATATTTTTTCCCAGTATGTATTTTGTTTTTTGTCTGTTTCTTTTTATTCAGATTAAAAATATTTCAACTTTGAATTTTAAAAAAATCCTCTTTTACGGAGTTTCGATAGTTTTGCCTTTTCTTTGATTTTGAATTCCGCATCGGTTGGTGGTTTCTGCATTTGCCACGTTGCTTTCAAAAATTACCAGTTTTATACAAACCTTTCTAATTTTTCTTTTGATCGAAAAATTTATGAGTTTTGGTCTGATTTAGTACTGTGTAAATAATTTCGAGTCACATCGAAGCAGATTTTATCTTGAAGCATGAATTCAAATATTATTGTATATTAGATCAAGTACACTAGAATTATATATAGCTCTGTTTTGATATAGGTATTTTAACACAGAATCGGACCTTTTCTGAAATGACATACCATTTTTTTTTCATATTTCGATCCTACGACTCAAATTATGCCAGTTAAACTTTGTAAAATTTGGTGTGAAATTTACTGAGAAATTTAAAAATTTATATTGGCGCATTTTTTTCAGTTTGCGCTAAGAATAATTCACTCGGCGAAATTCTTAATTTATAGCAACCTATTTTCCTTTCCTTCATTTTTTATTGTAACGAGCGGAAGAAAGGCCATGTTCATAACTTTGAAATAAATTTAACAAAGTGTGCAAACCACATTTGACGTTATTAGCACTTGTAACGAATATACCAAATTTCAAAACAAGCCAGTGTGTAAATTCAGATATATCTTAGGAAATTTTGAATAAAAAACTCTAATTTTTTGCAAGTGTGCCTAGAAATACATCTACTTTAAGATAATGTTAAAACTTTTATATGTTAACTTTGATTGTTAACTTTTATATGTTAACTTTTTTATATGTTAACTGATATTAAAGTTTTACAAAAAAATATTTTCCAAAAATTATAAAAATTATATAAAGTACAAATTTTAAAAATAAATCATAGAAAATGTGGGAATGATATTTGGATTAAGACCAAATTTCGAATTCTGGAAGAAGGAATAAAGTAAGTTTAATAAAAAAGAGATATTAATAAATATATATCAAATTCAGTTTAACACTGAAGAGCTAAAATTTTGAGAGCCAATTTTTTAAAAACTACTCTCCGTAAATTTAGCACCAAATTTTATAAAATTTAATATTTAGGCATAAATTGAGTCGTAGAATCGAAATATGAAAAACTGGCATGTCATTTCAGAAAAAGCGCAATTTTTGTGTCAAAATACCTACATTAAAGCAATGCTATATATAAATCTTATACCTAAACTAAGTCGCGCTTTCAAGACATGAAAAACGCAAGTTGAATTTTGTCAATCAGCCAGGTAGAACGGAAGATATAGAACTATCCCAACCCCTTTTTTGCGCAGTGCAGATAAAATTATACACTCTTTTACAGGGAAAGAAAACTTAAAAATTATCCAGCCTTTTCAGAGCTCTGTATGCATATTTCTTCGTACTAATCCCTTGATTCAATAGTTAGATTTTCAATGCTAGAATGTGTTAACTTCGGTACGAAAAGAAAGAAAATTTTTTTTGGTTTATTGCTGTATGATTTTAGTATTTTCTTCGGCAACTTCAAGAGTTTCGAAATGGATTATCAGACTCGCTATTGTATGTCCTCATTCCTTTAATAAACTCAGACCCTTTACCCCAGATTTTGTGGCACGGCAGCAATATTTCTTCCCCGAGATTCTGTGTCAGGAAGATGTCAGGACGATAATAGAAAAACAAGAGCTCATACTATGAGCTACTGCTCTGGAAAGAGACATATGCAAAAAGGATGGTCAGATACGAGAACCAAATGTACAAATTTTGCCCCTATTAACAACTACAGACATAAGTATCCGAATTTAGAATACACTACATCATTACCCCTAAGGTCGAATATTATGCTGTGACAGTCTCGACTCTGGCTACTATCTGAAAGGCCAGCCTATGCTGCCCTGGAGAGTAGTGGCATATGCCAGCTGAGTAGGTAGCGCTAAGGCTAGATACTGGTTCAATACGCTCTTCATCCTTCGTGGTCTCCGTGCCCAAGAGACTGGTGACTCTGTGGGATGCTGATTCAAGGGTGGGTGCATAAGACAGTGTTCAATTTTAAAAGTCTGCCACCTGTGAATTGGAAATCCAGGGACTTGTACCATTCATGTCCGCCCTCAGAATATCGGGGCACTACAGCTCTACGATGGTAGAGTCCGAGTGCTATATCTGATGACCAACACTTTGGAGCTGGTGCCCATATTGGCAGTTAATACCTGCGCCTCTCTAGCAAAAGTTATTGTAACGCACTGCGTCACATTTTCTTATGGCCAGGGGTCAGTCATAACTAGAAACCCACCAGGAAGAGGCAGGTAAGATTTCCGGATAGTGTCTCCGAGGCAACTATCAGTGAAACTGACTGATGATGATGAAGAGTTAACAAGTGCAGGTGTGAAAATATGGTGCCACATCAATGGATCTATGGTAGCTATGGTAAAATTTGTGCCCCGCTCGACTTTCACTCATACACTCCAGATGAAATCCTAAAACAATTAGGGGCATCTATTGAAACCGCCTCATCGTACCTTTTTAGTCAAAGAACAGAGATTGAAACACTTTTTGGTTGTTAAAATAAACAAAACACGTGGTTCCATCATTTCAGTCATAATGATTTCGATGAAAGCTGTATATTTGTCCTTTAGTATTTTCAGCACAGTGGAATGCTCTTGAAGACAATAGCAGCTACGGTTATGACTTCCTTCTACCAAAGAAGGCAAATTTTATTACCTTCAGCATTCCTTTAAACAATAGTACCAAGTGTAAGAATATCTTCAATATTTTTTATAAATACAATACCTCCATTTATTGAAGCGACAGCAAATTTACCTGAATTTAAATAGTTTTAAGACAACGAAATATTACTGTTGCCAAATTCAGACTGAAATCTATTAGAAATGGATATTTTCAAAGGAAAAAGGCTGTGTTTCAAAAGCCCTTCAATTATAATTCTAAGGCATGTATCACAGATTTCGCAATTTCCATTTATTCCTCAAAATAGTTTTTGTGTCTTTTAAACAGTCATTTAAAGGATTTAAGTCATATCTTATTACCGGATACTTTTATAAAAGAATTCCGTTTCCCTAATAAAAGTTTAAAAAAATGTATTAGAACGAAAAGGAATCCTTTTTATCTTTTAATCAGAGTTAGAAACACCATGTTTCTTTTCTTCAATACTGTTTTTCCTTCTTATTTTACCTCTTTTTCTTACATTTAATTTTTCTCACCAGATTCAAGAATTCTTTTCTCATTGATTGCTTTTCAAACTCGAGGATTTCTTTATTCGGATTCACTGATAATAGCAAGAACTGCTTTGTGTGAAAAACTCGAAGCAATCAAATCCACTTTAAAACATTATCTCTCATTTAAATAAGACATTAAAGGGGTACATTAGAGTTAAATAAACATACCTTTTTTTATCGTATAATGGTAAAAAGTCCTTTATGTCTCCGAAGATATTTTGCTTCTTGGATTTGTTTTTTTTTAAAAAGCAAACATTGAAAAGAAAATATTTCACAGTTCAACGCCTGAATTTGCATGAACATTTTAAAACATTTTTAAAATCATATCCATTTATAAACTTAGCGAGCAGAGGAAATGGAAAAGAAATTCATATATTCATTATCGTAAAAGGCATGTATAATTCAAATCTTGACAGTTCAAATTTCAATAAATCAACACGAAGTTTCCCAATAAATTGCAGTCAAAGTTAAACTTTAACTTTCTAATTACACTTGTTCAACATTCTTTCCAATAAATAGAAGTCATATTGTAATTATTGAGGTAACAGACGAAACGCAAACGCTTACCAACATAATAAAGGTGTTTAACAATTGAAAAATAATGAAAATTAACCACAGCTGCTTACATTATCTCACAAACGTCAGTATTATCTCTTTAAAGACCAAAACGCCCGAGATAGACCTTCATTCAAACGACTACAACCGCCCGAAACGGCCGAGACTGCGAGCTGTTTTCTTCCTTCCTCCTAAGGTATACAGTAGCAGGTGCAGTTTCCCCAAATGTATTGTATCAGTTTATTGCAGACAACTTGTCCTAAAAGGATTTATTTGTGTTTTCATATCTGTAGGTTGCGCTTGATATTTGAAATCTTCACACATTTTTGTTCATTGGACTAGGAGAAAAATGCTGCGAATCTCAAAAGTCATTTTGGGCGTTTCGGTATTTTAAGCATAAAAGTTAGCGAATGCTTCGGTTTTCTAAGAGTTAAAAAACGCCCCACAAGTGGTCGAGCGATGGAAACTGCTGAATATTGGTAATTTGTCTTCGGTTTGAACCCAGATGAGCGGGTCGGCTACATGGATAATTTTTGTGTTTTTCCCCATGTGTAATGTGAATGTGAGCCAGTTCCTTTTAGAAGGCACTTGCTAAGTACAAGGAAGTAAAGACTGAGTGTTCGGTGCATATTCTTGGCAAACATCTTCGTGAACTCCTTAAATCCTGATCTGGAACAGGGAGCTGAATGCAGCTTTGTTCTGTGGTAGAATATTGTGATTAAGTAGTAGAAGAACTGCACTTTAAAGGGATTTAAAATCCTCTTTTATTAAATCACAATTATTTACAGCCACTTCCCAACTCGGGAGGGATACAGAAAATAATGACCGCCACTTGGGTCTAAAATTAACAATAAATTAATTTAAACTAAAACTAATTAGAAATTAAATAGTTGTTGCTCACAGAGCAATAACGCGAGGTTGGCCTCTAAACTAAATGGTGTATAGCAAGATTTAACTAATACTGAGGCACCTGGAATTACTTCGATAAGCAATGGCTTAGAATTTAAATGCTAGCTAGTCAGGCGAACGTTGAATAGAGTAAGTGTGGTCTGAGACTAATAGCTCTCTCACACTGAAAGGTTTCTACCTTTCATTTAAATAGAACTTGGCTCCACTTCAACTTAGCATACTGCTGAAACGCGCGCTTATTCTAGCGGGAAGTTGAATTGAGAAGGGATAGAAAAAGTAAACTTAAAATAAAACTTTGTTAGTTTAACTAAAACCTTACAAACTTACTTGATTCCTTCTTTCACATTTCGAAATTTAGGTTCATTCCAAATAGAATTCACCCAAATTTCATGATTTATTTGTAAAATGTATATTTTTAAATAATATTTTTTAGATTTTTCGAAAAATATTTTGAATTATAATCGATAAAATTTTTACAATCGTCTTAATGTAGATGTATTTCTAAGCATACGTGCGAAAAATTAGAGTTTTTTATTCTAAATTTCCTAAGATAAACGTGAATTTATATATTTTCGAGCTTTGAAACTTGGCATATATCTTAAAAGTGATAAAAACACGGATCTGGTTTACGCACTTTCTTGAATTTGCCTAAAATTATGAAAGATAACTTTTCCCCTCTGGTCTGCAATTGAAAAAAGAAGAAAAGGAAAATAAGTTTGATATAAATTTGTTTGCTAGTTTTCTATAAATTAAGAAATTCGCCAAGTCAATTATCCTTAGCGCAAACTGAAAAAAATACGCCAAGATAAATTTTTGAATTTCTCCGTAAATTTCGCACCAAATTTTACGACATTTAATATTTAAACATAATTTCAGTCGTAGAATTCGAAATATGAAAAAAAAAATAGCATGTCGTTTCAGAAAAAGTCCGATTTTGTGTCAAAATATCTATGTTAGAATGATGCTATATATAAATCTAATATATATCCTAAGCCGCCCTTTCGAGACATGACAAACGCAATTTGAATTTCGTCAATTGGCTCAGTAGAACGGGAGCTGTAGAACTGTTCCTTTTTTTTCCCCGAATTGTACAACTCATCATTTAAGTATATCACTGTTATACGGGTTATCTTCCGACATTCCTAGTAATGCGTGCATAAAGCCAACAGATATTTGCTGCATTTATTGTATGTGGAATATATTCAGCAGAGAGCTTTAATGATTTCCATCGAAGCGTAATTATTAACGTGGTCTAGTACTAGCAACTCTAGTCAGAACAGCTAAAATGAATATGTTAATCGAAAGGTAATATGCCGGAAGGTATTTGATAGGGAAATCATAATCAAACAAACGTAATAAATAGAGTATGAATAAATATCTTCTAGAAATGGTTATACTTCGTCATTAATAAACCAGGTGATGAAAAATATGCGATACGCTGTTGAGGACCTTAGTCAAACTTGATTACTAGTTAAAAATAAATTTATAAGTAAAAACTAAGTGCCAGAAATGTATATCACAGAACTGTATATCAGAGTCGCTTTGTCTCTCCTTGATATCGTTGAATCGAATATGTCATTATTCAACCAGCACAAACCAGATCAAATTGCCTACCTAATGAAACATCTAATATTTATTACGTATCAACGGAGAGATGTCATCCGACGATTCATAGGTTACTTTTCTGTTGCAAATGAATAAATCTGAGCATGGTATGAGCTGAAGAAAAATTACATTTCAGACATGAAAGGCTGCCCACCAGCGGCCGAGCAGTGAAAGCCGCTGAATACTGGTAGTTCGGTCTGGGGTTTGAGTCTTGGCGAACGGGCTCGTTTCATGGGCGTTTTCGAGGTTTACCCCATGTGTTACGCAGGTACGAGCCCCTTTTCTTTAAAAATTATGTGTACGCCTTTGATGTGCACACCACGACTTCCTTGTACAGAATATTAAATTATACACATTGTGCATTTCCCTTAAATTTATTGGATTGAATTAAATCTACTTCGCTGATAGCGCCATAAACCACAATAGAATAAATGCACTCTTTAAAATTCACTGTATTTGTTTACCATAGCGACACTCTGGCGCTAGGTTCATTTAACAGCGTTACATCTCAGTCATTTTATAATTCAGAACGCACAAAATTTATGTATATCATCTGAAGAATGATTTAATCGTTGCCACATAGTCTATTCAAATACTATGATAAATCTAAAACGATGTATAAAAGAAATTAAACAAACAAAAAAAATAAATAGATATTTTCACAGACGATCCAGTATTTCTCATTCAATTAATTCATTTCCCACTTCCCGACAAGGCAAAAACACATAAAATGTCAAACTATCTATATTAAAAATTACGAAGTAAATCTTAAAAACTTATTTCCTCGAATAAATTCCTATTCGAGGAAATAAATGCTTATGATTTATTACGTCCTCAAATTAATTCCAGATTGGATTAAGCATCGTTTAATTCGTAATAATAAAAGAAGACGTTATCTTCGTTGTTGCGAAGCTTACTTTCTCTAGATTAGCAACAAATCCACTATTCTGCCAAGTTTCAAATGTACACAAATATGGCTGCTACGGATAAACAAAATTAGGCTTAGACGCGCTTAAACAACTTTTAATTTGTTGATAATTCTAGAACTATAAGATGCAGCTTAACTAAAGGCATAAAAACTTTAACCGGAAGATAAGAACAACATAATTCAATCACTTTTAAGGCAAAAATGCACAATATACAAACATATGAGAAGTAACAAAGTGGATATATATATACTTTTAGTGCAGTCGATTGCAATCAATATAGAAGGTGCACATCTACATATTGTGGCAGTGGCATATGCAACGTTTCAACGTTCTGAGCCTACTCGTTTTGAGTTATGCGAGAGATACATACGCGCAGACGCCACGAAAAAATCTCTTCAGAATCCATTTAAAATCAGGTTTATAAATTTACGGGAGAAAAGAGCTTTTTATTCTGCCCTTACGTACAGATGTCACGCAAAAGCATTGTTAAATTAATTGCATTCTATAGCTCTCAAAATGGATATTTTTGTTGAAATACAGGGTGTTTATAAAGTCCCGGACCCATTTTGATGTTTAATAACTCATAAAATAATGAAGATATACAAAAACGTATGTCATTTATTGATGGAATAACTTATATATTTTCCTTTTCAAGTTTGAATATCTTTACTTTTGTAAATATCGTCTGCGCGTGTGGTTTATTTCAGATAATTTCATTTTCCTCTAAATATCTGTACTTTTCTAAATATCGTCTGCTTATTAATTGCATTTTTCTCTCTTTTGTTTTTGGAAACTATTGCCTATTATTATAGGCCTAGGATGATGGCCTTTGGAATAGATATGCTAAGGAGGTTAGAAGATGATGCGGAATTTCTGAGTCGCATAATGTTCTCCGACGAAGCATCCTTTCATCTTTCTGGCATTGTTAGTCGCCATAATGTGCGCATATGGGGATCTGAAAACCCCCATGAATAGCGTGAGGCACAAAGGGATTCCCCAAAGGTTAATGTGTGGTGTGGACTAATGCACGACCGAGTCATTGGGCCTTTCGTTTTTACAAAAAAGACGGTCTCATCAGTCGTATACTTAGATATGTTGGAAAACTTCGTATTTCCACAACAAGAAGAGCTTCAGCCACATGTTCTTTTGCAACAAGATTGTGCACCACTTCATTGGGGTGCCAACGTTCGCAGTTCTTTGAATGACCATTTTACAGGAAGATGGATTGGGAGAGGAGGTCCAATTCCTTGGCCACCCAAATCACCTGATATAACGCCGCTGGACTTTTTCCTTTGGGGATTTGTAAAGGACAACGTTTACAGGAGGAGAGTGTCGAACATGGATGACCTAAAAGGCAGAATGACAACCACAATAGCCTCTGTGGATGCCGACGTGCTTGCCGGTACCTGGCGTGAAATTGAATATCGACTTGATATTCTCCGTGCGACGAAGGGGGCACACATGGAAGTTCATTGACAAGAATTATGAAACTTTTCGAGTGTATCTAATCATTAATGTTATTAATTTTAATCTATCTTTATTATTTTATTAGTTATTAAACATCAAAATGGGTCCGAGACTTTACAAACATCCTGTATGATAGCCGAAATATTTCGCGGTTACAATCTTTCCTTTTAATTTCGTACAAGGAAGTAAAAATCGTGAAAGGTTCTGGAATGGTTAATGACATTGTCATAAATCATGTCTTAGATCTACTTGCAATTTAGAACCATATTACCTTTCAGCTGTAAATAAATTTCTTTATCCCTTATTGACGTGTATCACACCATTCAGACTACCTCCCAAACTCTTTGCCAATAATTATGAGAGAATTTGATAGATAGGCAATGATCTGGATGACACTTACATTGCTTCAATTATCCATAAGGCTATCGCCCAACCGATACCATAACAATTTTATACTGAATCCCTTTTCCTATCTTTTAGGACGGTCGTTATTATGCGACGCACATTTTCCTTCTACCATGTATGATTCTAAAGGCTAATAAAGTAACATGGTAACGTCATCTAGTAGTGACGTCATCCAGTAAACGTTGTTACACTGTTCTTTTATGGAGCACAATAGCAAATAGCCCTGTTTGCTGTCTTGATTGCCAGTAGCAAACTCTGTTGAAATCTACGACACATTTTCATGATCCAAAAAATAATCGCAAACTAATAATCTCGTTGAATTATATTTTCGCACCAAAGTTAAAGATTTATAGCACTCAAATTTTTTCCTTTTTTATGCTTTTTAAGCATAAATATTCAAAGTGTATAAGATTTAGAAATGTGAATGTGCAACAAAATATGGATATTTATGTCTACATATCATTCGATTTCAACAGTACATTTCGATATTTTACATTTATTAAATTAATAAAATAAATAAGCATCCAAACAGAAAAGAAACACGCCAAAGTGACACATAAAATTACTAAAACAACAACCTTGTGTTTGGCGCAGATTTAAGTGAAGAATTCAATAGGTTTCTCAATCGATTCAATTAACTTTGGGAAACGGACTTTAAACTTTTCTGACTTTTAATTCTTGGGGAATTTATATCGTATCGTATCGTATCAGTGTGGTTTCAGACAAATCGATCCAGTTGGAAATGTAATCGTAATTTTGACTTTGGTTCTGCAGAAATTATTCAAAAAGCTTCTTTAATTGGTGAACTGAATTTTCTTAAAGCTTTTCACAAAGTTTTATCTTGTTAAGTTAATGACTAATTTCAATCCAATTCTTCCTAACGCTCTTAAAATTCTATTTACTTAATTTTTTAACTTCTTTACTATTTTTGCAGGCACATGGAGCTACCTTCTCCTTCGCTTTACTGCCGTAGGATATGAACACGACCATTACCCCGGCTGCTTTCTACTGTTGCAGATATCTTTGCTTCTGATGAAGAGAGACCTGTACCTGTCCACTCTTGAAATTAATGTAACAATTGAATAAATCTATGCCAAACACAAAGTTGCTGTTTTTTGAATTTTATGTAAATAAAGATGTTTTGCTAAAAATAAAACCTGATGAAAAGGGAACTGTACCTGTCTACTCTCGAAATTAATGGAATAATTAACTAAATCTAGGCCAACCGCAAGGTTGCCGTTTTGCTAATTTTATGTAAATACAGATGTGTAAGATTTATCCTAAGTCTTGTATGATGGAGATAAATATCTGCTTTATTTCTAGAAGTGTTGCCACTGCTCGATTTCAAATTGTATAGTTTGTTAATAAGAAATTTCGAAGCTTTACGATGAATTAAAAATGGCATTGCCAAACATTAAATACATTATTCCCGATTCCAAACATTCGTGGGAAGCCATTTCGACTCTTTCCATCTTCAAACGACTTTAATCAGTCGAGATATTAATTAAAAACTCTGAATACACGAATTTCCGCACTCATTTTTCCGAGTGGCAACAGTTGGAGATAAAAATGCTTTATTTCGAAAAGTGTTGCTACTGCTTGCCTTTCAAAAAGTACAGTTTGTAAGGTTTTAGTTAAACTAACAAAGTTTTATTTTAATTTGCCTTTTTCTATCTGGTCTTATTTCAACTTCCCGTTAGAATAAGCGCGCGTTTCAGCTTTATGCTAATTTGAAGTGGAGCCAAGTTCTATTTAAACCGTATTAGGAACCTCTCAGTGTAAGAGAGCTTTTAGTCTCAGACCACTGTTACTCTGCTCGACGTTCGCCTGACCAGCTAGTATTTAAATTCTAAGCCGTGGCTCTGTTACGCTGTTACTTATTGAAGTAATTCTAAGCGCGTTAGTATTAGTTAAATCTTGCTACGCACCATTTAGTTTAGAGGCCAACGTCGCGTTATAGCTCTGTGAGCAAAGACGATTTAATTTCCATTTAAATTTTAGTTTAAATTAATTTGATTGTTCAGTTTAGATCCAAGTGGCGGTCATTATTTTCTGTATCCCTCCCGAGTTGGGAAGTGGCTGTAAATAATTGTGCTTTAATAAAAGAGGATTTTAAATCACTCTGAAGTGTAGTTCTTCTACCACTTAATCAGAGTATTCTACCACAGAACATAGCTGCATTCAGCTCCCTGTTCAAGATCAGGACTTAAGATTTGCACGAAGATGTTGGCCAAGAATATGCACCGAACACTCAGTCTTGACAAGTTAATCAAAAATATGTAAGTTTTAGAAAATCTGTATATATAAAGAAGAATATCTGTTTGTGTGTTTGTTTGTTTGTTCGCGTTATTGATTTCTGATCTATTATGATAAATTTTTAGCACATTTAATAGCCTAAAAATTAATATAGGTGAAATATTGGATGGAGTTTGAACTTTTACGATCATTTGATTAGCAAGACTAAAATCATTAAAAACTGCCTGCCATTGTTGCTGACATAATGAGAAAGAATTAGTTTATTTTTCTATCGAAATTTTTTATGTGTGTACCATATCGCATCAGACTGAAAAATGTATGATTATGAATCTTATTTTCTGCATCGTTATTAGAGAAGGATTACAGCGGTATCGTTCTCTCTGTTGTTAGATGCATTACTCTTAATCTAACGTAACTGTCATCTGGTACTTCTGTTAGTATGCAATATTTATAGGAGCTAATTTCCTCGAAACGGAAATATTCCTGTTAGGCAGATGCGTTTTAATGCTCTGCAGTAATTAAGCAAATCATCCTTTTGGTATATCTGGCATGTAAGATGCCTCTCAGTTAATATTTCATGAAAAAAATCGAACGTTTAGATTTAAGCTGATTCTGCTGTGAATGCAAGAATTTTTGTGCATCCCAATATTTTCCTCTAGAGTCAGAGTGAAATTTTACTATTTAACAATAGTAAATAAGGCAATACATTATTTTCTTCTTTTTCAACTTTTTGTATTCGTATCAGTTATCCTTTTCTGCAATGCAAATGGTAAAACCTAAAAACGGATTACAGCCACTTGAAGAGCATTTAATATTGATTTTACGGCATAAGATCATGTCTAGACAAACCGTTCTCAGACACCATTAACAGACATGTTACATATACAAGATGAGTGTACAACTAATTACACATCATGCAAAATCGCACACTTTGCAAAACAAAAAATGGGATGGTTCTATATCTCCCGTTCTACTGGGCCGATTCACAAAATTCAAACTGCGATTTTCATGTCTCGAAGCGCGACTTAGCACATGTATTAGATTTATATATAGCATTGTTCAAATATAGGGACTTTGACACAAAATCGGACTTCTTCTGAAATTACATGCCAATTGTTTTCCATATTTCGATTCTACGACTCAAATTACGCCAAACTGCCAGATTTTGTAAAAATCGTACGAGCAGTTTTTAAACAATTAGCTCTCAAAATTTTAGTTTATCAATGTTAATTCAATTTGGTATGTATTTATTAATATCTCTTTTTTATTACATTTACCTGATTCGTTCAATCATAGTTCGAAATTTAGGTTCACTCCTAATAAAATTCACCCATTTTTTTATCATTTGTTTTAAAAATTTGTATTTTTAAATAATTTTTATAAATTTTTCGGAAAAGCTTTTGAATTATAACCTATAACATTTTTACAATCATCTTAAAGTAGATGTATTTCTAAGCATACCTGTGAAATGTTAGAGCTTTTTATTCAAAATTTCCGAAGATATACGTGAATTTATATATTGGCGCGTTTTGAAATTTGGCATATATTTTGAAAGCGATAATAACGAAAATGTGGTTAACGTACTTTGTTAAAATTATTTAAAAGTAGAACGAGTGACGTTTTTTCGTCATCTGCACGATGGAAGGGAAGGAAAATAAGATGCCACATATTAAGAAGTTCGCCTAGTGAATTATTCTTGGCTCAAACTGAAATAAATTCGCCAAGTTAAGATTTTGAATTCCTCCATAAATTTCGCACGAAATTTTACAAATATTTAGGCATTATGTGAGTCGTAGAATCGAAATATGGAAAACACTTGGTATGTTACTTGAGAAAAAGTCCGATTTTGTGTCAAAATCCTATATTACAACAAAGCTATATATAAATCTAATATATATATATTCTAAGTCGCGCTTTCGAGACACGGAAAACGCAGTTTGAATTTCGTCAATCGACCCAGTAGAACGGGAGATATAAAACTCTTCACATTGAGGTGTTAATGTAACTGTCCTATAAATTAAAAAAAATAGACTAACCCGGTCGCATTGCCTGTCACTTAATCTTTATTAAACCAGAGACTTAACAAGATAATTGTAAGAAATTTACGAAGCAACACCTTTCTGTTATCGAAACTGGAGTTGTAAATTTACAGACCTTTTCCAGTTGCCGGTAGTTTGAAAAGTCAGTTATAACTAGTTTACCAGTAATTTACTAGCATTATTCCTTTCAAAAAATTTACTGTATGTGACTAAATAATAAAAACAAATCTGATATGGACACGCATATGACTTTCTGTAAGGCTTATTAAATTATGCGCATTTTTGCTCCATTTCATTTAAACTTATTTCCTCGAATTATTCAAACTTAATTAACCGATCTATCAACGCAGTTTAAAAATGACATAAAAATTGTAAATTTTAAAATTTACTATTCCGATCAACTTTTTTCGAAGAGATTTAAACTTCTGGTATTTATATTTTTTCCTTAACGAGTATAAAACATTACAAAAGAAGGAAAAACCTGCATTAAAATTTAGACTTCGTTACTCACCGAAAATTATTTTTTTTAAATTTCACATTGCTGAAACATGAATATTTTCGTTTTTTAAAAACACTTCTGCAACTGAAAGTATATAACTCTGACCAACGATTGCAAAAATAAAGGCCGAATAGCATATAAACATTCTGTACCGCGCCATGCGCATAAAGAAAAATCCGTACTTGTGATTGTACGTACTTTTAGATGACATCATTTTCTCTTATTGTAATAACGTTTAGGCGAGATTTTTACGGTTTTATTTTTGTTGAATGATGCGCATGAATGCCACAGAAGCATGAAAATTATCGTTTGTTTTCTTCGAAACGGAAACATTTAGCTGCAGCATTCTGCAAATGGCTTCTTCTCTCACGGAATAATAAAATTATAAAATCTTTCAAAGATACTTTTGATATCGGAAACAATCTTAAGCGCTTAGATTATATAAATAGCTGAGTTCATGAATTAAATGCGAAGGCCAAAACACGACGATCTCGATCCAACTGTAAAGGCAACGTGTGCTAGTCAGTATACTATTATTGCAATTTTGTTGCGTTCTGTTTTCTTTCACATTGCAGAACATATTTCCTTTGGAAATGTTATTTCCATGTCATTCTAATATTCTCTTGCCTTAAATGAAAGAAAAAAGTGCATTCAGCATGGTCGCTGAATTTAATATACGTGTATAAGAAACGAAACTTCCTTCTTTGGCAAACACTATTTTTATGCAAAGATACAAATGATGCTGCACATTAAAAAATGGACAATATTCATAAAGAAATATTACTCAATTTAAAATACCAACCTCCATTTCTCTGTTTCAAATCTATATCAGTCTTAAGTTGGAAAACAAATTTTACTTTTTCAGACTAATTATAAATACTGTCAATTTGCTGTGTACTTCCAACAACAAATTTTTGTTATTTCCGAAAACTGACCTGTCTCATGCATTCGGAGATTGCATTTGCAGAGAATGGATATATAAGGAGCATGAAATAATTAATTAATAAATGCACATTTACGGAGTTAGTACAAGAAGAAATAATACTTTTTCTCTCTAATAAAAACAATCACTACATTTTTACATTTATTTCACCACACTACAGTGCTATAAGAAATGCATAATCCCATACCAACAAAGATACAACGAACGTAATAATCTTTTCGGTACTGCTATAAAAATATAAACAAACAGTATGAGGTATACCCTCGAGCTCAAGCAAAGTGAAGGCGTTGCTAAGCGTAGAAGAAAGATTGTCATCGGAAGCCATATCCAATCACACGGAGGGATTTTCCCCTATGTGCTTGGTGCGATAGAGAATACTTATATGCGGCCGGGAAAGGAGAGTGGGCAGATTTACATGTAAAATGTAACAAAATACAATGGCTGCTTTAAGAAATAATTGCCAAGCTCAAAATCAATCATTCTAGATTTATGTTCTTTCCATCTTTCCCTAAATCCATCTGTTCTCACAAATTCGAGATCTTTCCATATCATACAAAGCTGCCTGAAAAATGAAACTAAAACCCAAAATTAACCAATCACAGATTAGCTGCACTTCTACATCATACTTAGTATAAATATCATACTTAGTATAATTCTTCGCAAGCAATTACGTCACTTAATCCTTTTCCTATCTTCCGCCATGCCAACATCACGCTGCTTTGCTCCTCAGTCTAAGATGCTTACGCCTTACTTTTAAAACCAGTGTACATGAAGATTATCGTATTAAACAGTCCAGTGATCTTTCCTTCTCAACTCCACAGGAAGCTTTAGAACAGCATCAAATGCCGCCCTCTTCCAAATCGCTAGCAGCACGCCACTTTTTATACGCGCTGAACAAGAATTCCATAAGACAACAGTACTACAACTACGAAAGAAGAGCCATTGCAAATCATTAGAATTAGCAGAGAAATACAAAACACCGTCACACCCAAATGAGCACCACAGGAACCCAGGAAAGAAAAATAATATCACATTAAGCATGAAAAAAGAAGTAAACGAAAAGAAATTCCCTCAACTCTGTACAGACTGTTCCGGCCTAGAAGAAGCTAAAGGCAGCGCCATCAAAATCTACATAGATCCCAACTCGACAACAGAACAAAAGTTCCACCTAGATCAACAAAACAGTGTATTCCAAGCAGAATCAGTAGCGCTCCTCCAAGCAATAAAATACAGCATCACAAACTCCCTAAAAACAGCATATATCTTTACAGACAGTCTTTCAGCGATGCATGCCATCGCAAACCCGCACCACCGATCAAATTTAATCCAAAATATTACAGAAAGAACTTCAGCATCACAAAATCAATATTTCTTTGTCTCTTCTTTGAAGGCAACCCAGGAACAAAAGGCAACGAGGAGGCTGATATCCTAGCCAAAGAAGCAACTAGGGATTAAAACGCACAAAATTTATCAGTACCGTGGCCTGGCTCACACCTTAAAAAATCATAAGCAACAAATCTAAAAATGAATGTCAGAACTGGTGGGATAATGCCAAACAAAGAAGGACTTATCAGTTGTTCCCAAAAGTAGACACTGCACCCAGTTTAATAACAAGAGAAATAACGTAGTTCTTATCAGGGCATAGCCCATATCCCACGTACTTTTATACAAGGAACTTAGCTAGATCAGACCAGTGTATATGTAGAGAAAGAGGCAGTCCCGAACATTATTTATTTAAATGCTCCCTCAGAGTTGAACATTATTTAAAAGTTCCGAATTCAGAGAGTGAAATGACTCCTTTCATAAGATATGCTACCAAGAACAACCATTTCAGAAAAAAAATCATAAATATAATGAACTTCTTGTCCACAAGAGGCACTGATTTATGCAGCACAGCATAGAATAACATAACAAAGATGTTACATAAACCATTGTATGTATGCAGACCTGGAGCTATCCTCCATAACATGTAAGTGCGAAAGGCACCAACTGTGAAAACATCAGTGCATATTTAATGGAAAAAGAAAGGTACTGCCTGCGGTATGGTACCAATACAAATCACTGCAAGCAACGCCTGGCAAGGTCTCCTGGAGCCCAGTGGGGTGTAATTATCTGGATAATTAGTGTGCCTGGACAACACCCACATTGCCAATGGTTAAACAATGGGTGTCCACCACACTTCACCATATTCATATCCATATTTAACTATGATTGAAAACATACCCTGTCTACAGAATTGGTCCGATGTAAATTATTCTGGAAAACAATTATATTTTGAAACGGCCATATCTGGAAGTTACTGGCTTTTTCATCTACTTCTCTTACTACGCAACTAAAATACTACATACATATAATTCTGGTATTGAAAAAGAGAGGCGCACTATAAGATATTTTCTCCCTCCTTTTTCCATGCCTACGTGGTGTACTTGGAAGCATACTGGACGCGAATTCAAGAGGTTCAGAATTTGAGTCCCGGCGAGAACAACGCACATTCTTTATGTCTCCAGTACACAAAATCCTAATGACTCTACAGCATAATTACATGTTATAACAGACCCATTTACAAACCTTCAATATTCTACGGCTAATCTTCTGATAGTTATGCCAGATACATACATATGAGGGTACATACGAAAAGATGTCACGAATAAATCCCTTGGGAATCAATTTTTAATCCCTTTTACACTCCGTTTTGGAAAAATGTGTAGTTTATTCTCTCCATACACAGAGATGTGACGCATAAAAAACGCCCAAATCAAATCAAATCAAAATGGTTGGTCAAAAGGGACATTTTCGTTGAAATACGATACCCGAATTTTTTTGCTATTACAGTTCTTCCTTTACTGTGCAAAAAGGAAGTAAAAACTTCACTGAGACTTTAAATACAATAAAAACCTTTATCGTCTTCCGTTTCTAACATTTTGCGTTGTCATAAGTCGACATTTTTTCCAACAAAAATTATAAAATTTAAGCACAGAAAACGATCAGTGTGTCTGGAAGTGAGTTCGGGATTTTATCTTTTAAAAGTAAAGTTATTTATGCACAAACCGTGAACAGTTGTAATTTGCAAACAAGTCACGCGCTCCAGCTGAGTGCACAGGATACATAAAGTCACAGCACCAGTCACAGCTCTAGCTGATTGTACAGGTTAATGATCCATGTTATTTACGCGCACAAAATTCATCAAGCCAAAGAAATAATTTTTCAGTTAGTTAGATTTGAATACTAAACCTAAAACATTAAAGTACAAAATGTTAAGAATGCTTTTATTAAGTCAAATAATTTGGCATTCTTCTGTTATCGGTACTGAATCAGAAATCTATATATGTGTACAAGGTATGTATGGACGTAAGTGTTCATCTACACATGTATATATGTACACAACGAAAAAAACAGTGGGACTATTCTATATCTCCCGTTCTACTGGGCCGATTGACAAAATTCAAATTGCGTTTTCCTTGTCTCGAAAGCGCAACTTAGGATATATATTAAATTTACATATAGCTTTGTTTTAATATGGGTATTTTGACACAAAATCGGGCTTTTTCTGAAATAACATACCAATATTTTTTCATATTTTGATTCTACGACTCAAATTATGCCTAAATATTAAATTTTGTAAAATTTGGTGCGACGTTTACGAAGAAATTCAAAAATTTCACTTCGCGATTTTTTTCCAGTTTGCGCCAAGAACAATTCACTTGGCAAACCATTGTGCACGAGCGGAAATAAAGACACATCGTTCTAACTTTCAAATAATTTTAACACAGTGCTAAACCACATTTCCACTATTATCGCTTTCAATAAATATGCCAAATTTCAAAACGCGCCAACATATAAATTCACGTATATCTCCGGAAATTTTGAATAAAAATCTCTAATTTTTTCCTGGTATGCTTAGAAATACACGTACTTTAAGATGATTGAGAAAAAGATTTATAGGTTATAATTTAAAATGATTTTTGAAAACTTTATAAAATTTATTTAAAATACAAATTTTAAAAATAAATCATAAAAAAGGGGTAATTTTGTTTGGAATGAACGTAAATTTCGACTTGTGTAGGAAGGAATCAAATAAGTTTCACAAAAAAAGAGATATTAATAAATACATACCAAATTGAATTAACATTGAGGAGCTAAAATTTTGAGAGGCAATTTTTTAAAAACTCATAATAACTCCAGTAGTGTGGCCTGTGCGGGGTCTCATACATGAATTTCTTATTCACGTCCATCTTTACTCTTTTTTATCGTAAAAATACCGTAAAAATAAATCTCTACTATTCTGCTGTCTCCACCAATTTTAATTTCAAGTCTACACAACAAGTCGTAGCGTGAGCACAAACTTCCTGCATGTAATTCCCGTAGACGAGTGTTCGGTTCATTTTTAAATGCATATTGCGAAATTCAACTGAGCTTGTAAGTATTTTCAAGTTTTACTAACGTTTATTTTGCTTTAAAACTTTGCTATCGTCTCTTATTTTCCATTTCCGACCAGAAAAAGCGAGAAAGAGAATTGTTTATGTAAATGAGGTTGCAAACTGTAGAAGTATTTAAGACATCGCCTTTAGTCAAAAGAAGAAAAGAGAAAGACTTCTTGCTGCCTTCACCACGCGCGTACTTTTCATGTCAGCTTTTAAGGCCATAATTTAGCTTTCGTTGATATTTGAAGACGTATTGTAGTTTTTTTGCATTCGCTCACTACAGAGGTAGTATTAAAAGGCCAAGCTTTGCGTTACTACACTCTGTAAAGCATCTTAGTTCTTATTTAGTTAAGGTAGTTTAATTCTTATTTTCTACGTTTTAGACTCTAAGTGCTGGTCACCCCCCCCCGGGAGTTGACTCAGGAGAATTTCTGGGAAGTGCTGGCTAGGATCCGTACTTAGGCAGTCTCAACCATGGGGGTATATAAGTTGACTTCACAGGACTAGAGCCCGAGTTTATTCTTAGGTTGGCTCAGGCTTGGCAGGGACCGTACTGGTACTGTCGTTTCTGTTTATTTGTCTGTGGTGGGGCTATATTGTCAGATTTCGTTGGTCGTCCGAGGGGAAACGCTCCTATTGGTGGAGTCGGGTGATGCCGCACGACGTTGTATCCCGACTTAGTGGGACTCCTCCGCTTCGCCGGTTGGGTCGCGGCTCCGAGGATTGCCTCTGGGGGCCAGGATGACATTCTATCTAGGGCGATCCTTTGAGAACGCCAGGTAATAGAGTCCTGGTTTTCTGGTGTAACTGTAAGTGCTGGTCTCTGTATCCCGAAGTGCGGGAACGGCTGTACGCTGTGGGAGAAATGAAGTGTAAATTTAACCCTTTTTATCTTTGTTGTTGGTGCCGCCCAGACGGTATAGTGGTTAGGGAAGCCAACTGCGATACCAAAGGGCCCGGATTTAAATCCCGGAGAAGGCATGGTCGTAATTGTCCGTCCCTTCATAGGAGGCAAAGGTGGCCCACCTATTAGGTACCTCCATAAATAAAGTGACCACCACTTCTGGCCTTAGTAGTGGCCAAGTCGAAATCGGCTGAGGGCCCGCCATTGATAAAAAAAATTCTTTGTTGTTGAAACTGTTGTATTTTTTACACATGCACGAACCTATCTTTGAGTAAACTCCCTGTTCCTACTCAGAACTCCAGTTACGTTTGCAAAGGCAACTAAAAGGAAATGTAGTTCCGTCAAGGTCAGTTCATGGCATCAACAAGTGATAAATTTTACAGCTGTAAGGAAATTTAGGCGTAATCATTCAAACCAAGGAAGAGATCTAGCCTATTTTTTTCGTGGCAAGATCTAAGGTTGCAACGCCCCTTGGGTGCATCGCAGTTGATAAAACACAACATTATTTCGTGATTATTTTTACCAAACATTGAACTATGAAGAATTCTTTTATCCTGTAGTAATTTTATTGCCTCCTCCTCATATTCAGACAAATTCCAGATTATGAAACTCATTTTTCTTTTTTTTCTGTAAAAAATGCTTTTAGTCAAATCATGTAAACTAAGAAAGTCATCTATCAAATTATGATTCGGGCAGTCCAAAAGAGGGCTCAAAATCATTAAACGTGAATATTTTGCTCAGTTTCACTCAGAAAACTCAGATGACTTAGCTGAAGGCACTATTGCCATCTTCGGCACGTTACAACACATTTTAACAATGTTTCTTCGTGTAGCCCACATAACGGAAAAAGACCGCCTTTACTATAACTTCTTCTTTCCGTGTTATTCACCAGAACGCAAATTAGGTTTGCGTGTATCTAAATTGAGGATTTTGAATGCTTAAAGGAGGGTTTCTTACAGCTTGGTCTTGCTGTTACGTGCTTTCGCCAGCTCTGCTTAAAGTTATATCCTGGCTTTAGCGGCTTCCTAGACGATGTTCTAAACTATGCGCTTGTGATATTCTCAGCCAGGACGTTTCGTCTATTTTAAGTGCATTCTCCGTCTATAAAACTGAAATTTTAACGTACTTTAATTTATGTATGCGCGGGGCTAGTTGTAGTCAAGCTAAGCCTGTTCTGTTCAGTAAAAAAATAAATAAAAAGGTTATTTTAAACTTCTTCAGTATTTGTGATTTGTTTAAATCTAAGCGACAACTCGCTAGTAGGGTATGCGAAATTTTAATTCTGGCTTCCAGTTACAACAGAACCCTACATTGCAATTACAAAAGGATAAAGAAAATACAATCACTTTCAAAGAACTGAAACGCAATGTATAAATAATTTACGGGTAAGTATTGTATCATTGCGTGTGTACCGGTTGATAATAAGATTGAATACACAAGTCCGATATAAGATTAATAAAATTTATTTTTATCAAAAGAAATATTCCAGAACTCTGGAATTTTCCGCAGAAATATTCGTACAATTGCTCACAGCATACTCTGTAACTACAGAACTACCACAAAGAAGGAATAATTTCAAGGAAATAATATAGCTAATATAAAAAAATGTATCACAACTAACATTCTGTCTTGAATTCTAAAGATATGCTGATTTTGATAATTTGTGGTTCTGTTTTTGAATTTTATGCTGCGCAAGTGCGAAGAAAGCAATGGTTGACAATACACCAACATGCTCAAAACAGGTAAATAAATAAATAAATAAATCTGAAAGATTTCAGATTTTATATTACGCCCAAAGAAGCGTTTTTTAATATTTTATGTGTCACGTTTATTTATTAAATATCATGCTCTTCGCATTTAAATCACAAAATTCAACTTAGCAGTAATATCACAAAATATTTAATAAGAGCATATCTTTAGAATCTGCGATACAAAGTCTCGCTCGCTGTAGATAACATTTTTCGTATAGTGTTTCCAAAGCTCGCTTCGTAATCGTTGAGTTTGTTAATAAAAAATTCGTTAAAGCTGTAAAAATATGAGAGAGGTAATAAAACAAATTCTAAACTTGGGCTTCCAGATGCTCATATTCGAGTGGAGGAGTATGTTATTCAAAATTTGACATCTGTAGGTACCGTTGTGTTTTCACAATGCAAAGAAACATACATACGTTCATGCAGATTCTTCATTATATGATTTCTTTAAATATAATGCTGGGTTCTAATATTTAGTGGCAACAATTTAAAAAGTTAAACGGCTTTTATAGTGGACAACGCAAAGTGCCAAAACGAATTATGCCAATACGAAGTACTCTTCTGGGCAAATTGCCCTTTTGAGGTAAAAATGAAAAAAAAGTGTAGGCTGGTAACATACGATGCTGTACAAGAACACACCGGTAACCTACGGTGCTGAGCCAAAAGCATGAAAATTCTTAACAAATCCTCTGTTGCTACTTTAAATTCTGAATTCTTTCATATTTTATTTCCTTTTATGCTTGGTTTAGACAAAATAGTTTAAGATTACGCAACACTGCTAATTTAATTTCTATTTCGATTTATAATCACGAAGCCAATTCCCCGCTTGGCTAACTTTTAAGTTTCTCATCTATATCATAGATGCAAACCAACTCATTTTATGAAGCCATCTCCTAACTCTTTAACACCAAAGCGCAGAATTCACGCAGGATTTATTATAATAAATTAATTTGCATTACCATTTAATGCTGTGCTTACATACCTGGGATTCAAAAGCCGATAAAACCAATATATTATTTCAGTCTTTGACTAGTTCTGCTGCAATTCTTAACTCAAGTCGAATTGTTAAATCTCTGAAGACACGGAGCTGTCGATAATCTCTCTGCTAAACTATTTCGCAATTAGCTTCGATGCATCTGAAGTGAAAATTAAGTCCCCTAGCTATTTTACTTTCTTTAATTCATATATTTATAAGTATCTAAAACAGAAAGTACCGTTTTATATTGTTTAAGGAAGGTTGGAAAATAGCTTTCGATGCAATGTAAATGGATGCCCTTAAAAGATGCTTTCTTTTCGTATATTTATTAGAATATTGTTGCGTGAATGCGAGTTCGTAATAGATTGAAACCGCAAGACCGATAATGATAAAATTTAATAAATAATAATAATAATAATAATAAATGAAATTTCATTTTATCAAAAGAAGTATTTCAGAACTGTGCAAATTTCCACGGAAATATTCGCACAAGTGTTTACAGAATCACAGAGTATAATCAGTAGTTACACTTTAAACTACCAAAAACATTAAACACAACGCAATGCAAAGCGCATCCAAGGAGAAAGTTAACTTGGATACTCAGTTAATGCCGAAATAAACAACTCGCAATAGCAATTGTAAGGTTTTAGTTAAATTATCAAAGTTTTATTTTAATTTAAATCTTTCTATCCCTTCTCATTTTCAACTTCCCGTTAGAAGAAGCGCGCATTTTCAGCTTTATGCTAATTTGAAGTGGAGCAAAAGTTATATTTAAGCGAGAGGTAGAAACCTCTCAGTGTGAGAGAGCTTTTAGTTTCAGATCACGGTCACGCTATTCGACGTTCGCCTGACCAGCTAGCATTTAAATTCTAAGCCATAGTGCTTTTACTTGATTGCTTATTGAAATAAATCCTAGTGCGTCAGTATTAGTAAATCTTGCTACGCACCAGTTAGTTTAGAGGCCAACCTCGCGTTATAGCTCTGCGAGCAATAACTACTTAATTTGGATTTAGTTTTAGGTTAAATTTGATTGTTCATTTTAGACTCAAGTGTGACCTTTACTTTCTGTATCCCTCCCGAGTTGGGAAGTGGTTTGTAAATAACAGTGATTTAATAAAAGAGGATTTTAAATCCCTTTCAAGTGCAATTCTTCTACCACTGAATCACAGTATTCTACCACAGAACATAGCTGCATTCAGCTCCCTGTTCAAGATCAGGTCTTAAGGAGTTTCACGAAGATGTTTGCCAAGAATATGCATCGAACACTCAGTCCCGACACAATAACTAAGCAATTGACAGCAGTTGTTTCTCTCTCAGGTCTTTTATAATTTTCAACTGGTTGCCGAGCTATTTCTGGTACATTTTGCTTCCCAAAATTACTGTAACGCAATACGAGAGTGGAACTACGGTTACAGCTAACATAGTGATTAATTACATTTATTCAATTTCAATACATATGACGGTGATACGGAGACCGGAACAAAATGTCGCAAAAATTCAGCGACTTTTGCGATTTCGTGCCAAATTTGACGACAAAATAAGTCGTAAAAACCGTTGTCAGCTTGCGATATCTCGCTAAATTACTGAGATACCCATTAACTCAACGTTAAATGCCCTTGTCGTTGTATTCCTACTTTTCCAACACAGCTTTTTCTTGAAATTTGTCTCGCGCTATACTGCACAGAAAAAAATACAAAAATTTTACTTATAATTCTACTAAAATTACCTGTCTAAGTACAAATTTCGTAATAGTATTAATATTTAAATAATGTAATATAACTATTGAAATAAATTTCAGATAAAATATTAAAAGAATGTACGGATTTATATTTTTTTTTTAAAAAACCAGTTAAATTTAATTTTAAGTTACTTTCCTATTAGCCTTCATTAGGCTAATTGACAGAGCCAGAATATTTAAATTTGGTAGCGCGCGTAAGGAATGCAAATTCTACCAATGGGAGAATAAGTTTAAACATCGACGTTCCAGTAGAAAGAGAGAGATTCTGGGAAATCTCCGTGCGTGCTTATACGCAAACTTCCGCTTAGCAGTCATTGCCGGTTAGACGTGGCTTTACAGCTATTACCTTGCTGCCACTAGACTCATCTACGCGCTGTAGGATACAGGATTGTATGAGCCCTGTAGTTTAATTCTACCACTTGTGAATATTTTGAATTCTTAAGTTTTGATTCTACTGTTTCAGTTACCGCCCAAGCAGAGGCGTAGTATGTTAACGTCAAGTTGACGCATTGTAAATAATTTAAAGAGTTTCATAAAGGACAGTTTTAACTCTTCTTCGGTGCAATCCCTATTTCTCGAGATTCTACACAACAGATAAACAGTAGAACCTTACAGGAAACATAATCTCATTCAAAGATCGAGGGCATCTGAAATGCAATATTAAACTTTTACGAGTATTAATTAAAGAGATACAGAGAGAAACATTCATTACATAAATTCAAGGAATGATAATTGAACTGGAAAAAGAAAATGTCAGGCTAGCAATGCAGTCAGAAAGAATCATTAAAACTTAAGCCATCAATTGGTTACTTAATGTAAAAAGGGAAAACAAGAGGAAAAGCTAAGCTTAAATATTATATTAAGCTCCTAGATCAAAAGTACACAGGTACAGCGCAGGAGAAAACTTTATGTAGAAGTAATAAGTATGATACTCATGAATAGGTAAAACAGCAGGAGCAATAGAGAACTTACACAGGACGATTTTGTTTTTCGAATAAAAGGTATAAATGTCGTTTAGATCGACTTCTGAAAGCTTTTAAAAAATCGAAGAAATTTCGTTCATTTTTTTTTCTTAAGAGACGTAAATGCTAATTTATTTTAAATTCGCATTTTTATCGATACACTAAATTTTATTTAGAACAAATTATCTATCCATTATCATATAAAAGAGAGGGGTAGCTTGCTTCTTTTTCCATACCGTACATACGAGGGGATCGAACAGTTGTTAAATAGTTAAAAAATAGTATTTCAGGGAATTTATATAGCAAAATAACACATATAGCACAGAAATGTCTAAAGTTATATTTTTTAAAGAATTTTATTGGAAAGTGATTTGCTTTCTAATTGAAATAGTTGTAAAAATTTTATTTATAATTACAGCACAACTCGAATTATCCGAACTCCGACTATCCGAATCGCTAATTACCCGAATCCTTTTCAGAATTTTTCAGAATAAAGAAGAGATGGAAAAAGAGGCTCAAGAAAAGGAAAAGGAAGAGACAGAAAGGATGAGAATGACGTGTCACTTGAGGAATTAAAAACATTCTTTTGAAAATTCTTTGGATGTTCAGAAGTTAATGCTGAGGATACACCAGAATAGATGGTCTGTGATTCTTCAGACCTTGGTTTCAAATTTTAAATGCTGATGATGAACTTATTAAAAGTGTGAGAGAAGAAACTGTCGAGGAAGAAGGTGACCTTAATGTCGAAGTTGACGCACACACGGGACAATCTGCTAGTGAAACGTTTTCCGATCTTGAAACTGCATTGAAGTCGATGGAACGTCAGCTCAAATGTAACCACATGCAACTTCTCAGTACCAAGCGGAAACGCGACTTGTTGGAAAACGGATGAAGACAGTCAAACATCTTACTTTGACCGAGATGTTCAGCAAGCAATGACTTTCAACACTTGTAAGTACTGCACAGTACGCTATGTAACATGTACGTAAATGTATTGCCTTTTCATTTTAATTAACTGAAATCTCTTTTTCTTAAAGAACAGTTATTTTTCTCCCATTTTCAATTTACAGTACATACAGTAATTAATTAAAGTGCAGGTAGACCCTTCTTCGGGAAAGTTCCGATTATCCGAATAGGGTCCGGCCCCAATTGATTCGGATAATTTGAGTTCTACTGCATATCCACTAGAAATCCTTTCGCCTTGAAACCCTTTAACTATCATTTTCACAAGTCAGCATTGCTTTACTTGTGATAAAACAGCATTCTTCCTAGCACGGAAAGGCAATTTTTAGATTTTTTTATCAATTATAGAAGACTAGAAAGCCCTGCGGTCATACGAAATGACCGCTGTTCTAGATATTATAAATTGTAATTAAAATGATTTGTGCAAAGGTGTCTGCTAATTCAAACTGAATTACCCAGCGCAGGCGGAGAGGACTCCCATTTGCTTACTGCCCCACGAGGTTTCCCCCTTCCGCTTGCTTAATTGCTTAAAGTAGAGTGCAATGAAGGAAACCACTGGCGGTACATTTCTTTCTTTGCTCAAGTGGTTTCTTTTTGTCGAGAAAGCCGTTTTTGTGCCGCTTTAGCTCCTTTTCTCTCCTCTTCAGTGCTGCATTTTCTAGGAGACATTCTCAAAAGAAATTACTTTAAGATGTAATTTTTATGTAAAACAGATGATTATCAATGCAAACAAATGTTCACCTTCCCCCCGACACGCTCAATTTGCGTTCAGTTGTAAACCATTTCAAAAACAGATGATTGCTAATGCAAACAAATGTTCGCGTTCCCCATAACAGGCTCAATTTGCATTCAGCTGAAAATTCAGTTTAAAATACAATGTCGGAATAAAATCGGGCAAAATTTTAAACTCTTTACCGGAAAGGATATTTAGCACAGGAGTTTGAGTAAACCTACCTAATGAGATGGACTACGCACAGCTCGTTAGTCGGCTTCGTCTCCTTTAATTTCTCAACGTTTGCAAGTTTCTAGGTAATTCATATGTAAATACAGGTAAATGTATAATAAGCCACAATTGTATGAATTAAAAATATTTAAATGTTCTTAAATACCATGATAATTTTATTAAAACAATGATAACTGCATGTATGGTATCCGTGTATATGGACTGTTTGAATGCCGTGGCAACTTCACCTCATTCGCTAGTACAGTTACGCAAGCAACCTATAAATTATCGGCGACAAACAGACACTTAAGCCGCATATAATAAAGGCTTCACCCGATTGGTTAGTACAGTTAAGCAAGCAACCAATAAACTATCGGCGACAAACAGACACTTAAGCCGCATATAATAAAGATATCGCATGACTCCACTATGTTTCTCATATAAAACAATTTTGCTTTCAATTCTGGAAAAAAATCCATTAAAAAGCTCTGCTTAAAATTTATTAGGTGCATTTTTAATTATTATTATTATATCCTCCTCGCAGTTTTTCATCCATAAGACAGCAGAAAAAACTTCAATATAAGTTTAGCGTTGAATTCCGTGAGGTCATTGGTGCATGACTGACAATGAAGATGAGTTATCTATCTTTGTATAGTCATGACCTATGATAACCACATAACCATCTGAAAATCTGAATTACTATCCAAATGATCAAATCTGAAATTTTGTGATTTAAGGTTATTAAGGTTAGTTAGTTATTATATGATTTAAGGTTATTAAGGTTAGTTAGTTATTATATGATTTAAGGTTACTAAGGTTAGTAGTTAGTTGTTATTAGTTATTATTAAGGTTTAATAAAAGCTGGAAGATTTCAGATTTTAACGGTCACCCAAGAAAGGTTGGTTAAATCAATTTACGCTCCTGCTGACTTGCAGCTTACACTCACTTCTGCTAACTTTTTTTTAGCTTTAATTTTAAGCATCATTCTCTTCGCACTTACGCCACATACAATTCAACAGCAAAATTAAAAGAATTTTAAAAGCAGCATAGCAACATATGTTTAGAATTCCCGATGGAAAGTTAAGTGTCAGCATAACAATTTTCTAATTATTTCAGACTTTTCTCACTTCATAATATCAATGTTCACTTTTCTTAGTAAAAGGGCTTTCAAAATTTTGTTTTGAACTTTAATTATTAACATTTTAAGCGTTAACTTCATTCATTAAATATCACGTCCTTCTCAATTAAGCCACATAAATGTCAATTTAGTGGCAAAATCATAAAATATTCAAAAACAACATATCTTTAAAATTCCCACTAGACAGTCTCGCGCAGATATAAAATATTTTTATTACGTATAGTGTGTTGCCCTTGCTTGCTTTGAAATTCTTGAGTTTGTTAATCAAAAATTCGTTAAAGGTTTACAAAATATGAAATAGATAATAAAACATATTTGAAAGTCATGCTTCCAGGTGACCATGTTCAGATAGAAGACAACGTTATTCAAAATTTGATGGCTGTAGGTACAGTCGTTTTTTTCACATTGCGACGAACATACATACATACATACATACATGCAGATTCTCCATTATTTAATTTCTTTAAACGTAAAAATTTCGATAGAAAAATAAACTAATTCTCTCTCATTATATCAGCAACAATGGTACACAGTTTTTAATGATATTCGTCTTTCTAATCAAATGGTCGTAAAAGCTCAAGTTCCATTCCAAATTTCACATATATTCAATTTTAGTCTATTAAATGTGGCAAAAAAGTTATCATAATTGATCAGAAATCAATAAAGCGAACAAACCAATAAACACACATTCTTCTTTATATATATAAATTTCGTAAAACTTAAAACTTTTTTATCAACAGACTCTAGATTTGAAAGCAAGCAGTGGCAACACTTTTTGAAGTAAAGCATTTTTATCTCCAACGCGCGAGACTGTTGCCACTCGGAAAAATGAGTGCGAAAATTCGTGTATTCAGATTTTTTAGTTAATATCTCGACTGATTAAAGTCGCACGAAGATGGGAAAAGTCGAAATGGTTTCCTACAAATTTTTGGAACAGGGAATAAAGTATTTATTTATACTTGGAAATGCTGTTTTATTTTATCAAAACCTTTTTATTAATAAACTACGATTTGAAACCGAGTAGTTGGCAAAACTTCTCGAAATGAAGCAGATTTTTATCTCCAGCCTGTGAGACTGTTGCCACGTAAAAAAATGAGGGCGAAAATTAGCGTTTTCAGAGTTTTCAATTAATATCTCTGATTTTAGCTAATATGTTTGTGGAAAAGCGGACATCAAGCTTTTTCAGGACCCAGAAAAGAATGGTAGAAAGTTTGGTGACGATTGCTGTAGTAGTGACTGAATTAATCGCAAACAAACACACAAACAGACATTTTTCTTTATATATATATAGATATATGCTGTCGTGTCGTACTAATAAAATTAAGACTAGGCATCTGAGAAAAACATCTTCAAATTATCCAGAAAATATTCTTCGACATAACAGGCAATCACCTCATACATGAATGTAATTAAGATCTTTCGAATATTCTTCTACTTCCTAGTAAGTTTGCTTAACCCAAGATTACTCTGCTCCATTACCAAAACCGTCGCCAGGTGATCACCCAACACACCATATTTTTATCACCCTGAACACCACCAAAGGCAGCTCGTTTACTTCCCAACCGTCCATCTGTTTACGAGCGCAAGGCGCCATGCCAGCTATTTTGGCGATGAAAGATTCATCCCAGTTTCCTGTTGGCGCTTTCACGACTTACGAGGTCGTAAAATTGCCATGTAACATTTTGCGCAGAAGGCGTTTATTTGCAGAGATGTCGATCAAACAAGGAAGTTGACAGAATAGACCAAAACATATATCAAGTATAAGGTGCACAGTTGCTTAATAAACTATAATAGTCTTGTTTGTTACCGAAAGTGTCTCTTGTACGTGATTTCATAGACTTAACTGGCAGCTGCACATTATTAAAAGTGAAGTACAGAAGATTTCTTAACAAATAATTAAAATGTTATTTTACTTAGAGGAAGTAACTTTCCGCGGTTTGAAACGAAACAAATGGAGAATAAAATTTTTACGATGCATATTTTTGGGTATGTACGGGTTCGTAATAGTTTGAATGCACAGAAAAGCGATTGTAGCTTGATAAAATTTATTTTAGAGAAAGGAATGCTTTACAATTCTCGATTACAATTTCTCGTTATCGTAGAGAATAATCAGTAGTTACACTTTAAGCCACTAAGAACGTTAAACACAACGCTGTGCAAAGCGCATCTAAGAAAGCGAAGCTCCTAAGGCGATCTCTCAGTATTCCGAACCCAACAACTAACAACTGAGAAACAGATGTTCTCTCAGATTATATAGCTTTCTGAGGCCAAAGAGAAATCTCTAGTACCTTCCATTGCTCGAAATTACTGGAAATCATCTTTACCTTATTAATTTTGAAGTCAAACAACAAAAATCAGCGTTATATTTGAAAATTTTCTCAAGACTAGTTTCGATGGTTTTACCGAAACAACATCCTCAGCTCCCAAAGTGCAAATGAACGAGATAAGATGCAGTGATTAGACAAGATAAGATAAGATAAGAATGGCTGGATAAATAATAATAAGAATGGCTTTTAAATAGTTAAGCTACTGGCGCCATCTATTAATGAAACTAGAACTAAAACATTATTTCCTTAAAGGCTAAAGGCAACGATGGATTGGAATTAGGGTCGTTAACTAGAACTGAAAGTGTTTTTTCTTTAATGTGAAACGCTTCTAGAAAATCTAATTCACCAATGGAAAATGTTTCATGAATAACTTAACTAACTTCAGAAAAATTGAAAGTGTGATTTTCGAACCAACAATGCTTGGCAACAGAGGACTTCTGTGTTTCCCTTTTTCTAACATACCCCTCATGTTCCTTAACGTGAAATTTTAAGGCTCTGTTAGTTTGACCAGTGTAAATTAAACCACACTGGCAAGGAATCCTGTAAATACACCAAGAATTCACATCCGGAATGGGGTCCTTAAGTATGGAACTCGGAATTTTATTGGTAGGAGAATTAACGACCGGAAAGCTAAATTTCTGTAAAATACGTGCAATTTTATAACTAATTGATGGAAAGAAAGAAACGACAACAGAATTCTTATATTCTCTTAAAACAAGAGTGTGCCTTTTGGTGCGTTGAAATGAAAATTGGGTTGATTAATAATGTTTGGTGAAAAGTCCCTGTCAATAGTTACTGCTTTTAAATAGTTTAGTTCTTGATCAAGAACCAATTTGGAGGAGATTTACCTTATTAATTTTATTACCTTATTTAATTTACCTTATCAACTAAAAATTAAATACATTTTGAGGTTGATCTATTTATTTTTAACTAATAGTTCATTTTAAGTTAGCACTTTCCTGTTACTCTCTTTTCACCCACGCTTTTCATGTCAGAATGTAAGTGAGACAGTGAGCTTTTATGCAGATTAAGGTAGAAAGAAGTGCTATCTAAGCAAGAGTTTCGGAAGTTAGTTTTATAGCGCGTCCCCCCTATTCCAAGCCACGTTGTGCCGGGATTATCAGCGACGTGATTTATTGGCGTTAAATGTGTCTAGCCATTTGGCTTTGTCTCACCCGTTTTCTACAAACCAGAGCCTTACTGCGCGTTAAACTATGATGAAGGCTGTTAAGTTAATCTACCACATTTGGGATTTGTCCATCGTTATGTATTTCCGTTAAGCCAGAAATGCTTGGCTTGTGTTAACTGTTAAGTTTGTGGTCGAATAAAAGGGTGTTACACACCCTTCTGACTTTCGTTTTGTTTTACAAGGCTAGAAGATAATTCTTCAATAGACTTTACTTTAGTGTATGCTCCCAAAGACAACTATATGAAGTACTGATACTTACATTATTGACACGGATGGGTCTGCCAATTCATGCATAGCCGTTCTATGTTTGCAAGCATGTTCGTATGAAGCATCACAGTCATAGTGCTTTAAGTCCTTCCTTTTTAAGACTAAAGTGGGAAATATGCAGAAAGTGTCACGGATGATCAATTTAAAAAAAAAATATATATCAGCCTTGGAAGAAAATTGTTTGACGATTGTAATCTTCAATTTCGCAGATTTTCAAGTATACTTTGGTAACATGACTTTCATTTAGGTATATTACGTAAGCGATTAGTTTGCCTTTTTTTGGCTGGAGGGGGGGAATCCAAGTGAACCGAGATTGAGAAAAGCTGCGATACAGAAAATGGAGGATGTATGCGACAATCGTGGACCTACAACCTACAAGCATTGTTCTTATTTTACTGTTATTATTGGCAGTGAAACATTATTAAAGAGTGTCATTCTATTTCATTATTTATTTATAGAAATATCATCTTAGAGGTACATTGCGGGAAAAAAAAGGACAGTTTTATATTTCCCGCTCTACTGGGTCGATTGACGAAATTCAAATTACGTTTTTCATGTCTCGAAAGTGTGACTTAGGATATGTATTAGATTTATATATATCATTGTCCTAATATAGGTATTTTGACACAAAATCAGGCTTTTGCTAAAATGACATGACGATTTTTTTCCCTATTTCGATTCTACAACTCAAATTATGCCAAACTGCCTAGTTTTGCAAAATCGAGTAGCTTTTGAAAAAATAACTCAAAATTTTGGTTCCTCCATGTTAATTGAATTTGGTATATATTTATTAATATCTCCTTTTTCTCAAACGTTTTTTTATTCTTCCTTTCAGATTTCGAAATTTAGGTTGATTCGAAATAAAATTCGCCCATTTTTCATGATTTATTTTTTAAATTTCTAGTTTTTAAATAATTTTTTATCATTTTTTCGAAAAGCATTTTGAATTATATCCTATAAAATTGTTAACATCGTCTTAATGTAGATGTATTTCTAGGCGCACCTGCAAAAAATTAGCGTTTTTTATTCAAAATTTTCTAAGATATATGTAAATTTACATATTGGCGCGTTTTTAAATTTGGCATTTTTCTTATAAGCGATAATAACGTCCAATGTGGTTTACGCACTTTATTCAAATTATTCGAAAGTATGAACGATGACGGTTTCCATTCGTCTAACAATGAAAAAAAGAAAGGGAAATAAGTTGCTATAAATTGAGAAGGATTATCTTCAAACTAAGAAACTCATGAAAGAACTACAGCAAAATGAAAGGAATTTTGCTAGAGGATTTAGACAACATTCTAATTCAAATGATGCAAATAGCAAAAAAGAGACTTCATGATAAAGAAATAATATGTAGACTGGTTGAAAATAAAGAGAAATTACAAAAGAAAGAAATTCATTAGAGAAAATTCTCTAACCAAAATTTTTATGTAATAAGTTATGTTAATGTGACTGCATAGAATTTATTTGCAAACCAGCCACAATATGGCTATGTAAAAATTCAAGCATTACTAATAAATACTTGCCATCAGTTACTGTCGGCCTTGAAGGCCAGAGGTGTTAATCCTCTTGAAAGTTAAAGACGTAATGTAGTTTTCCGCAGTTTGCGTACAGCAGACGTAGTTATTTAAAAGGCCAGTCTTAGTGTTAATCATCTGTGTAAAATATTAAAAGTTAGCTGTCATTTAAATTTTAGTTAGTTAGTAGTCTTATATTCTTTTATGTTCAGACCACAAGTGATTGGTCTTTGTATCCCGAAGTTCGGGAACGCTTGTCAAATCGATAAGCAAATAAAGGGTAATTAGAACCCTTCTTATTTTTGTTGTATCTTCTACACACGCACGAACATAGCTTTTAGTAAGTTCCCTGTTCCTACAGGACTCCAGTCATGTTTGCAAAATCAACTAGAAGAAACAATAGCCCTGATAATGGTAGAGGAATGGTGCCCACGTCCTCCGTTACTAATACTACTATAAATTAAGAAGTTCGCCAAGTGAAGTATTCTTGGCGCATTTTTTTCAGCTAGCGCCAAGATTAATTTTTGAATTTCTCCGTAAATTCTGCACTACATTTTACAAAATTTGATATTTAGTCATAATTTGAATCGTAGAAGCGAAATATGAGAAAAAACCTGGCATATAATTTAAGAAAAAGTCCGAATTTGTGTCAGAATACTTATATTAGAACAATGCTATATATAGAAATCTAATATATATCTTAAGTCGCGCTTTCGAGACATGAAAAACGCAATTTGATTTTCGTCAATCGGCCCAGTAGAACGGGAGATATAATATTGCCCCCCCCCC
>KK115401.1:132005-155264 GCA_000611955.2 Stegodyphus mimosarum
TATAATGGGTAAAATTTTACCACATTCGTTTTTATAGTTTATTTTCTCGTTGGAAAACTAAATAGTAAAGTGACTTGCATATACGTTTAACACGTGTTCGGGCTATGACGAAAACTATCTGTATATTTATTAACTACATATTTATTTCTTTTGCTATTGCTTTATTTCTGTTAAACTATCTTTACACGACATATTTATGCAAGATCTGGACTGCGAAATTAGTGCAAATCTCATCGAAATTTCCGCAAATTTTCACTACTTACCACACGCTAACCCTTCCCTCCGCCGTAAAATTGCTTCCTTAATTTTAAGGTTTTGAATTCAGAAACAAAAATAACTCTAGTTAAAACAAATCGTCAAGATTCGCAAATGACTTCATATAAATGATCTAAAGGATTTAAATTGGACTTGCTTTGAAATCTACTCACTAAAGAATTCAATACGCAAACTTTTCTATTTATCCTTTTGCTAGAAATATTCCGAATGTAAATTTCTGAGCAGTTAATTCGGGATGCCTTCGTTTTCGAGGACATTGCTCATTTTCATCTCTTTTGCTTTCAAAAAATACCTAGTCTCTATAATGAACTGTAATTAAATTTAGTCAAGCATTTAAACAAGAGCTACATTTGGGAAGCTAATTTGAGGGTAGCTAAATTTGTTTTTAGTCCAAAGGGGCTTTGTCCCTGAAGGACTATTGTTTTCGCTTTGTGATTTTGCGTCAGAAATATAAAAAGGCTTTATCACTTTTCAAACTGTTGCCACAAAATATTCCAGCCCTGTATTATATTTAAAGAAATTAAATAATGAAGAATGTGCATGTGTTAAATAGAGAAAACTTTGATCCTTAAGGGGGTTTTACTTTTAACTTTTTAAAATTTAAACTCATACTCAATCTCTCTAGGCGCCGGACAAACTCAAATAAAATAAAACTTAAATATAAACTTACTAAAATGAACTGGTTAGAAAATAGAGAAAGGAACTAATTGGTTGATCTGACTCAAAATAATATTAAATATAACTTTTCTTAAAGCAGTTAATTCTCACATAGCAAGGCAAAGCAAATTCTTCTTAATAAATCTTCACCTGAAAAGGAAGCGGGAATAAATCTTCTCTGGTACTCGGAAAAACTGAATACTATATCTCCACCTAGCATTTCTATAATTCACTCATTTTTGAAATAAACTCAAGAATAATTCATATTCATTAAATAGCAAAAACCTCATAAGCACCAGAGAAGAAATATTCAGACACCAATCAATCAGTTCCATTACTACTAATCAAGCTCTAGTTTTAACTTTCCTGGCACCTAAAGGTCATTACAAATTCTATCTTAAAGCATATTCAAAAATCTTTAATAAGTGGTTAGTACATATTTGCTAAAAACAGGGCGCTTTGTGAGTACCCTAAAAGGCATGAACATTTTCAATAAGCCCAAACAAAATCTCCATGTTTCTTAAAAGCCTCCCGGCTCAAACAAATGGAGTGACTGAACAGACCAACTACATACACAAAAAAAATGCAAGTAATAACATATAATCAAACTCATTTATTAATTATCTAGGATAAATTTATGGGAGACCTGGCCAGACTACCCTTACATAAAAATGCAATTAAAATTCTACATTAAATTTCTCCAAGAGTCATTTATCAAGATAAAATTTTGTAGTTTAACATAATAACGGTTACTTAGAATAACTGGAACATTAAATGAATCATTTAAACTGGAATTCACACAATCTTCTATAGAAATTACAATTAACATAAATTTCTTATTTTTGACAATAACATTAAATTCTTCCAAGACACATAGTTTTTATCTATTATATAATGCTTTTATATTTTTTTTACCCGTTACGCAAGATTTAATTAAGACAACTACCAAAGAAAATATAATGTAACTCACAGTTGAAATACCGGAATTTCATCATCATAGGATGCTATAGGCGACATCGGCAGAAGAATCCCCCATTGAACTCTTGAATTTGCTTTATAAGTAATCAGCTCCAAAATAAAGTTCAAGAAAAATGACGTCTTGTAGAACCATAATTGAAGGAATCTTTTAAGTAATCAGCTCCAGAATAAAGTTCAAGAAAAATGACATCCTGTAGAGCCATAAATGAAGAAGCCCGGAAATAAAAAATTCTGAGATATGGAAGTAGTTTGCACACGAGTTTCAACACTGAGGCGGCAGAAAACATACATTTTGCAGGAAAACCCACTTCAGGAAGTATCCGTTCTCTAACTCGGAAGAGATCGCTCTAATTTCTACCTCTTGCATAAATTTCAGGAAAGATTCTCAATTATTCACATATTCAACTTGAATCTATCTCTAATGAATACCGGCGCAAATCGCCGCAGGATCGCAAACGCGAGGCACCCGGAAGGGTGAAGCTCGGCCGCAGGGCCAAAAGCCCTATCTGCTAATTCTCTTCTCTCTAGTTGTATCAAAACTTAACTCAACTCAAAAACTGACTTCTAAAATCGTGCAAGAATCGAGGAAAACTCGGTTTCTCCTCCCACTCACAATTATAGGTCCAAAAGTTACACATAAAATTAAATTCTTGCCAATCCGAGACTTTTCAATATAATTTAATAGGACAAGTTCAAACCCCCAAACGAATCAGAATTAAGTCATTGTCTACAGTAGCACCTGCGAAAACTGGAAACTAAACATTCGACTCCCTCTGCTAACAAGCGAAAAATATAAGAAACAACAAAACTGCCCTTTCAAAGATTCAATTTACAACTTCCACCGAAGCCATAAACAAGGCGACAGTCACAATGCTGAAAGTAAGTGAACAGCGGGAGCCCAATAACAGTGTCAACTTTCCCATCTTGGTAACAAAGACAAGAGAACAACGATATACTACTCAATGTTGCAACTATCATCTTAAAAGGCATTTCCCACAGATGTTACTTCCGTTAGAAGACGCTCCCCCATTCTCGTTAGGAAATTGAACCGTTGAAGGAAAAAATAATTGCTTAAAGATTTTAAGTACACTCTTTACAAATATATATATATATTCATTACGCTCTTCACAGTTTCAACTTAAAAAAAAACCAAATACAAATACAATACTTAAATAATTGATTACTTAAATCATTAAAAACACTTAAATTAAAAACACAGAATTCGCGACACAACACATGCGTATGTAAATATTTTTCATACGTAATAAGTAACTTAATTTATTTTAATTGTAAAACGCTTGTTGTTTTTATCATTTTCAGCTATCGTTTTGCAGTGATTCATGATTATGAACGAGGCTCAGGAAAGATTAGTAATTCCCGTTTTATCCAATGTGAAACAATATTTCACGTACCGCACTTCATCGCAGAACGGATTATATTCGCTATTCGAGCCACTATTGTACTTCCAACGACATCCAATACACATCCAAAATTTGAAGTTCTTGACGGCAGCTGATCAGATTATGTCATGTATGAAAATTGCTTTTAAAGGTCTCTGAAAAACGACGTTTCTTGTCATCTTGGTGTTTCGAGGTCGATGCAGTTGCTCTTGGCCTGGCAGCTGTTGTGAAGGATTGTCATAGCTTCAGCTTCAGCTGTCACAGCTTCAACTTCCCGTACCACCTGTTTGCATATGCGTCAGTCTTTTTAGTATGTATAGTAATAATTACCTAAGTATTATAGGCAAATAATACAAGCACAGGTAAATACATTTTTGGTAATATTTATTTTAATTCAGTTTGTGTCTTCGTGCAGCAACACCCCAGATCCAAGGTTAGATCCTCGGGATGGGCAAGAATGATTTAGCCTTTCATCTCTTCAGGGGTGGATAAAATGAGTACGATGTTTGTTTTGGGACTAAACACTGGGGGTCCTGAGACAAGCTGACCTCTTGTCCAAGCAAAGGTACATAAGCACCCAGGAACCCACCGTCTAGAAAGTAGATATCAGGGCACTGCCAGCCCTGGCTCTCTAAAAGCTGTTTGTGCCGCTGAGTTTAGTTTTAGCTTGCGTCTTAATTAAACCTATCCTTTCCTTCAGTCCCCGCGTGGGTCGACTACGAAGCTACTGGCTAGGAACTGTACCTAGGTAGTCTCGGCCATGAGGGTATACAAATTATTAACCTAGTGGTCCTGGATGTTCCGGAAAGGTCACTTATTAGCCGTCTCGGGGTCTGGCAGGTTTTAGAGCAGAACGGCTGTAGTAGCCCGGGGGGTAACTCCCCGGGTATGCTGGGTAATCGAGAGACTGGTAGGTAGGAAGTTAACGACCAATGACCCAATCCTTCCAAGGTTCTGGGAACGCCGGCCCCAGTTCTGCAATGGGGCAAGAGGACAAGTTCACGAGGAGGGGAATGCCAATATCTTACTTACTTACCTTTCCTTCAGTTTTCAGATTTCATCATACTAGAAAGAAGAATCATAAGGTTGGTTTCAAGTAACATTGTTTTTTAAGATAATTCTTTCCTATATCTCTTCTTACTTACTCCAGCCTTCGCCGGAATGCAGACTGAATTTAAAGCGAGCGATTTAGTTATTTATTGAGAGTGTTGTGGCAATCCATCAATATTACGTGATAACCTGAGACCATGAGCCGCCTATCTAGGCGGCTTTTGGATTTGGTCAGTAAATTTTCTTCTGTGAGGGCTCAAGGTTAGAATCCCCATTAGCTGCTGTGAATTCTTACATCATTATCATACAGAAATAATTCAAATGTGAGAATGTAATTAATATTACTATTATTTCACTTTAACTTATTCTAAATTCATATTTTAATTTCAAGTATTGGGACTTGCTATGTCTGTTATACGAAATATTATTGAAGTAACATTTTCGGGAATCGAAATATTTAAATAAAAAGCAGGTTTTTATAGAAATTATTTTTTGCGTGTTAGGCTTAACTGCAAAATGCGCTCGGGCACACAGTCACGTTCATCACTTCAAGGTCACGGTCACACGTGAGATTTTCGTTCACACGACGTTGGAAGCGAAGAAGTTAAAACCGCTGAACATTAGAAGTTTGAGCGAGATTCAAAATAAGTCTAACGGGTTGGCTGCATGGGTGGTTCCAGTGCCCACCAGCGGCCCACCGGTAAAGTCGCTGAACTCTGGTCGGTCCGATGTTCCAATTCTGGCACGTGGTCTGACTGCGCTAGCACTTTTGTGGTTTTCTAAGTGTAAAGTGTATGCAAGCCAGTTTCCTCAGAGAACACTCCACGAATGCATCCCTCCCTTTAGGCAGATAGCCCTTGCTTGCGTTGCCATAATCTAATCACCTAAACCAAAATGTGGATATTTTCATGGTTTTACCTACGTTTAACGTAAATAACAACCAGTTTCTTTTATAAAAGGTTTCTTCACGGATTCGCACCTCTTCTAATTATAAAATCATAGTCTCTTTTGCCATGTTCCCATTGTAAAGACATTAGATTATTTGGGGGCAGAAGAAGAGACAAATGAGCAGTGCCTCGCCGGGACTCAAACCACGGACCTCTCAAATACACGCTGAGCATGCTGAGCGCTACACCGCGAAGGCATACGAAGAAGGCGGGAGAAATACCTTTTATACTCTCCTTTCAAAAGGGCGACCTGGATTTAGGTGACCCAATCTCTAAATTGCGGTGGTAGAGAATGATCATCCACCACCTTGTTTAGTTCGGGCGCCACTGTAGATTTATTAGGTATTTTTGAAGGCAGAAGAAGAGAAAAATGTGCAGTGGCCTCACCGGGACTCGAACCACAGACCTCTCGAATACGCGTCGAGCATGCTGACCACTAGTGACCACTACACCACGAAGGCGGGAGATATATCTTATATCATAATACGGGTCAAGCTCATTATGCCGAGCACTTTGGAGGACAATGCTAGCCATAGCGTACTCAATAATGAAAAACGGAGTTAACAAAATCAGGAAAAGAAACAAAATTTAGTCACCAAAATGTCTTCTAAATTTAGCTCCTATTTTAATACGAATATAGCCCGAAGAATTTCTTGAAGCCTAAAGAATTTTTCCTGCGGTTCAGAATTCGGACCACCTTCATTATGGTGGACATTTCGATGCTTATAACAAAGCTCTATAGAATGAAGGATAAAAGAAAGAAACTTTAAAATATTTTTCGAAGTTAGCAGAAAGTGTTTACATAGAGAGTGTTTACAACAGAGGGTTTTTACATATTTTTAGAAAAATTTCGATTGGAATAAAAATTTCTGGCAGCAGCTTATTGTTTCAAATGAGAGATAATAAGTTGTGGCCAGAAATTTTTATTTACTTTTAAACTTACTATTCTACTTACTTATTACTACTTTTAAATTTATTATTCTTTCAAAATATCGCATGTAAACAAGTTGCGGACTGAAGGGTGTATTTTGATCCTTCCGAAGAGAAATATTCTTATTTCATAATTAAGAAACTTTGTGAAATGCATGGAAGTAAAATTTATTAGTGAAGTATAAGCACTATTCTTAAGCAGAAGAGGACAAAACTGTCAATCGTTACTTCTGTGTGGAAAAATGACTCCGAACAAATAACTGAAAAAGGTGTTTCTTTCTTACAAGAGATCCGACGACGTAGAACTTAATTGAAAAGACTTTAAATACATCTGTAGAAACAATAAATAAATTAATAAACCAAGATTTATAACTTAAAAAGTTCGGTAACATAATATTTACAAGCTTTTGCTGAGGCATTTGGTTCAGAGCTGAATAATTCCTAGAAACCCGTATGGAAACTAGTATTTAGCAAGAGATAAATGAAAATACACTGCATATCTTGGCTTACGTAAATGGCTGCAACAAAAAAAGCTCTATTTTTTATCGAAACCGAAGAAGAAAATATATACATACCTGGTTCCGTTAACGCAAAGAAAGTTTCAGGAAGGGGATTGTCGCAAGATTCTCTTACACTAGGAAATTTAAAATAAGAAGAGTGGGAAAGAAACCTTAAAATCAAATCAATATGCTATCAAGCGAAGATTTCCCTTTCGGTATTTACAGAAGAAATTCCTATTTTTTTGTATCTCACTGACTTTCGAAAAGTAAAACTTCCTCAAGAAAGAGCAACGAATCATATATCGAAATTCCTGTATTCCAGTGTATTCCTGGAAAAAAATGAAGACTGATACATGTACTTCATAGGTACCTTATTTACGTATTCCTGCAACTGACATTTTACCTGTAGACTAATGTATTTTTAATCTCTTGAAATCAGCTCTTTCTAAGCGGAAACCTACCACGCTTGAAAGATTCTGCAAAGTTGTAGAAGAAAGCGTAGATCCAGAAAAATCCGAATTCGTAATTTTGGACCGACACTAGCCACTCTTGGGTCATTAAGAACGTTCGCTATGGGGAGGTACCACAATGTTTGACAGGAGTTCCAAAATTCCCTTGAATATAAAATCTTGCGCGCAGAGATCCTTCTCCAAATGACTATTAAGAAGCTCTTCAAACAAATTAAACATCTCTTTTAAAAGGTGGAAGAGAATTAAAGGTAATTTATTCATGTCACGAGCGCAGATCGAATATATTACGCAAATGAAGCCTCCTTTCTTTGACATCTGAACAAAACAGAAAAAACAAAAGCGCATCAATAATTTTCTCGCATCGGTATTCTTTCAACATAGCTATCTTTTCCTGCTAATGTTTTCAGAGGCAGCAGAGATGTATGGAAATGAGCTCTTCTTCTTCTAGCCTTCGAAGACTAGAAATTATTCACACATTCATGAGACAGATGATATAAAATTCTGAACTCCCATGAATAAACAAAAGAAATGAAAAATATTCGTACAAGCGTTTTTAAATATGTGCAGTGTGATAATAAAGGTACTGTGTTGTGCAAACTAATTGACGAGATTTCTGATGAAAGTTATTAGGTACTTTTTAAAGACATATTAAATTCTTACAACAGTTATCTGAAATTTTATCCATTCAGGAAACCTATAAAATACTTTTTTGGGGAGCTCTCACCGTTCTCAAAAATGTAAATATTAAAAAAGAACTGAAAATGTATAAATATCACGTACATTTTAACTGGGGAATTACGAAACAAAAAGTAAATTATTATTTCGATATTTTGTAAGAACTGAACTGCTTCGTTAGTTTAAATAACACTAACGATGGAAATAAAAAGCATTATTTAATTAATTACTGGAAAGCTGCGGTTAAAGCAAAATTAATGATTTCCGAAAACAAATGCGTAAAAACATTTCGGTATGAATGAAATCAGTTCATTCTTTCCAAGAAAGAACCAATTCGTAAATAATGTTTTTGTTGCCAAACCAGGAAACGAAATTTTTGACACTTCAGGAACGCGTATGACGTCATAATTTAAATTTAATGTAATGTAATAAACTTTCTCACAATATAAATGAAAAAATTAACTTCGCAATAACATATCGTGTCAATCATGCTAAACTGAAACTAAAGAATTGCCAACAGCAGTTATTTATTTAAGATACTGACAATAACTATTTGAAAGCCAGCAGTGGCAACACTTTTCTAAATAAAGTAGTTTTATCTCCAGCGCACGAGACTGTTGCCACTCGGAACAATGAGTGTGAAAATTAGAGTTTGCAGAGTTTTTAATTAATTATCTAGGCTAATTAAAGTCGTACGAAGATGAGGATGGTCGAAATGGCTTCTCACGAATTTTTGGAAATTCTCCGTCGTTCCAGAGAAAGTGATGTTATAAATAAACAAGCAGATAAACACATGCAGATTTTAATACTACAAATTTTAGATGGTTAGATTCTCGGTCCATGTATCATTAAAAAATTCTTTTGAATTTTGATTTTAACTTGTGGTACCTATAGATAGGGATACCCAAATTTTATCTTTCGTGTATGGGAATGGTTAGACAGATTTCTCTATGATATATAGCATATAATATAATTATAAAACAAATAATTTCAAATAAATATTTTCAGCCTATCAGTTAGATTAAGAATCTTAATGGAAGTTTTGAAAAAAGGAGGATTTTATGCTTAATTATTAGTCCCAAGAGGCTTTGTCGCTGAGAGACTATTGTTTTCGTTTTGCGATATTGCGTCGAATCACTCTGAATGTCCGTTTACCTTTTCAAATTGTTGCCACCAAATATTGTCGCCCTATATTATATTTGAAGAAATTAAATAATGAAGAATCTGCACAAATGTATATGTTGTCAGAACTGAGTGTTCGGTGCATATTCTTGGCGAACATCTTCGTGTAAATCTTAAGTCCTGATCTTGAACAGAGAGCTGAACGCAGCTATGTTCTGTGGTAGAATACTGTGATTAAGTGGTAGAAGAATTACACTTCAGAGGGATTTAAAATCCTCTTTTATTAAACCACAATTATTTACAGCCACTTCCCAACTCGGGAGAGATACAGAAAATAATGACCGCCACTTGGGTCTAAACTGAACAATCAAATTAATTTAAACTAAAGCTAATTAGAAATTAAATCGTCGTTGCTCACAGAGCTATAACGCGAGGTTGGCCTCTAGACTAAATGGTTGAGTAGCAAGATTTAACTAATACTAACGCACTTAGAATTACTTCAATAAGTAATAGCGTAACAGCGCTACGGCTTAGAATTTAAATACTAGCTGGTCAGGCGAACGTTGAATAGAGTGACAGTGGTCTGAGACTGGAAGCTCTCGCACACTGAGAGATTCCTACCTCTCGTTTAAGTAGAACTTGGCTCCACTTCAAATTAGCATAAAGCTGAAACGCGAGCTTATTCTAACGGGAAGTTGAAATGAGAAGAGATAGAAAAAGGCAAATTAAAATAAAAATTTGTTAGTTTAACTAAAACCTTAGAATGGTTCTCGCATTGTGATAAAACAACGGCCATCAAAGTTTGAATGACGTAATCCTACTGCGAATATGGGCATCTGGAAACCCAACTTTGAAATTTAAAATTTGTTTAATTATCGATTTCATGTTTTGTAAAAACGAATTTTTGATTAACAAACTCAAAGATTTCGAAGCGAGCAGGCAAAGTTGTACAGAAAAATACATTTTTATCACCAGCGCGTGAGACTGTGTATCGGAAATTCTATACATATGCTTAATTTAAAATTATTTTGCGATATTTGCTCTTGAACTGAATTTTATGGTTTAAGTGCGAAGAACATGATAATCAATAAATAAAGATAACGCACAAAATATAAAAAAAATCCCCTTTGGAATTGTTTTCGGGGAGAGAATTGTATGCTTTTTGTGCTCTTACGTTTTTCATTTTTTGCTTTCCGTTGCACTTGCATGAATTGTAAAATTTATATATTTAAAAAATATTTCTCACTTTTAAAATACATTGACTACTTTAGTATTTTTTTGCCATACATTTACTTTATATGATTTTCCTTTCCTTACTGTATAACACTGCTTTATATCAATAAATAATAATTTATCAATTTTATTCATAACTTTTCTAATCAATTTGCTTTTGATTATGCCGATCAATTGCCAGTCCATATTCGGGGTCCACCTCCAGTCGACCACTTAATCATCATGTACCCCCTTTAAAATTTTATGCGGTTCCACCCTTTTATTTATCAGTTAAATGTAAGAACCTTTTAACACTGATAAGCGAATAATCGCTTATGTGAACAGAGACGCTAAGACTCAAAATAAGAATAAACACAGTCGGCTCCTATCCCAGAGCGTACAACAATGCCTCCACTTGGGCTTGAACTCAAATTAATAAGAATTAAATCTTAACCAATGCTTAACGAAAAGATATAGCCGAAGCTATCAGGTTTCTAAGTAGTTGGCCCCTAAATCCCAAAAGTAGGGGAAGCTATCAAGGGCCTGAAGTAGGGCCGAGTGTAGTAATAGCTTAGAGAGAGACGTAATCCAAAGGCAAACGCGCGCTAGTCAGAAACTCTGGCTCTCTAACGAAGTCAATGAACCATCGACATAAATACTAGTCTTACTCATTTGCATTAAACGAGTTTCTGAAAATACAATCTGGTAGGAAATTGTAAGCTCAAATTATCAGGAGAGACAGGAAAGTGTAACAAACTTAAAGTAACTGTTATAAACTTAGGATAAACCTTACAATTGAATCGACTCTCAGAATGTCACTTTCGACCCCGCTGGAAACCCCTGTTCTAGATGAAAGGCGTGCAAAGCCAGAGTTCCGTGGAACACAATTTGAAGATCCGTACATTAAAAGAGAAAGAAAATACTTAATAAAATCATCATTACATTTATGAAGAATATCATGTCTTCATAAGATAATTTTCTGCATTGTGATTTAAACCAGGTGGTTCTGGAATTCCATTTTCAGTGAGTCGACTGATCAGTTGAATTTATCTTATCTATGAAGTGGTGTTCCAAAGTTAGAATCTTAGACTGTCAAGTCTCATGCTACTGCTTCATTAGTCATTACAGGAACACATTTCTCTCATATTTGTTCATATTCTAAAGTGACTACATTTGACCTCAGCTCTTGCGAAAGAAGACAATTTCAGCGCCCAAAAAAACTTCATTATCATTACATTGTTTAAATAATTAATTAAAATTTTCTTGCTTCTCACATATTAAAGCGAAAGTATCCCAACAGACCTCAGGGATCGAAGCAGCTTCTATCTTCTATGATGGTATTCGGTTTAAAGGGTAGGCTTTCAATAATTTTTAAGACCAATTGTAAGGTTTATCCTAAGTTTATAACAGTTATCTTTAAGTTAAAGCTTCTTTCCTACCTCTCTTAATATCAGCTTACAATGCCTTATCAGAATTAGGTTTTAGAATCGCGTTAAATACAAATAAGGAGTAGATAGTATTTAAGTCGAAGTTCCACTGACTTCTGTAGAGAGAATTAGGTTTCCTGAATAGCGCGCGTTTGCCTTTTGGCTACGTCTCTGTAAGCTGTTAGTACGCTCGGCCGTATTACGTGCCCTTGATAGCTTCGCTAGCTAATTTAATATTACGGCCCAACTAGTTTAGAATTGCGTTAGCTTCGGCTAAATCTCGTTAGTTAGTCATTAGTTAAGTTCTTATTTCTTACACATTTAAGCCCATGTGAAGGCCCTGAGAAAGGGGCCATCTGTGAATCTTTATTTTGAGCATTAAAAGGTAATTAACCTTTCTCGAGTTTGCGTCTTTGTTTCTGAACTTAAGCGATTATTCGCTTATCTGCTCACTATGTTCCTCGACATTTAGTTATTAGATAAATAGTGAGGATCTTTACACAATATTTTATGTATAAGCTTATGTTCTTATGTTTATTTTGTAAAGTATTAGTTAAACTAACAAAGTTTTATTTTAATTTGCCTTTTTCTATCTGTTCTTATTTCAACTTCCCGTTAGAATAAGCGCACGTTTCAGCTTTATGCTAATTTGAAGTGGAGCCAAGTTCCATTTAAACGTTAGGTAGGAACCTCTCAGAATGAGAGAGCTTTTAGTCTCAGACCACTGTTACTCTGTTCGACGTTCGCCTGACCAGCTAGCCGTAGCGCTGTTACGCCATTACTTATTGAAGTAATTCTAAGTTCGTTAGTATTAGTTAAATTTTGCTACGCACCCTTTAGCATAGAGGCCAACCTCGCGTTTATAGCTCTGGGAGCAACGACTACTTCCTTTCTATTTAATTTTAGTTTAAATAATTTGATTGTTCAGTTTAGACCCAAGTGCGGTCATTATTTTCTGTATCCCTCCCGATTTGGAAAGTGGCTGTATATAATTGTGGTTTAATAAAAGAGGATTTTAAGTCCTTCTTTAGTGCAGTTCTTCTACTACTTAACCACAGTTTTCTACCACAGAACATACCTGCATTCAGCTCCCTGTTCAAGATCAGGACATAAAGTATTACACGAATATGTTCGCCAAGAATATGCACCGAACACTCAGTTCTGACAATTTATGGTCTTATTTCCTACTTTTAGAGATGGTCACTATGACAGCTTCCATTAAATTTATTTTACAAACATACGTTGCAACAGTATATACTACAATAGTGAACGGAATTGAATTATTAATGTTACAAATTTAAAAAAAAAACTGGGTTGTTTAGATTATGGGAAAGATTTCATTCCATTTTCTCAATTTCAACTGCAAACTCTGAAAGGCTCTGAATTTGGCGTGCCAACTGACTTAATTAACGTCAGGCATACTGCCACTTTTAAATTGCTGACAATTCTATAACTACTGCATGCAGATTAACTAAAGTGGCAGAAACCTTAACAGGAACATAAGAACGACATAATTCAATCACTTTTATAACAAAAAATAAACAATTTACCAACATATAAGAATTAAAAAACTAAGATCGCCAAGTCGGGTAACAGAACAACAATATATATGTATATAGATAGATATATATATATATATATGTAATAATTGTAGTTTTGGCGGTTAGCTAGCAGAGGCTGAGAGACAGGCCGTCAGCACGCAGGCGAAGAGGCGAAGGAGAACGCAGTAGTTCAGAGGAAGACGGGAGGAAGTAATGGTTTTAGTTCGAGTTAGCGAAAGTTTTGGTTTACAATTATTTGATTGGGCAGGAGGTATCTACATTAAAACATTACGCAATTTCGAATGACATCGAATTTGGGAGAATGGGTGAATTTAGGGGTGGGGAGAGCACCAAATTTAGAATGTTAATTTTGAGGTCACCAATTATTTTTTAAAGCAGCTACCATACTTTGTTATATCTTACATATATATGTATGTATCTTACATATATATGTAAGATATTCCGTGGATTACATATATATGTATGTATCTTACATATATATGTGTGTGTTTGGTGTAGCCGCTTGCAACGGTAAAAGAAGGCGTAAAATTAGATGTTATAGCAGTTCCTTAATACAATATTTAACGTTCTTCTTCTACTCGTTTTTGAATTATGCGAGATTGATGCGTATGTACAGACGTCACGAAAAAATCTCTTGTGAATCCATTTTAAATGCATTTTACAACCCGTTTTGGAAAAAGAATACATTAGTCTGTCACTACGTACAGATGTGACGCGATAAAAAATCATTCAAATGGATGCGAGAGCCGTCAAAATGTTTATTTTCGTTAAAATATGATACCCGAAATTTTTCGCAGTTATAGTACTTCGTACAAGGATGTAAAAATGCCAAAACACGAATCTTTATGTCATTTAAAACATTTCTTTTTTATTTGGAAATATATGTCTGAGGCCAACATTTAAAAAAATAAAGTCCTGGTAAACATCTTTTGTGAATACAATATATAATTGTATCTTCATAAGATCTAGCTATTTTATGACCAACCCTGAAAGATCTTCAGGCTTCGTAGGAAGTGAGGTTATTAGCCTTAACAGTAAACAATCAAAAGAACAAAACGAGAAGTAACTCCAATTAGTCGCAGTGGTAGTCCCATCAGGGAGTCGCTTTTATTTCCCAAAGGACGTCCTAGCATTTTCATATCATGACACCACAGTCCATACCTTTCCTCAGAAGTATGCTCCGTCATGGTGGATAAAAGCAAAAAAAAAGTTGGATATTTCATTCGCAACACCCTTATCTCTCAGAGGGAATTACTTGAAGTAATATAGGATACCCAACGATAGGAGAAGAACTCTCACGAGCGTCATAAAAACGGTACAAATGGTGTCTTTCCAGTTTCAGCTTCAGTTAGAGAATGAATGCTTCTCTGCCGCAGTAACTCGTTATTACTGAGCTCCGAATATAGAGCTGCTATGTGACTAAAACTGCCTAAAATGATCCACGATGAAAAGCTCCGGAATGCAGTTTTTTCTTTAAGCGAATAGTATAAATGGAATGGGTAATATATCTGAATTAAATACGTAATGGTAGACAATAAAATTCCTATCGAAATGAAGAAATGTTTAAAATCGTTGCAAGAATTGGTGAATTTATTTTTTAAAGTACGAAGAGTTTTGTTCATCTTGAGTTTGGAAACTGCGGCACTGATATATATATATATTAAATTAGGCAAACAAATGGAAATTCCTCATGTTTCAAAAAGTATGCCATGAAGCTTACAGAAATAAGTAAGTAACTCAATAATCCAAAGGAGATATAACTCAATACAATAAAACATTGTAGAGAAATTAGAATGTTTTTTAAGTAGGAAAGATGAAAAATGAGCAATGCCCTCGCCTGGACTCGAACCACGGACCTCTCGAATACGCGGCGAGAGTGCTGACCACTACACCGCGAAGGCATGCTAAGAGGGTGGGAGAAATACCTTATACACTCTCTCTTTTAAAGGGCAGTTGGGAATCAGAGGACCCAATCGCCAAATAAGGGTGGTGAAGAATCATCATCCACCACCCTTTTAGCTCGGGCGCCACTTGTAGAGTCATTAGGTTATTTGGAAACAGGAGATGTGAAAAATGAGCAAAGTCCTCGCCGGCCGGTGGGCCAAGCCCTCCGCGAACCACGGACATCTCGAATACGCGGCAGCGTGCTGACCACTACACCACGAAGGCGTGCTAAGAAGGCGGGAGAAATACCTTATAACATAACATCTAAATCTGATGCTATGATGCATTATTAGATAATGATATTAGGGCTGAAACATAGAGGATAATTTTATAATACTAACAGATATATATGTGGTCTCACGCATTTGGAAAATCACATTTAACCACTTCGCCATTTACCCCGACACAGATATGGCAATTTGAAAAGTGTTTTTAAGCGTCAATAACGACATACTTAGTCGGGATTAAATGCAGCTTGGATCGCTACCACTGTACAGAGAGACATTCGTCGCTTCGTGTTTTCCCAACCCCAGTATACAACGAAAATGAAGAAGATACTGATGGCTTAATCTGTCAAGCTCTTTCCACAGCGCACACAAAAGAAAGTTCATTTAAAAAAGGAACTCACTTCCCAGTCCTTTCAGCTGGTATTTCAGTACAGCTACAGTTGATATGAAAACGGGGCTATATAGGGTCATCTAGTTAATTTTCTGATAAGAAGAACACAAAAGATTTAGTTCTCACGTTTATAAACACAACATTCAACTTCCTTGAGGGTGACAAGTAGGCGGTTTTCTAAACAGGTCTTCACAGCCCGTGGCATATAAGCATTCTGTACCGCTCCACGCGCATAGGAAAAAATCGGTACTTGTGATTGGACATACTTTCCAATGACATCATTTTCTCTTGGCGTAATAAAGATTAGGCGGCATTCTTAGAGTTTTGTTTTCCTTGAATGACTCTCATGAGGGACACAGAAGCGTGAAAATTATTTGTATTCTTTGCATAATAATGCCAGACGAAAACATTGACATGCAGCCTTCTGCGGATGGCATCCTGTTTATGGAATAACAAAACTATAAAATCCTTCAAAGATGCTGTTTAATATCAAAAGCAATCTTAAGTGCTTAGACTTAAACTATATAAATAACTGAGTTTATTAACTTAGTGCAAAAGACAAAATACAAAACACATTTGATTATACGACGACCTCGATTCAAATGTAAAGGTATATGTGCAAGCAAATATATTATTATTGAAATTTTGTTGCGTTTTAGTCCTTTCACATTGCAGATAATATTTCCTTTGCAACTGTATATTTTATTTCCATATTAATATTCATATCTTTCACACTTCTAACTTTCTGTTGCCTTAAATGAAAGAAAGAAGTACATTTACTATATCTGCTGAATATACTTTGTATAAGAAAATAAACTTTCTGCTCCCATAAACACTATTTTTATACAAAGGTACAAAAGATTTTGCACATTAAAAAATGAACAACAGTCCTAAAGTTGTCAGGACTGAGTTTTCAGTGCATATTCTTGGCAAACATCTTCGTGAAACACTTTACACGATCCTGATCTTGAACAGGGAGCTGAATGCAGCTATGTTCTTTGGTAGAATATTGTGATTAAGTGGTAGAAGAACTGCACTTTAAAGGGATTTAAAATCCTCTTTTATTAAACCACAATTATTTACAACCACTTTCCAACTCGGGAGGAATACAGAAAATAGAGACCGCGCTTGGGTCTAAAATGAACAAACAAATTTAATTTAAACTAAAGCTAAATAGAAATTAAATAGTCGTTGCTCACAGAGCTATGAACGCGAGGTTGGCCTCTAAACTAAATGGTGCGTAGCAAGACTGAACTAATGCTGACGCACTTAGAATTACTTCAAATGAGCAATAACGTAACAGCGCTAAGGCTTAGAATTTAAATGCTAGTTAGTCAGGCGAACGTCGAATAGAGTAACAGTGGTCTGAGACTAAAAGCTCTCTCACCCTGAAAGGTTTCCACCTTTCGTTTAAGTACTACTTGGCTCCACTTCAAATTAGCATAAAGCTGAAACGCGCGCTTATTCTAACGGGAAGTTGAAATGAGAACAGATAGAAAAGGGAAAATTAAAATAAAACTTTGTTAGTTTAACTAAAACCTTACAACGTACATATTTATGGGAAATATTCAATTTATAAATACGTTTCTCTGTTTCTGTGTTCCAAATTTATCGTCATCTAACTTCAAAAATGAATTTTACTTTTTCAGACTGACTACAGATATCTTGTAATTACTGTGTATCATGTCGGCTTCCAATTTTTATTTTTATTTTTTTTCTGTTTGCGAAAACTGACTTGTTTCATGCCTTCGGAGATTGCGTCTACAATGAATCTATATTTAATTAACATGAAACGATTAATTAATAATCGCAAAACCTTTAATACGAAGGCTTTTAAATTAGGAATACAGTTATTAAAAATCTCTGCACCTGATATTAATACACATTTACGGAGTTAGCGCACTAGAAGAAATGTTGATTTTACTTTCTATAAAAAAAGCACTACATTTTTTATATAGAATTCGCCATACTACAGCGCCGTAATAAGTATAATTAGCAACAAAAATACAACGCACGTACATTAACGGTAATAATCTTTTCGGTGCTGCTTTCAAAATGTAAACAAACGGCATGGAGGTGTACTTTCAAGCCCAAACAAAGTCAAGGGGTTTCTAAGCGTAGAGGAAATGATGTCATCGGAAGCAGTATCCAATGAACAGGATGGATTCTTTCCTATAAGAGTGGCGCGGTACAGAATGCTTATATGCCAGCCGGTAAAAGAGGTAAAACATTTCTAAGGCCAGTTTCATATGCAAATAGTTTATCTTTGGATGAAAAAAAATCGCAAATATTAGAGTTTTTTAGGGCAGTGAAGTGGCTAATAAACAAAAAAACCTTAATACTGCATTACAGAAATGTATCATGCCAGACCCTTTTGACATATGCTACGGAGACCTGGACTCTAACAGTCAAACTCTAAGGCCCATTCCAATGAAACATTTAAAGAAAAATATTCCATTTTGGGTAATAAAACTCCATTGTACTTGGAGAAAAAGATTTATTCGTGAATTCTGGAGGATTCATATAGATAGTGGTATTATACGATACATTAAGGTCAACAGAATGCGATTTGCTGAACACTTTACACAAATGGGCGTAGAAAAATCAATAATTGGTAAAATTTGTAGCCATGCGCCCACAAAACAGGAGATGGAAGCTCACGTTGAGATGTATACAAAACACTGAAAATGAGTTAAGCTCAGATATATTGACAACTGGAAAACCTCATCTAAAACGAAATAGACTAAAAGAACATTCTGAAGAAAGCTCTGGCACTCTTCTTCTGCACAACTTTGGTGCTTTTCTTGATGATGATAAAACTGGAAATATTTTTGAAAGAGTAGATAGTTTTATTTAGCTTGTTTTTTAAATTAACTGCAATAATGATATCATGTTGAAGAAACTTCTCAACAATAGACGCCACTAAAGTCTTGGAACATTTTTAAAGTTTCTAATTATAAGCCAATTGGAAGAAGAATGCGTGGAACACCCAAACTGTGAGATGGCTTGAAAAAATTGAAGCATGAATTTAAACTAAAGATATTCAAAATTGCAGTAATTCGCTCAATAATCTCTCGACAATTTTTTCTTTCCTTTTATGTCTCGTTTCAAACCAACATTATCCAGAAGAGGCAAATTTATTGCATTGCTACGAAAACGCAACGAGCATTCAGCGAATGTTTTAATTTGCTTTATTTGATTACGACAAAGCACTCGAGGGTTATCTGCCTAAGAGGAGGCATCCCTTCATGGATGACTTTCTATTGGAACCTGGGTAGTATACGCATTGGGAAAAACCACAAATACAACCATGTAGCCGCCCGTTCGCCGGGATTCGAGTCCCGGACCGAATACCAATGTTCATCGACTTCAGTATTCGTCCTCTGGTATGCTCGGGCATTCAGAAAATAGAATATCCACAAGTAGTTGAAGGAATTCCTTTTGAACCCTTTTCTTCATATTTTGATGTAAAAAGACTTATGTAAGATCGCCCTCAAAATCGATACAGTTTAAATGAAAATCTAAGCCAATTTAAAGTTGCATTTTTTTTTCTAATTTTTAAATATAGCAAATTCTTCGATAACCGATTTATGATGATTCAAGGAACTTCAAGCAATGGCCAAATAACAGTAAAATGAACGAACAGATCATAAGAAAAACTTACAAATTCTGTAGACAAATTTAAAATTTATGACTGGACTGCAATACTTATTTCTTATCCAAGCTTGTACTCAAAATGTATGGTAATATTTGTATTTCTCTTCATGAACTATGGTAAGAATTTTTATATATACATACATATATATATGGCAAGTTTTGAATTAGTAATGTTAATCTGCCTGCAAACAGATAAGTTGCTTATGACATTACGGCCTTCACATAGTCAAAGCTGTTTAAAATGTTGTTGCTTTAAATTTTAGTTCACGGTATTTTTACAGCTACAGGCACAAGTTGCCAGGATCCCAAAATTTCACCGTTGGGTAACGAAACGCTGCAAAATACTCCTCATAATAGGATGAATTTAGCAACGTGGCTTTCAGCAGGCAGGACATGCTCTAAAACCATCGTTTAATACTATCTCCTTTCCACCTCATTTGAATATCTAGAAATTTACATGGCAAGAAAATGGGAAACGATGGGGACAAGTTCAACATAAAATAACTGGTTAATAAGCTAGACAAGACCTTACAGCTCTTTATTCATAATGTTGTACCATGCGTTGTCTTTAAGAAGAATCACGTATGTATAAATGTGTCACACCATAATTTTCAGAATAAAGAACTTTACGATAGCGTTTACATATAACATTACATCACTCACAATTAGGCTACTTTCATGTGCACACAATGCTCATGAGCATAATATTTTTGGGCGACTAAGTAAAAAATACTTTCATACTTTCAAACCATTTCACATAACACGCACTTCACAGAAATCTCATAAATCCCTATCATTTTTTCTAGAAGAGCCTGTATGCACAGATTTATTGAATCTTTGGAAGAGTAAAATGGGTTTCAAATTACCTAGTTGCATTCTCTGGATCTATAAATTCGCATCTGTTTCAAGTAATTACAAAAATTTCTTTCAAAAAAGAATAGAATTTAAAGTTTTTTTTTATCTCTAATTTCTGTTCTACTCTGAATACACTACAGATTCCTGGCATGTATCTTTTAACGTATACTCATAAGGTATTTCTCCCACCTTCTTAGAATGCCTTCGTGGTGTAGAGGTCAGCACACTCGGCGCGTATTCGAGAAGTCAGTGGTTCCCAGTCCCGGCGAGAGCATTTTCTCATTTTCCATGTCTCCTGTTTAAAAAAATTCCTAAGACTCTACAGTGGCGACCGAACAAAAAAGGTGGGGAATGATAATTCTCCGCCACCAGCATTTGGCGATTGGGTCCCTTAATCCCAGTCGTCCTTTAAAAGAGGGAGTATATAAGGCATTTCTCCCGCCTTCTTAGCATGTCTTCGTGCTGTACTGGTCAGCAAGCTCGGCGCGAATTCGAGAGTTCCGTGGTTCGAGTCCCGGCGAGGGCATTGCTTATTTTTCATCTCTCTTGCTTCTAAATAACCTAATGTCTCTACAAATTAATTATTAAGAAAAAAATAGTATAAGAAGTTCGCGTTTCTAACAGTTTTAAATGAATTAACCAACAGTAGGTGAGTTGACAATTTTTCCCTGTATTGTCCGATTATTTCCTTCAAATTTAAGAAAACCAAAGCATGAAATAATTTCATTAAATATGGGAATATTAATTTTACAACAATTATCTTGTTAAATCCCGAATATACTGCAAATGCACGGACGATTTAAACAATTACTATTAAATTTCATAATTAATCTGCTCGGATTTGTACTTAGTTTAATCAGAAAGTATAATAACTTCTTTAATGAAACATACTTTTTTCTTTCCTTTTCCCTTTTTGAAATTTCGTAAGGATATAAATTTAAAACGATTACCATCATATCATCACCCGAAAACTGGATTCAGAACGAAAGAATGCTTAATAATCAGATAGGAATTACGAAATGAGAATAAGCATTTAATAGGAACTAAACGGAAAGTAATTAAATTTATTCCATAATAATTTCAATTCTTAGGATGAAGGGGATGTAATTAAACTTCGTTTATCTGGTATAAAAGGGTCTGCTTTCCATCTTGATAAGAGAAAGTCAGGAATATTGTCTTTATTGCAGGATAAATGCGTAACTGTAGAGAAGGAGACAATTTAATTAGCATAACTGCGGTAAATTCATTTTTCTTTTATCACATGTTATTTAAACAAATACCTCAGTCCGCTTTGAAATATGTCCAAACTGATACGCCCTATTTGGAAGAGAAAATTTTTATTTGGTCTACGATGTTAGCTTGGAATATAATTCGAGAGTTCAGACGGTCACGACAGCAGGCACTACACTCGTTTACCTCTTTCGAGACAATGTTACGACAGCTCATTAGTGTCAGTACACGTCATACACTACGCTGCTACTATTCATTAAACAATTTGTGATATAACGTTGAATTTTCAAGTGATTTTGTGTTTTTCCCTCGTCTGAACGCTTTGTTAAGTCATTAACAATGAGTTTATGAAAGTGAATGAGAAGAGTCAAACAACGAAGAAAATTGTTAAGATCACCACGTTGGTGAAAAACAAAAGAGATTGTTCATTTGTAGGAAGATGGCCTGCGCATGCGAATGCAGCTAAAGTTGAGGAGGGGGTGTAATCGACTATCAAATAGAGATAAGACAGAAAAATGACGAATAGTACGGTATCATGTAAGGTTTTAGTTAAACTAACAAAGTTTTATTTTAATTTGCCTTTTTCTATCTGTTCTTATTTCAACTTCCTGTTAGATTAAGCGCGCGTTTCAGATTTATGCTAATTTGAAGTGGAGCCAAGTTTCTATTTAAACGGTAGCGAGGAACTACTCAGTGTGATAGAGCTTTTAGTCTCAGATCGTGGCTGTTCTGTTGGACGTTCGCCTAACCAGCTAGTATTTAAATTCTAAACCGTAGCGCTGTTACGCTATTACTTATTGAAGTAAATCTAAGTGCGTTAGTATTAGTTAAATCTTGCTACGCATCCTTTAGCATAGAGGCCAACCTCGCGTTTACAGCTCTGTAGAGCAACGACGATTTAATTTCTACTTAATTTTAGTTCAAATTATTTGATTGTTCAATTTAGACTCAAGTGCGGTCATTATTTTCTGTATCCGTCCCGTGTTGGGAAGTGGCTGTATATAATTGTGGTTTAATAAAAGAGGATTTTAAATCCTTCTCAAGTGCAGTTCTTCCACCACTTCACCACAGTTTTCTACTACAGAACATAGCTGCATTTAGCTCCCTGTTCAAGATCAGGACTTAGAGTATTTCACAAATATGTTTGCCAAGAGTATGCACCGAACACTCAGTTCTGACAACCATTGTGTTATATACCTAGAAAAAACTTCAACAATGTTATATACTTATAAATTTACACTTGACAGAAATAATAACATTCATCATTTATCAATCTAACTTCTGTTATGCTACATATTATTACATAAGTGTTTCTTACTTTTCACATTTGTTTGATTTACATTAACAAAACGGTAAGTTCTCTATTATGTAGTGCAATAGCAGCCCATTCGGGCAGTAGAACGTACTATGGCTATGTGTCGAAAGGAAGGAATGCCTCAAAGAGGAGCTTCTAAGGAAACCTGGCTAGTATTTACGATACACATGATTAAAAAAAAAATTTGATGTCGACACCACAAGGCTGAACTGTATGACAGATTAGAACAAACACATTCTTTTGCTGCAACTTCATTTAACCTTACTTCCTCGAATTTCATTTAAAGATTAGATTCTCATTCAATCAGCTCAGGGCCCACCAGCGGCCGAGCGGTAAAGACGCTAAACACTGGTAGTTCGGTCCGAGGTTCGAATCCCGCGAACGGGCTGGCTGCATGGGCGTTTTCGTGGTTTTCCCCATGTGTAACGTGTATA
>KK115401.1:155476-189864 GCA_000611955.2 Stegodyphus mimosarum
TGGTACAGTTATCTCCCGTCTACTGGGCCGATTGAAGGAATTCAGCTTTCGTTTTTCTTGTCTTGAATATGTATCAGATTTATATATTGCATTATTCTAATATAGGTATTTTGATACAAAATAGGACTTTTCCTGAACCGCCATGACAACTTTCCTTTCATATTTCGATTCTACGACTGAAAATATGCCAAAATGGCAAGTTTTGTAAAAACCGCACGAGACTTTTTTTTAAAAAAGTTAGCTCTCAACATTTTACTTCCACAGTGTTAATTGAACTTGGTATATATTTATTACTATCTCTTTTCTTTATTAAACTTACTTGATTCCTTCTTCCAGAATTCAAAATTTGGGCTTAATCCAAATATAATGCCCCCATTTTTTATGATTTATTTTTTAAATTTGTATTTAAAATAATTATTATAATTTTTTCGAAAAAAATTTTTGTATTAAAGCCTATAAAATTCTTTACATCGTCTTAAAGTAATATATTTCCAGGGACACTTGCAAAAACTTAAGAGTTTCTTATTGCAAATTTCCTAACACATACGTGAATTTATATGCTGGCGTGTTTTGAATTTTGGCATATTCGTTACAAGCGATAATAACGCCAAATGAGGTTTACGCACTTTGCTAAAATTATTTGAAAATAATGAACGTGAGCTTTTCTCCGCTCGTGTACATTGAAGCAAATGGCAAGCAAAATAGGTTGCTACAAATTAAGAAGTTCGTGAAGTGAATAATTTTTCGCGCAAACTGGAAAAGTTGCACCAAGGTAAAGTTTTAAATTTTTCCATAAACTTCTCACCAAATTTTACAAAATTTAATATTTAGCCATAATTTGAGTCGTAGAATAGAAATATGGAAAAAAATTGGCGTCCCATTTTAGAAAAAGTCCAATTCTGTGTCAAAATACATACATTAAAACAATGCTATATATAAATTCAACATATATCCTAAGTCGCGCTTTCGAGGCATAAAAATTGCAACTTGAATTTCATCAATCGGCCAAGTAGAACGGGAGATATAGAAGCGTAAGATTTTTTTTGTGCAGTGTACATAAAAACTCAAAATATCTTTACTAAAAACGGCAATATATGAAAAAGCCTAATGCACCAAATACAGTTTAAAACAACTAAAAAAATTTTTTTGCAGCTAAAATTAGAGTTCTACCTAAAAACAAGCAATTCCACCAATGGGCACAAAGACAAAATTTTCAGTGCACAAAAAGTTTAAATATTTAACTTCTTGTCTCACTAGGCAAAAAGATACTAAAATCTGTGCATCAACTGACTTAATTCACTGTACTACTAGCAATTTCAAATGTAAACAAATTCGCGACACATTAGCCTTTATCGCACTTACACTTTTAAATCATTGATAATTCTACAACTGTTGCGTTAGATTAGCTAAAGGCATATAAACCTTAACCGGACATAAAAACAACATAATTCAATCGCTTTTAAAGCCAAAAATGCAAAATTAATCAACATAAGAATTAAAAAAAGATCTCACAGTGTACAGACATTAAGTAGTTTTCTCAAGCAGGAGACATAAAAAATGAGCAACGCCTTCTCCGGCACTCGAACCACGGACCTCTCGAATACGCACCCAGAGTGCTGATCACTACACCACGAAGGCATGCGAAGAAGGTGGGAGAAATACCTTATATACTCCCCCTTTTAAAGGGCGACTGGTTTACGGATCCCAGTCCCCAAATCTCGGTGCTGGAGAATCATCATCCACCATCTTTTTAGTTCGAGCGCCAGTGTAGACACATTAGGTATTTTTTTGAAGCAGGAGACATGAAAAATTAAATACCTTCGCCGGGACTTGAACCACGGACCTCTGGAATACGCGCCCAGCGGGCTGATAACTACACCACGAAGGCATGGAAGAATGTGGGAGAAATACCAAATAACCGTGCCGGGTAGGAGGTTGGATATATACAAACGTTTGGTGAGGCCAATTGTAACAAGAAAGGGAGGTAGACAGCTAGATGTTAAACCAGTCCTATATATAAAATTTCAGTATTCCCACGGCTAATCATTTCTGAGTTATGCGAGATACATACAGAGATGCGTACCGACATGATAAAAAATGGTTCCTTCTGAAACCATCCCATTTCGGAAAAAAAAAAGGAGTCCTTTCTTTCTGTCCGTATGTGTAGATGTCATGGAAAAAATCGTTCAAATGGACTTGAGAATGCTCATAAAGGATATTATCTTTGAAATATGATACCTAATTTTTTCGTGATTGCAATCTTCATTTACTTCGAACAAGAAAACAAAAAAGGCCACGAAACTTCTAGCCTGGTTACTTTTCCGGGTCTAAACACGTATCGAACTGCTAGTGTCCAATCTTGCAATTTAACCATTAACAGACGTTAAATGTCAGAAGACGAGCAACGCGAGACATGAAATTCATTATCTCAGTTAGAGACGTCACCTTTTAACGCTCAAATATTGATTGGGAGGTCAAACCCTTCTGATACCCAGGCGTCTCATCATTGAGAACATCACAGTTCTGGATGAGACTGAATTACACCGACCAGAAAAGGAAGCTATATAATGTGTGAGAGGAACAGAAAAGTGAAGAGGGACTGAGCTATATAATGTCTTTTCTAGGTCCTAAAGCCATCTGGTTATGACTGATAGTCGCAGTGCCATACAACATTTGTCAAACTGGTGTAACTTTGGAGACAAAATTGGAACTTCAATTCTCACTAAATTAAAACAAGTCTCGTCCTCTTGTGATGGATGGCTCACACTCAGTGGATTCCCTCACATGTGGTCATTTGGGGAAATGAAGAGCCAGATGTTCTGGCGAAGGAGGGTGCCGAGGAGGCTCTGGCTACTTCTAATTGTCTGACTTATCTTGAGTTGTATTCTGCCAGAAAACATACTAATAAAATGACTTGAATTGTCCCTCCTGCACATACTTGGTATCGTGTTTAATCCCCTGGTGGATCCCTTGCTATGAACTGTGACAGATGTATCCAGATGGCCGTCGCACGATTTCGCTGTGGCCATTTAAGAAGCCTTGTATTCCACGATGGTCAAAAAACCCGCCCGAGTTGTCCGAAATGTAATAATGAGCAGGCTTCTCCGACACATATTCTTAGGTGCCAGGGTTTGTCCTACGACGACCCGTTAAAATTTTCCTATGCTGGTCTATGACATTTTGAAGGTTAATAAACTCGTGGATCTCGTCTAGCACAAGCTGGACTCGAGGATTAACAACAACAATAACATAACATAACACAACAGAAAAGGAAGTTCCATCATACCCATTCAGGGCGAGCATTCTAGAAGACGAATCCAAAGGTCTGCCACCCCTCTTTCCTTACTACCAATTTTTTCCTGTCGATTTTCAGCTCCTTAATATCTTAAGTAGTAAAAATATTATACACTTACAGGCAATCATATGTTCTCCAAAATCCGAACTCGGGAACAAAATCGAAGGATTTGATTCGGCTTCTCTACCAGCATGTCAACAGGACAGTCCGTTTAATCATTTAAGTGGCCAGGCCGTATATATGCGTTCAAAACCATTTACCTTGTTACTTCTAAGTACGGAGACAAGCATCTTGAGGTGTTCCAGTAGTGTATGTGTTCAAGAAAAGAAGTCAAGGTACAGAGTAGAAGGGTCATGAAAAAGCAGGGTAAAGAAGCAGTTACCCCAGTTTTAAATCCAGCACATATTTCCTTCACTGCCTCAGATACCCCTTTCGTTCTAAACATAAATTATACTATAGAATGCATTTTACCTATACGTTTCATGCAGTCAGTACCTAATCATGGTACTGTTCAAAACCCTGTCGACTCTCACTACGTTACAATGCCGTACACTGACGTATGTATATGGCATGTGAAATTTTATGTTACTGCTGTTACTGCTGTTACTGTTTCTAATAATTATGCTGGGACATATGTGTTTATGTTTAAATGCTTCAGCTCTCATTCAAGTCTCATGCTCTGCGGGAGATTGCGCAGTGCCACACTTTGCGCTTGATATTTAACAAGATTGAACATGCCTAAAAATTTTGTAGAGATCATCGTCGAGAAATCCGATATTGTTTTCCTGTTAGCAATCAAACATTTAAGAATTTTAATTTTTGCACTATCGGATGGATTAAACCTTTAGAACCTATTCGGAATTTTTTAGTTAAATTAAAGAAGACTTTCAAATTTTCAAAAATTCTTCGATTTTTAATTACGACGTGGCTGTTAACAGTAATGAATCCTTAAATTAAAAGTCTGATGTGTACACCACATGACCTCACTCTCGAAATATTAAATTATACGCATTTTTCCTGCATTTCATTTTAACGTATTGGACTGAGTTAAATCCACTTCGCAGATAGAGCGTAAGCCACAATAGAATAAATGCAGTCTTTAAAAAACACACACTTAAAAAACTTACACACATAAGAACACTCTGAAGCTAGGTTAACTTGACAGTGCTACATCTCATTCATTTTATAACTCAGAATGCACAATTATGTATATCATCTGAAGAATTATCTAATCGTTGCCACATGTTCCATTCAAATACTATAATAAAGGTAAAACGATGTATAAAAGAAATTAAATAACAAAGAAACAGTTTTTCACAGACGATCCAGTATTTCTCATTCAGTGAATTCAGTTCTCACTTCCTGACAAGACAAAAATACATAAAAGCCCAAAATATCTGTATTACAAATTACAAAGTAAATCTTAAAAACTTACCTGTATTTCATCCAATAAATCCCATAATGGGTTAAGCATGATTTATTTTTTAATAATAAAAGAAAGTGTTATCTCTGTTGTTGCGAAGCTTAGTTTCTGTATATTGGCAACAAATCCATTATTCTGGTAAGTTTCAAATGTAAACAAGTATGTTTGCTTTCGTAACCATAATTAGGCTTAACGGCACTTAAACAACTTTTAAATTGTTGATAATTCTTCAAATATTGCATGCAGATTTACTAAAGGCATAAAAACCTTAACCGGAATATAAGAACAACATAATTCAATCATTTTTAAAGCACAAAATGCGCAATTTACCAACATATAAGAATACAAAATCGGAGCTCACTGAGCTGAGTAACAGACTGGGTATATATATATATATATATATATATATCTATATATCTTTCAGTGCGCCTGATTGCAATCAAAAAGGAAGGTGCACATCTACATGCTATAGTAGTCCTATATAGAAAATTTCAACGTTCTAAGGCTACTCGTTTTTGAATTATACGAGATACATATAAGCATACGTAGGTACGCACAGACACCACGAAAAAGTCTCTACAGAATCCATTTTAATCAGTTTTTAATTTTTTGAGGGGGAAAAGAATTCTTTATTCTGTCCTTACCTACAGACGTCACGCAAAACCTTCGTTAAATTGCATTTGATAACAGTCAAAATGGATATTTTCGCTGAAATATGATACCAAAATTTTTCGCGTTCACAATACTTCCTTTTTACTTCTTACAAGGAAGCAAAAACATAACAGATAACATACTTTAAATCAAATAGAAATTAAAATTAATTTTAAGTAATTCTTTTAAATCTGAGCTTAGACGAACTGATTGCAGTGAGAGCGATAATTTGCTAATATTTAAAAAATTTTCTAATTTAGAAATTTTACATGAAGCTTTCACGCATAACAATGGTATTAAAGTAAAATTCAAAACTTACAACCCAATCAAGTCCTGATAATGCACCTTCTGCGTGAGGCAATGAAAATTTAAAACTTCACCCTTTGTTGGTACATTTATGCATCAAACATTTAAAGTGTATTACCTGCAAAAGAAATGAAAAAATTAAATAAATCACTAAAATAAAAATCAAGAGTTCAACAAATGATTTTAATATAATAATTAATTAAATAAACTGGCTGGCATTTACGTGCATCAAAATGCCAGCACCTTTCGCATCAAACATATCACTAAGTTTTAAAGCAACAATATGTCTTACGTATGTTTTTAACTCCCACCCCGTTAATTGAAGGATATTGCGGGGAATTAAAGCAGGGATGAATTTCCAATGGTAAATCCTCTATTCAATAGAAGTTTGAGGAAAGAATCAATGAAGCATCTATAACATAATCGCGCGAAATGCGACAGCTAATTTTAGAGATTTATCTATTCTATTCAAACCTTGAATCTGCGTGAAAATTCAAATAGCATTTCATTCCTAAATTTAATTAGTAATAACATTAAAGTGTAGATATATTTTTCGCAAAACAAACTGATAAATACGCAAGGAATCGTTAGATATCGAACAATTTAACATAAAAGCACATATAACATACATCACTATCTATATTAAATGTCCTCACTCAGCGAAGACAATATACACTTACAAACCATCCATATCTTTTCCAGGATTCGTAACTCTGGCTAAATTTACTTTAGCTTTCTCCCTTACCACTATGCCAGCAGGATATCAAATAAAGACTTCCTTCCACCAAATATCGTATTTTCTCGTAAATAAAGCTGCACGTTTTTGTAAAAAAGCTGATGTAGACAACACGTGACTTCCTCGTACACCATATTAAATTATACACCCTCATTAAATCGGTTCAGTTCTCATTTCGCGGTGAGGCAAAAATACATAAAAACATCTTCATTAAAATTTGTAAAATAAAGAAAAACATAAAACACCAAATACAATTAAAACAGTTAAACTTTTTTTGTGGAATTAAAATTAGAGTTGCTAATTGTTCAACATGCGCAAAAACAAGCAGTTAAGCCACCACGCAGGAAGACAAAAGTTTCGCTGTGTTTCGTAGCCAATTTCGGGCGTGTCAAAAAAGTTAATCTTCGGTCTCACTGGGCAAAACGACACTGAAGTTGGTGCACCAACTGGACTAATTCACATTTCTACAAGAGATTCAAATGTTAACAAATGGCGATGTCTTTAAGCCTAGAGCCATTTGTTGATAAGTTTACAACTACTGCATGCAGATTAACTAAAGGTAACCTTAACCTTAACTTAAATAAACCTTAACCGGAGCAGGAAAACAACATAATTCAATCACATGTAAACCCAAAATGCACAATTTACACACATATAAGAATAAAAGAAAAAAAGAGCTCACCGAGATTCAAAAGAGAGAGTACATACATATACATATATACGTGTGGTGTGGTGAATTAAAAAAAAAAAGGGAGGCGCACATCTGCACTCATTCCCACATATAAAAATTTATACTCACTCTTTTTTGAATTATGCAAGATTCATATGTACGTACGTACAAACGCATGTACAGACGTCACGAAACAAATCCCTTCTGAATTATTTTAAAGCAGTTTGACAATAGGTTTTGCAAAAAATACTTCTTTAGCCTGCCCACGTACAGATGTCAAGCAAAATAATCGTTTGGTGTGCATTAGAATATAGTATCGTGTATTAGCGGCAGTATTTTCGTTGAAATATGTTGCCTGAAATTTTCGCGATTACAATGCTTCCTTTACTTTACAAGAATGTGAAAAGCACATAAAAGTCAGGGTTGCGGCTAATACACGGTTCGGTCCAAGCCAAGGTTCGAGTCCCGGCGAGGGATTGCTCATTTCTCATATCTCTTGCTTTAAAAAAAAAAACCTGATTAATGACTCTACAAATGGCTCCCGAAGTTAAAGGTGGTAGCCAGTAAGTCGTCTCCACCGCCCCTCATTCTCTCTTTAAAAGGGGGAGTATATGAGGTACTTTCATCCTCCTTGCAGCATGCCTTCGTGGTGCAGCGGTAGCACACTCGGTGCGTATTCCAGAGGACCAGGTTGGAGTCTCGGGGAGGGAACTGCACATTTTTCGTCTCCTGCTTCAAAAATTAATGAATGACTCTACAGCATTTTGTTTGAAATATTAAATTCAGTAGTATCAACGTTTCCCTCTCAAAAAAACATTCAGCGGGAAGTTTGTATCCTCAAACAGATTAGAAATTTTCAATTTAATTTCGCAAATAACCATCCGTTAACAGTAACAGAAATTATGTGCATTTGTTCGCATAAAAGTGAAATACAATTTAGTCTAGAATACGTATCTCTCACTCAATGACAACAGTGTTTACTAAATTTATTAAATATATGAATAACTAATAATTAATATTGACATGAAAACAATAATTTCGAGTCACATAATAATTAAATTACTTTTGTGCATAAAAACATTTCCACATTTTCGTTGGCAACGATGAAAAGAATTAAATCACGTACAAAAAAGTGGAATGAAAGTAGGAATGAAAAAATGAAAAGTAATTTTCTCTAAAGTTTCGTAACATTCTTAGTAACGCTTTCAGCAATTTGCAAACAATTTTATTCTAGTCCTAGGGACAACAGCGCCACTTCAATTTCCACCGTCTAAAAATCATAAAAAGAAGAACGTTTCCATAATGTGTTTCTGACTTATTTCGATTCTCTCAATTCTTTCTATAATGATGAAAAAAAAACTTTTACTAGTTATGGTAAAATAGCAGTACCGCCTTTACAATTACACTCGTGTTCCCATAGTGACAGTTTAATTTCGATGTAATTAAATTTGTTAATCTAACGGTGGAGAATGTAGAAAATTGATTTTTTTTATCAACAGGAACATTTCTGTGTTTTTTCACTATGTTTTTACTACTTATATTTAAAATTACACCACAAAGGATTTAAATTAAACTATTACAACCAGTTCCGTTCAAAACAAAATTCCAAGCATTTCTCGTTTAAAAAGAATTGATGCCTATAACATACTTCTCTTATATTTTAAATTTGAGTAGTAACGATTGGAATCTCATTTACACAACAAAATCTTTTTCGTAAAGATTACAAAAAACTAATATATGTGGCATCGATGGCAACAGACAGTTAATCGTTTAAAGACAACGTATGGAAAGGAATTTGTTGAATAATAAAGAACAGAGTTATCTGCTATTTTATTAAAATTCTGCATACTTATTTAAGATGATGGAACGGCTGAATCAGGAAAAGATTTCTATAATTTGACAGCTATGTTCATTATACTTACTGTGCATATGCGTATGTATTTCCCAATCCACACTCATTACGTTACGAAAATTCTTAAATTTCCCATGTTTTATCGCCTCTTAAAGTTTGCAACAATCACATTTCTGTCAAATTATACATATATTTTACGATTTATTATCTGAACATATTCGCTTAACACGTGGTCACCAGTGGCCGAAAAATAAAGTGCTAAACATTGGTAGTTCGAACCTCGATTTATGAATAAGCTGGTTGGATAAATGGTTTGGTTTATTAAATTATAGAAAAGATGTTAGGCTATCTGCCTAACGGGAGGAGAGATGCCTTCGTGAAGGATTTTAAAAGGGAAACTGACTCGTATACACGCTGGCTGCATAGAAGTTTGTGGTTTCCCCTACATGTAAATAGCGTAGGAAATATTTTGCCTTTGGACTAAAACAGAACTATTAATTTTTAGAAGGAATAACTAGAAGGAATTAGAAGGACTCTTAATTTCGTTTTGGCATTTTCAGCTGATTCACTAAAAGCGTTGTTCCGCTTTTCAAATTGTTGCCACCAAATATATGACCCTGTATTATATATAAAGAAATTCAACAATGAAAAATCTGCATAAATGTATATATGTTTCTCGCATCGTGATAAAACAACGGTACCCAGAGCCATCAAATTTTGAGTAACGTAATCTTCCACCGAATATGGGCATCTGGAAGCCCGAATTTGGAATTTGTTTTATTATCTATTTCATATTTTGTAAAACTTTAACGAATTTTTATTAACAAACTCAAGGATGTCAAAACAAACAATGGCAAAGTTGTACAGAAAAAAAACATTTTTAACTCCAGCGCGCAAGACTGTGCATCAGAAATTCTAAAGTTATGCTCATTTTTAAATTATTTTGCAATATTGCTCTTAAACTGAATTTTATGGTTTAAGTGCGAAGAACATGATGTTTAATAAATAAAGGTAACATACGAAAAGTTTTAAAACAAGCCTCTTTGGACGTAATTTAAAATCTTCAGGTTTTTTCTTTTCTTTTTCTTTTCTTTTCTTTTTTCCCCTAACTCATATACTGTTTGCTTAATTTATTTGGGATTTTTTTATTATTATTTCCATTGTTAGTTTTCTATGCAATTTTAGACAAATTATCACCATCCTTCTCTTTGAGGCAAGTACATGTAGTAGTATATAAATACACAATTAGCTGATTTATACTCAAAATTATAGGAATTTGTTCCTTTGAATTTTTACAACAAACAATTTTTCATTGTTCCAAAATATGATTGTCATCGTGCATCAATTTGTGGCATAACCCCCTTGAAGAAATATTAAAAATATGTTATACCTTCATATTTTTTAATTCTCCTGATCATCCAGTTCTTTTATTGTATTTTGATGTACACTGCGCAAAAACAGGGGACAGTTATATATCTCCCGTTCTACTGGGCTGATTGATGAAATTGACATTGCGTTTTTCCTGAGTCGAAAGCGAGTCTTGAGATATGTATACTAGATTTATATATAGCATTGTTCTAACAGAGGTATTTTTAAATAAAATCGGACTGTTCCTGAAATAACATACCAATTTTTTTTTCCATATTTCGATTCTACTACTCAACTTATGCCTAGATATTTGCAATTTTTGGTGAGAAATTTAGGGAGAAAATAAAAAATATATCTTGGCTTAGATTTAAATATAATTGTTCCTTCCTTGACTACTAGTCCATGCTTTAAATTTGAATTTAACTGTAACTTTTGTTACAGAGCCATAAGTGGTTACTTTTGTTACATAGATATAAGTGGCTTCTTAAGCACAAGACGTGCACTTAAGTTCTGATTTTGTTTTAATAAAAAGATGGCTTTACCCCTTAGAAAACAAAAGCCTTTCCTAACACGTATGCTTAAAATACCGAAACGCCCGTCCGAGTCCATTACCCATTCGGTCACTTTCCTCCACGCCCCCTTCCAATAACGCAGCAAGAGGTGTGAAGACTTCAAATGACATCCCTTCTACTTCCTAACAAAGAAGCTCCCATTAGCCTTTTAGGAGAAGCTGTTGCAATAAACTGATACAATGCATTTGGGGAAACTGCACCTGCTACTGCATACAGGGGGAAGGAAACAGTCTCAGAATCATTTCAAATCTTTGTAGTTATTTCAGACACAGTCAAACTCTGTATATTTTCAGACACAGCCAAAATCTGTATATTTTTTTACCAGAATGAAATAAAATATGTGTTGTTAATTAAACTAATTTTTTACAAATTAAAACAGTAAATATGTTTAAACATGATTAGTTAACAATATTAACACACTTCAAGTATATCACGACTTTCTGCAAAATTTAATTTTCTCGATCCTATGTTTTTAATATAACAACAACAATGCTTTGTCTAGCCAATACATTTCTCGAGAAAGGTTCTTTTCTTCTGTATGAATTGCCATTTTTACTCAAAATTTCATTTTCCTCGAAAATTCCTTCCCCTTGGGCTTCAGCCTATGAAAAATCAATGATATTCAAGAAAGGTAATTTAATTTTAGACTATCCGCTTTGAATAAAAAGGCAGAATCATTCTTTTTTCTCTCTCTTCATAAAATGCTCTTCAAATCCTAGAGAATATTTTCTTTGAAAAGGTTGGAAGATTTTAATCTACGATCAAGTAGTTTTCTTTTGACTTCTTATAGGCATAAATTTAATATAAGCATTCAGTGCATGTGTAACATCAAGACTCGGAGAAACCTCGACTGCAGTAATATAACATTCCAAATTTTCAGAACTGCTGTTGATTCAACAGATTTATTATTTTTTTTAATTTTATTTCGCCTGCCTTACAATGTTTTAATAGCAATTAAATCTCCCATGATGAAAAGCAGAATTTCAAGGATTTGTCTTGTTTATTTTAGACTTTAAATGAAAAAAACTTTTAAATTTTTTGTTCTTAAGATCTATACGAACGTCTCTTAACAAACTCCATTCTAATTAAATATTTTTATTCTTACTGCGAAGATAATATCATTTCAAAAATAAGCAGATATCTTATATACTAATTTCACGCATAAGATTCTAAGAACATGCATAAATCCAATGACCTTCTTATGGCGAACACCTCTCTAAGACGGGCATTTCTCAAAGTATACAGTTATTCGTCAGAAAAATACAAACACCAGTTTTGAAGATCACCCCTCTCTGTGCGCTACCTAAATAGAAGATCAAAATCATACGGAACCGTAAATAATCGTCCTACAACAAAGCTCATTTCATTAGTATTTACTGCTAAATGTAGTTAAATAACTAATGAGCATAAATTACTATTTTTTAAAGGAAGCAAGCATAACACACATAAATTAAAACATGTAATCATGTGAAAAGGAAAAGCTTATATCTAAAATTTTAACAAATTATTAAACAATGTGTCAGAACTGAGTGTTCGGTGCATATTCTTGGCAAACATCTTCGTGAACTCCTTAAGTCCTGATCTGGAACAGGGAACTGAATGCAGCTATGTTCGGTGGTAGATACTGTGATTGAGTTGGCGAATAACTGCACTTAAAAGGGATTTAAAATCCTCTTTTATTAAATCAATATTATTTACAACCACTTCCCAACTTGGGAGGGATACAGAACGTAAAAGACCACACTTGGGTCTAAAATGAACAATCAGATAAATTTAAAACTAAAGCTAAATAGAAATTAAATTAATCTTTGCTCACAGAGTTATACGCGAGGTTGGTTTCTAACTAAATGATGCGTAGCAAGATTTACTAATACTGACGCACTTGGATTTATTTCAATAAGCAATCACGTAAAAGCACTATGGCTTAGAATTTAAATGCTAGCTAGTCAGGCGAGCGTCGAATAGAGTGACCGTGATCTGAGACTAAAAACTCTCTTACATTGTGAGGTTTCTACCTCTGGTTTAAATAGAACTTGGCTCCACTTCAAATTAGCATAAAGCTGAAAACGCGCGTTTCTTCTGACGGGAAGTTGAAAATGAGAAGAGATAGAAAGATTTAAATTAAAATAAAACTTGCTTAGTTTAACTAAAACCTTACAAATTTAATGCTTTGAAAATGGAAAATGGTTTGGTTTATTTAATTATCGCAAACCACTCGAGATATATCTATCTGCCTAAGGGGAGGCGTGCGTTCGTAGAGGACGTTCTAAGGCAAAATGGCTGGTACACTTTGCACGTTCAAAATGAAAGGTAAAGGAATAAAATTTAATGAAAATAATTGAGAAGAATTTACAATAAATAGAGTAAGATAAATATTTGGAAAAGTGAACAAGGGAAATGCGGGAAAAGCAATTAGTTAAATATATAAGGTAGATCGAAGGTAGATTTGTCCTACTTCTTATTCAAGGATAAAGCCCGGGAAAATTTTGTCTTTCTATATTTAATAATAAAAAGTTTTTTAATCTAGTATCGATATATTTCTCATCGGATAAAAGTAGCTTTAATCAGAAACTATTAAACCCATCTTTTAAGTCAGATAACTAAACCGATCTATTAAGAGTAGATTCAGCGGAGTGCTGTAGTCTGTTAAAGCTGATTATTGGTACTAAAATAAATATCGATGCTTTTCAGAACTGAATTTTTAGCTAAAGTGCATTTTTACACACTCCTGCTCAAAAAGAAAGCAACAAAGGCAAAACAAGGACTAAAAGAAAAATTATTTAATAGATATGCGTTAAATTGATACACGAGGTTGGTGTGGCATTATTAAAGGAATCTGATGTGTACACCACATGACTTCCTTGCAGAGAATATTAAATTATACGGAATTTTCTCCTGCATTTCATTTAAATATATTGAATTAACAGTTAATGAATTTTGAACTAAATCTTCTTCGTCGATACCGCATAAACTACAATAGAACAAATGCACTCTTTAAAGTTTACTGTATTTATTTACCGTAGCCACACCTCGGCGCTAGATTCACTTAACAGCGTTACATCTCATTCATTTTATAACGCAGAATGAGCAAAACGTATAGCATCTGAAACTTACCACAAGTTCTATTCAAATACTATAATAAATCTAAAACTATGTATAAAAGACGTTAAACAAATAAAGAAGAAACAGTTTTTCACAGACGATTCAGCGCCGCTTACCTAATGCGCCTGCGCTACTTCTTACTTCGCGGTAAGGCAAAAATACATAAAAATTCGAAATAGTTTCATTAAAAATTGAAAGATATAAAAAAATAAAACACCAAATACAGTTAAAAGAATTTTTACCATTAAAATTACAATTTGTACCCCAAAACCAGCTAATAACTTAAATGATAATTACAGAATGAATCAAGCATACTTTAATTCGCAATAATAAAAGAAGACATTATCTTTGTTGTTGCGAAGCTTAGTTTCTCTAGATTGGCAACCAATCCACTATTCTGCTAAGCTTCAAATGTAAACAAATATGGACACTATCATAACCAAAAATTAGGCTTAGCCGCACTTAAAAAATTTAAATTGTTGATAATTCCACAATTATTGCATGCAGGTAAACTAAGGGAGTAAAAATCTTAACCGAAAGATAAGAACAACATAATTCAATCATTTTTAAATCAAAAAATGCACCATTTACAAACTTAAAAGAATAAAGAAACTGAACTCACTGAGCCGAGTAACAGAGGAGATATATATATACATATATTTATATACTTTTGGTACGGCCGATTACAACAAAAATCCAAGGTGCACATCTACATGTTATAGCAATCCTATATACAAACTTTCAACGTTTTGAGTTCGTTTGTGAGTTATGCGAGATACATACATACGTACGTACGTACGTACGGACAGGCAAAACGAAAAAAATCTCTTCAGAATCCATTTTAAATCTGTTTCTTTTAAATCAGTTCAAAATCTTCATTTTAAATCAGTTCAGAATATTTTTTTCGGGAAAAGGAGTCATTTATTCTGTTCCTACGTACAGATGTCACTCAAAAACATCGTTAATTTGCATTCGGTCAAAATAGGTATTTTCGTTGAAATATGGTACCCGAAATTTTTCGCGATTAAATTACTTCCTTTTTACTTCGTTCAAGGAAGTAATAATTAGACCACATAGCAAATAAAAAGCAAAGATATACAAAAACACATGCATCAAATCGCGAAAAACCAAATGGGTGGGAAGAATCTGCAACGGAAACTTCACTCTAATAGCAGGTATGGTACCCTCTAGCCGAAATGCATGCCTGGCAACGGCGAGGCAATCTTGCAGTAGTGTCGCTGATGGCTATAGTGTTAGAGCAATAGCGCCCATTCCTGTAGTAATGCAAGTCACAGTTTACGAAAAGTGCCTGGAAGTGCACTGCGAATTGTTATCCGTCGTCCCAGCATGTCTTACAGCTGCTGTATGAGATTCAGGTGCGATGATCTACCAGGCCCCGGCAGATGTGGAATGGTTTCTCTCTGAGGTAACTCCGCACCACCAACACCGTCTCGAAAGATACTAGAACTATCCAAAAGGTGTTGGCACCACTCGAGCTCTACACGGGATGGGTTATCGCTCATAAATATCGCGTGTATACCCATTGCAGAGACAAAAGGGTGCACCCATTGTAGAGACAAAGAATGCACGGAAGAATACAAGCACTTAATTTGGAACCATAAATTAAGATCGTTTTGTTTTGCGTAGTCTGATTTGAAATTAACTGCACCTATCAATTTTCATTACATAAGGAAATTCATCTAGCAGTTTGGACAATAATCCCTCCGTTTCCCTTCTTTTTGTAAAAGAAATGCACCTCTTTCAGAAAGAATTAAACTATCTAAAATGGCCACAGTTACAAACAGCAATGGACTGATTGAAAGTGAAAAAGCATACGGTACGAAAAATCTTATATTTTTAAGGGTCTCACATTCGTTAAAGCCCCGAGCTTAAAACATTAATTCTCAAAATTACGTCCTCAAAAAAACATGAATTGGAATTTTAAAAGTTTCAATTAAAATAGAAAACAGATGGTTTGAAGTTAGTTTAGAAAAATATAATAATCGACGATCTTTGAAACATCAGAACTTTTCAAGTAAGCCTTTTTTTTTGAGGTAAACTGCTACTGATGATTTCAATCACAGAGAAAAATCCACTTGTGGTTTCAAACGAGTTTAGTCTTCTGTAAAAGCGGCCTCTTAGAGAAGTCACGCTCAAAATCAATTCTTAGGCATGTTCTCACTAGTTCTCGTCACTTTCAGGGATACTCATCTGTAGACGTAATCGTTATAAGAAGCTTTATTGTATAATAAAATATTTTAAAATATATAAACTAAAACAACTTGCTATAAGTTTAAATTCTATCACATCTAGAGCCATTTGTATCTAATTATGCAACAACATGTATTAGCCTAACTGGCCAGTTGTGGTTAGTCTGGGTAGTATGATATGCATTCAAATTCAGCTGCATGCTTTCTAAAGGAAGCAAATCCTATATATATTTGAATCAGGTAGTGGCTGATTTAGGTGACCAGTTGGTACGTAAAACTTTGGTGGTCAGCAGTTGTCATTCTTTTCATTGACATCAATAAAGGACAAATTATACATCCAAGAATAAATCACTATATTGCAAAGACGTTAATGGAATACGCGATTCATGCTGCACAACGTTCCCTTTAAAAAAAGAATCTGATGTGTACGCCACATGACTCCCTTGTACAGAATGTTAAATTATACGCATTTTTGTTGCATTTCCTTTGAACGTATCGCATTGAATTAAATCTACTTCATCGATAACGTATAAACCACAACAGAATAAATGCACTCTTTAAAATTCACTATATTTGTTTACCATAGCGACACTCTGGAGCTAAGTTCACTTACCCGCGTTACATCTTATTCAATTTATAATTCAGAATGCACAAAAATTATGTACATCATCTGAAGAATTACCTAATCATTGCCTCATGTTCTATTCAAATACTATAATAAATCTAAAATGATGTATAAAAGAAATTAAACAAAAAATAAAAAAAGAAACAGTTTTTCACAGACGATTAGTATTTCTCATTTAATTAATTCAGTTCTCACTTCGCGACAAGGCAAAAATACATAAAACCTCAAAACATCTGTATTAAAAATTACGAAATATATCTTAAACAGTTATTTCCTTGAATAAATTCCAGAATGGATTAAGCATGATTTAATTCGCAATAATAAAAGAAGGCGTTATCTTTGTTGTTGCGAAGCCTAGTTTCTCTAGATTGGCAACAAAACCACTATTCTGTTCAGTTTCAAATGCAAACAAATATGTCTATGGCCAAAACAATTAGGCTTATCTGCACTTAAACAACTTTTAAATTGTTGATAATTCTGCAACTATAACATGCAGGTTAACTAAAGCCATAAACACCTTAACCGGAAGATAAGAACAACATATTAATATCATTTTAAAGAAAAAATGCACAATTTACAAACATATAAGAATAAAGAAACTGAGCTCACTGAGCCGAGTAATAGAGTGGATGTTAAATTGCATTCGATAGAATGCATCGAACTGTCCACCAGATCGAACTGTCCACCAGCGGCCGAGCGGTAAAGACGCTGAACACTGGTAGTTCGGTCCGAGGTTCGAATCCCGTGAACGGGCTGGCTGCACGGGCGTTTTCGTGGTTTTCCCCATGTGTAACGTGTATACGAGCCAGTTTCCCTTAGAGCGTCCTCCACGAAGGCATCCCTCCCTTTGGGCAGATAGCCCTCGTGTGCTTTGCCATAATTGAATAACCTAACCTAACCTGACCCATTCGATAGCGGTCAAAATGGATATTTTCTTCCAAATATGATACTCGAAATTTTTCTTGATTACAATGCTTCCTTTTTACTTCGTACAGCGAAGTAAAAAGGAAGTATTGTAATCAAGAAAAGTATTGATAGCCCTTTTTACTTCGCTCTATCTGAATCAGAAGAGTCATTAATCAAGCCTCCATTTCAAATTCCGATTCGTTGGAGATAGCCATACGTCGGTCATCTTAGTCTACGGCTGGAATACTCTCCCAGAATTTCATCAGTTCTTTCTTGTTGTCTTTCAGAAGACTTTTCAAAGAACATGTGCAACCCTGTAAAGTGGTCAAATTTTCAGAAGACTTTTGAAAGAAGAACGTTTGCAAAAATCACTAAATAACTCAATTTTAGTACAGCAAATGCAAAATGCGTGTGACTGGGTGATTACGACATCTGTTACCATTTGGACGAGCTGAACAGCCAAATACCGTTGCTAAGTTAATCATTAATTCTAATAACAAGACCAAACAAGTTCATACCTATCGTTCTTGTTGCTGTGGTGACTTATATCATTTGTCTGACAGTAACATCAGAACACGTCCACGAAATTCATCGTCGCAATGAGTGCAAGATTACGACTGGCAAGAGCAACATACAAGTCTTTGCTCAGTTCAACATACAATTCGTACGACTTTGTTCAATTCCACCCCAAATTTTGATGAAGAGAGCCCCGGAAGGACGGTTCCGAAGGTGTTCCACCTCTGTTTTTCCCTACCATCAACCTCTGTAGAAGACTTTCGGCTCGTCATATATTTAGAGTGCCCCCATGCAGCACAAACTCTACACATTTACAAACCTCAATGCCTTCTCCGGAAATCGAACACGACCCCTTCGCTACGGCACTCATCGTCGCCAAACAGTATCCCAGTTGGGCGGCAGTCCGTACCTGAAGGTAACAACGGCCCAACAGAATTTTCTGTACACATGGCCCATATGTTACAAATAAATACAAACTAATAATCTAAAAAAACAGATATAAATAAAAAAAAAGAAAGGAAATACATGAAAGGTTTCAGATTTTTAAATTAACGTCCAAAATGGGCTTTTTTTTAACATTTTTTGCGTTACCTTTATTTATTAAATATCATGTTCTTCGTGCTTAAACCATAAACTTCAGTTCAAGAGCAATATCGCAAAATAGTTTTTAAATGAGCATATATTTAGAATTTCCAATACACAGTCTCGCGCGCTGAAGATAAAAAGGTTTTTTCTGTACAACGTTGCCATTGCTCGCTTTGAAAACCCTAATTTGTTAATCAAAAATTCGTTAAAGTTTTACAAAATAAGAAATCGATAATAAACAAATTTCAAATTTGGGCTTCTAGATTCCCCTATTCGGGCGGAAACGGTCAATATTCAAAATTGGATGGTTCTAGGTACCGTTGTTTCATCACAATGCGAAAAATATACATACATTTATGGTGTCCGCCGATAACATCGCGGCAAAAACAACGCAAGGCGAAAACGTCGTGGTACAAAACATCGTGGGAAAAAATAAACCAAAGAGAAAACATCGTGGTACAAAACTTTGTCGTCGAAAATAATGCGGTTCAAAAACTTCACAGTTTAAAAACATCGTCGTCGAAAATATCGTGGTAAAAAATAAAGTATCTACAAATCATCGCATGACGATAACATCGAAAACACGCGTTTTTCAGGCTTTAATAATTGTAAAATTTAGTGATTGTTTGATAACTGTAAAAACTCGCATAATGATTTGTCAGTGCAAGATAGAAAGAAGGATAATTTTCACTTTCATATTTTTATTAACTAATAAATATTTGCTGAAAATGTAAAATGGAAACTTAATCATAGAAAATTAACGCAGCTTATAGCACTTAATTTTAAACTGACATAGCTAACTAACAAAGGTCACTAACAAATTATTTTTTATAAAGTTTTACTGGTAATTTTTTATGAAACGTATAATCTAAAAAAGAATAGAAAAAGAACGATAAGTAACTGCATGAACTTATCCATAAAAAATTGCTAAGTTAATTAAGATATTATTTTCTTCACTTTTGTTAAACTGATACTTTTATAGTGAAAATTATTCCTTGTTTCGTTTAAATTTGTTGTTTTTTAAAGATCTATTAGCTAATAAAAAATATGAAATTAAAAATTATCTTTCTTTCCACCTTGCTCTCATAAATCATTATGCGAATATCCATTAACAATTATTAAAGCTTGAAACCGCATGTCTGCGATGTTATAGTCATGCGATGAGTTGTAGGTTCTTTATTTTTTTACCACGATATTTTCGATGACAATGTTTTTAAACTGCGAAGTTTTTGAACAGCTTTATTTTCTCCCACGATGTTTTCTCTTTGCTTTATTTTCTCCCACGATGTTTTCGCCTTGCGTTGTTTTCTCCACGACGTTGTCGTCCGCGATGTTTTCGGCTGTAACCACATTTATGCAGATTCTTCATTATTTAGTTTCTTCAAATATAATACATGGCGATAATATTGGGGGGCAACAATTTGAAACGTTAAACAACGCTTTTAATGAATCAGCGCAAAATTCCAAAACGAAATTAGTACTCCTTCTGGGCAAATTGCTCCTTTAAACTAATAAATAAAATTACGATAATAATTATAATAATAAATAAAATTAAAATCTTAATCGATAAAATAGAAGCGGATAAAAGGCATGAACTTTTTTATGATGGCGTTCTATGTGTTATTAGAAAACCATGGATACACAATTCATTAATATTAACAATGGGTTTAACACAATACTTTGCAAAGCCTTTTGGCTAAATTCCCACCAATCTATTTATTGAAATCAACTGCTTAAGTTCTAGGCGGGAAACATTAGTGACGCAAGACAATTCTGAATATTTTACTCCTGTTGATAATATGTGCACTTTCTCAAACACAGAACCCATTGTTTGCGAAATAGTAATCAGAACTCTAGTGTCGAGAGGAGTAAATAAATCATATTTGACTCATAAGCGAATGCCATGAGAGTAAATATTTGATTTCTGACGAAGAGTTTGAAATAATAATATTGGACAAGAGCGACCTGAGAATGTTAGCTTTAAAATATCTAATATTTGATGCATGACTGCGATTATACTTCCCACTGCAATATTGGGTTTTAACATATGTTCTAGCTTTGCGCCAAGAGACCATGAATAGACCAACAGAAAAGAAAAAGAAAATTCATGGATAGTTTTACAAATGCAAAATACTATTCTATATTACTCTTCTTTATGTTTAATTTACTTGGAATATCCGTAACAGTCTTCATTACTGCAACATGTTATTGTAACGTAGTAATTTTCATTATTGTACCATACTATACCAAATTAATCATCATTATTGTACAACATTGCACCATATAATCTTGAATTTGTTCTTATTGTACCGTATTAATCTTCATTATTGTACCATATCATACTATATTAATGCAACATATTAATCTTCATTATTGTACTTATTATATTACCGTGTACAACTGACTGCCGCTCGAATTATTCTCGGCTTCAGAAATAGCTGCCCCTCTGGTATAGCCTTGTTCGAGACCAACTTACAGCCACTGCATAATAGAAGAAGAGCCAATTTAGTTAAGTATTTCAATAAAATACACAGCTATGGCTCCCAAAATCGTACTTCGTTCTATCTCCATAATTGCCACAACAATCAAAGACTCAAGAAATACAGCCATTTTAGCTTGGCAGAACCTCAGAATCTGATCTCTCGGGAGGTTGTACCTCTTTCTCTAAGATTTTTTTATTGATCCCTCAGTGGGACTACAGAGAGTTTTTTTTCCACTTTGATCTGAAATCCACTGCAAACATGCAAACTCTCCATGAAAACCTTCTTAGGCAACTGGCTCTGGAAACTATTAGTTGCATTCCTAAAGATGCAGTGCAGGTTTATACCGATGGTAGTCGTACAGAAGATCGTACTGGCAGCGGTATGTTTATTAAGACCCCTCACTTTGAAACTACAATAAAGCAACGCAACCCTGGCACTTGCTCTGTCTTTAGGAGTGAGTTAATTGCGATTAATGTGGGGCTTGATGCCATCCTGGCTTATGATTGTGATTTTGGGGAACTATGGATTTTATTGGACAGCCGCAGTGGAATACAACATCTTGGTGGCTGGTCGTCCGTATGCGCTGAAACCAGCATACCTGTTCTGCTCAAGCTGAGGAAAACCTCTCAGACCCACGATGTCCACACTTCCAGTGAATCCCATCACATATTAATATTAGTGGAAATGAGGTCGCTGATAAACTGGCAAAAGAGGGTAGTGAAAATAAAACGGTTACTGGGTTCCTCACTTACTTACCAAGAACTTTACTGAAATGAAAGATTTAAACTTAATATAATATGGCGCACCCCACCTACGCATCAATGGTACACAGGAACATCCCCTGGCTCCCTACTGGAATTCAAATGTGACCGTGGCTCCCAGACTGTTCTGGCTAGACTAACAAGTGGCCATCTTAAATGTCTTTCCTTTGATAGTGGCAGAAAAATCTACCCCGCTTGTAAAAAATGCTGTGACCATTCAGCTTCACTGGATCAAACGCGTTTTTCATGCTTTAATAATTGTAAAATTTAATGATTGTTTAATAATAGTAAAAACTCGCATAATTATTTGTGAGCGCAAGATGAAAGGAAGGATAATTTTCACTTTCATATTTTTTATTAACTAATAAATATTTGTTGAAAATGTAAAATGGAATATTAAAGCATGGAAAATTAACTCAGTTTATAGCATTTAATTTTAAACTGACTTAGTTAACTAACAAACGTCATTAATAAATTATTTTTTATAAAGTTTTACTGGTAATTGTTCATGAAATGTATAATCTAAAAAAAAATAGAAAAAGAAAGATAAGTAACTGCATGAACTTATCTGTAAAAAAATTGCCAAGTTAATTATGATACTATTTTCTTCATTTTTGTTAATCTGATACTCTTACAGTGAAAATTATTTCTTGTTTTATTTAAATTTATTGTTTTTTTAAGAATTTATTAGTTAATAAAAATATGAAAGTAAAAATTATCCTTCTTTACACCTTGCTTTCATAAATCATTATGCGAATATGCGTTAACAATTATTAAAGCCTGAAAAACGCATGCATGCGATGTTATCGCCATGCGACGATTTGTAAGTACTTTATGTTTTACCGCGATTATTTTAGACGACGATGTTTTTAAACTGCAAAGCTTTTGAACCGCTTTATTTTGGACGACGATATTTTGTAGCACCATGTTTTAGAACATGTTTATGTTTTCTCTCTGCTTAATGTTTATGTTTTCTCTCTGCTCTCATGCAATGCAATTTCTCTCACGATGTTTTGTATCACGACGTTTTCGCCTTGTGTTGTTTTCTCTGCGACGCTTTCGTTCGCGATGTTTTCGACTGTAACCGTTTAAGTTAAGCCAGAAATGTTGGCTTATTTAATGCTGTTTAACCCAAGTGGGATCGACTGTTAATTCTTTGTGGGACGAATAAAATGGCTATTTACACCCTTCTTCTGACTTTGTCTGCACGATGCAACCAGCCATTGTATGGAAATATTCAACTTTTCTGTTTTGAAATAAACTCCCGATGCCGTCCTCCTGGTATACCGGTAGGGCGTTTTTCTGGACAGTTTGAGGGCGTTATTCGGACAATACCCGAAAAGTCTGTGTTAGCCACCCGGGTGTCCGGATCTTGCTCCCACTTGTCACCTGACTTTGTATGCATACTATTAAAGACACGAGGATGATTTCCTGTACAGTCTTTCTAGATCTCGTGAGTTTATGTTAACCAAGAACACGAGACCGTACAGCCTAATAGGTCAACTCTGTGCAGAACGGATTGTATCCGAATCATACAAAACAAAGTTCACTTAAAAGACAGAAAATATTGTTGAAAGCGGGTCTTTCAGCAGCATTTCTCACTCTTTCAGCTGGCAATGCAGTTGGAACTACTGCTTATTTGAAAGCTTGCCTTTAGGAAATCGTCTTTGTTAATTTTCAGACAGGAGACTAAGGAATACAAAAGAGCCTTTTTCTTCTGCATAGGATGATGCTGTTTAATACCGTTGAGTATGAAAAGTAGGCAACGGTTAAAGAGGAAAAGAAACTTTCAAAGAACAGTTTCAGAGCCAAAATGTTTATCTTTGAAGGAAAGAAAAAAGAAGCAAATGTTTGAGTTTTGAAGAACTGTGAAGTGATTAAATGAGCATTTTGTTTAGTTTTTGAGATTAGGATTCCAAAATATAAAATAAAAAAACTACATGAAAATATAATTAAGCGAATGAAAGCATAAGAAAGCCAATGTGTCTATTTCAGTGGACCTGGAGTACAAACATTATTTAATGGTGGTCTTTGGCGTCCTTTTCTAAATTTTATGAATTCTTAGTTTTTTACGAATTAACACTACCTGGACTGATTAGATTCATTGTATACATTCTCTTTTTGTTTTCACGATAAGTCTTTTAGGTGGCTGGCAAATTTTGAAAGAAATGATACAGCAAATATAAACAAAATGCATGGTAAACACGGGATTTTTCAGAATCCTCGTTCTATTGGAAATCCTATGTTTTGGTTTTTGCGCTTGAATTTTAAGTGAAGTAAAGATGATGAAACCGATTTTTAATATACTGAAGTGCCACTGAATTAGAGATCGACATGGCTATGCAAATCTTCTAGCGTTGTGCCGCATGTGTGCTCACTTGATGGCATCGTGATAACTGCATGTATAGCTAGTAGTATGGTTGTTATCAATTAGGCCGTTTTAGTTGCCAGTATGGGTAAAATTTCTGATTTAAACACCTTCGGTTGTAGATAGATAGTAGGCACTTGACGCATGGCCGTTCAATTTTCGAAATCGTCAGAGGTTTAGGATTTTCAAGATCGACAGTGTCAAACGTATACCAAACATTCATGAACGGATGGGAAGAATTAGCGATCCGGTAAATTGCAAAGGACAATTAGCCTTGAAGGAGCGTAGTATGAGACGGCTCAGCAGTATCGCGCATAGCCAGCGAAGCCAATCATCAGCTCCGATTACCACCCAATTGAACCAGGGCACACGGGGTACAATCAGTAAACGACTCGTACACTTCACCTGTGGGCTTCGGAAGCCGCAGACCCACGAGAGTACCATTGCTCAATGCATGCTATGGAGCTGCATGTCTTGCCTGGGCATTAGAACACTGAAAATGGACTATATAGGGCTGAAAACGAGTAGCACGGAGTGATAAGTCTTGATTCCGACAGCTTAACACCCTCAGGAGTCTCAGAATATGGCATTAGCCACATGAAGCCATGGATCCTGCATACCAGGTTGGGACTTCTCAAGGCCATGGCGGCTCAGTCATGGTCTGGTGTATTTTCTCTTGGCAATGTGTGGAATCTTTGCTACTTGTGTCAACTCCTTCGATATCATTCGCTATGTAGGGTTGTTGAGCGATCATTTACGTTGTCCTGTCATTCACTGAGAACTAGACAGTTCCAGCAACATAACTGCACCTCTTAAAGATCCTAGTCGACTACTGCCTGTTTGGATTAGCATTCTTCTGACTTCTCTGACATGAATTGGCTAAATAGAAGCCTTGACTTAAATCCTACCAAGCACCTTTCTGATGTTTTGAAGAAAATTGTGAAACCACATCACACAATTCTTGCGATCTTCCTAAATCAGGGACAGCTCGACCCATTCCCGTAGAACGCTTCAGCAAACTTATTGAATCTATCCCTCGTCGTGTGTCAGCCATCACCAAGGTCAGAGGAATCCCAACCCGTTATTGACTTGTTATCACTAATTCAGTGGCATTTCAGGGTAAAACAGACAAAATAATTTTGTTAGTAGGAATGAGTTCAAGAGCAGATTGGTAGCCTGAGATGCTCAGCCTTAACACCTGAAAGAAAATAATAATAATAAAAGCTGTTAATAAAAAAGACCTTAACAAATCCTTTAGTGCGAAGTTAAAATCTGAATCTTTTCATATTTGCTTTCCATCTTTATCTTTTTTTAATCATTATTGTTTCTCTTCTGTGAAGGATTCGAAAGACTCGAGAACCTCTTAGGCTACGAATTCGAGAAAATTTTTGTTCCATGTCTATTGAAACTAGTTCGAACATTTATATGTAGTGATATAACTTTCACGCTGCTGAAACACATTATTATGGATTTTTGCATTTTTAGCAAAATGCGAATAATATGAGAGGTAAAAAATATCAGATTTTAAATCATATCCATTTAAAAGGAATAAGAAAGAGATCTAAACTGTTTCTTAATATTTATTTTTAAATGCTGGTATTTTAAATACTTTTCTCTTTCATTATTTTCTATTAAATTCATAACGGTTCTGCAAATGCCCAGAACCTAATTTGCATTTTCAAGCATTATAATTCATAGTTGAAGAACGTGCCCAACTAACCAGTTTTCCTTCCTTTATTCAACAAATTCATTGCCGGATGGCACGCCATCGAAGCCAAATAATGCAGCCAGTACTTAGCAAAATGTGCCCAAGAGTATAATAAAAAGAAAACCTTCACACACCCTGTTTTAACTACAACCGCATAATCAGTTTTCTAAGCTCTGCAATTAATGTAAATATTTATTTTCGATGCAAAATTCTGAAGATTAGAGTTTCAAAATGAGTCTTATGTTTTTAAACAGCTTCATAATATTTCCTTTGTTTTTCGAAATGGCTGTAATTTTCCCACTTGGTTATTAATATCTAAAGTCTTATAAAATATGTAAAGAATTAATTTTTTATGCAAAACTCTCAAAGACAAAAACGATGTACTGTATCGTAAAACATGACTCCGATTTTGAATTATACTAATTTAACTTTTATTCTAAGAAACACTACGTTTTAAGTAGATCAGTTATATTTACATAGCCTAAGCTGTCATTTTTCAGTCTAAAATACTTCTGTATGTTTGTGTATGTATCTGTATTTATTTATTTATAATTTCGTTTATATATATTTTTACATTATTTTCTATTTTTATTTCCTTGTACGAAGTAAAGGAAGTATTGTAATCGCGAAAATTTTCGGGTATCATATTTCAATGAGAATATCCATTTTGACCGTTATCGAATGAAATTTAACAGCGTTTTTGCCTGACATCTGTTCATCTGACATCTGTACATCTATATGTAAGGACAAACTAAAGGACTCTCAACAAATTATAAAATTGATTTAAAATGGATTCAGAATACTTTTATTCGTGGCGTCTGTACGTACGTATGTATGTATGTATCTCGCATAACTCAAAACTGAGTAGCCTCCGAATGTTGGTATTTTGTATAGAGAAAAGCTATAACATGTAGCAGAGTACCTAGTTAGAGCTAGCACCCCTTAACTTTTAAATTGGTGATAATTCTAGAAGTATTGCACGTAGATTAAAAAAAAGCGTAAAAACCTTAACTGGAACATAAAAACAACATAATTCAATCACTTTGTAGAGACATTAGGTTATCTGGAACCAGGAGATGTGAAAAATAAACAGTGCCCTCGCCAGGACTCGAACCACGGACCTCTCGAATACGCGTCGAGCGCACTGATACCACGAAGGCATGCAAAGAAGGAGGGAGAAATATATTTGTAAGTTGCGCCCGCGTACATTGTACCTCCATTTAATTTGCGTCCACCAGCGGCCCACTGGTAAAGTCTCTGAACACTGGTAGTTCAGTCCGAAGTTCGAATTCCAGCGAAAGGGCGTCTTCGTGGTTTTCCCCGTGTGTGACGTGTATACGAGCCACTTTCCCTTAGAAAGTCTTCACGAAGGCATCCCTCTCCTTAGGCGGATAGCCCTCGAGTGCTTTGCCGTAATTAACCAAACAAAGCCAAACCATTTAATTGCTTTGTTTCGCTGTTGCTGAAGCTCTTCCTTGGGGGCTAAGTTGTATTCCATATTTCTTGACTTCTGACAACCAAAAAGGCAGTAACCTTCGAATGCTTAATCCTTAAGAGCTTATTCTTGACTGCATATCCTAGAAATGGGAATAAACCTCCTTCTGAATTTGGTTTCTTTAGGTGAAGTGACTTTGTTAACGGGACAGAAAAATAGATAGTGTTCGGTGTGGCCCTTTCTCCATTTGCATAGGAATCTGTTGATGAGAGATTCCTTGCATTGAAGTACGTGGACAAGGGGTCATGACACGTGATAAATCACGTAGTCTGTCTGATAGCATGAATCGAAGGAAAGTCAACTTTGGGGGAAGATCTTGTAAACTCTTCTACCGTTATGGCAGCATTCCCTGTATTGGAATATACCATTATTCTTTGGCTGTATTTTGTAGTTTTAGTTTCAGGTATGAAGCGAGCCAGAGAATGCTTATTTTCATGGCACTTATTCCTTAGGCTGCCTCCTCGTTTCTCTTGTGGTCCACATAGGATTTAATCCAAATTATAAAGAAATGTTGGCCTTGGGCATTGGAGGACTTGCTGAGAATTTCTGGAGCTAATGAGGATTTATTAATTGTGTTTGCCATTGCATGCGGTGCCAGTAGGCAAACTATATAGATGGACATCCTTGGGTAATGCTAGAGCAAATCTTTCTTTTATTATTACACAATCTTTTCTTAGCTGATGAACTGAAGTCTGTATATTCCTGTTTCGCAAGCAAGAATTGGAGGATGTTGCTCGTAAGCGGATACAGTGCAGCTTTTGAGTCTTGTTTTATAAGCTCGAGAATAATTCAAAAGGAAGGGCCTTTTGTATGTATGCTTTAGCTGATTGCCTGTAGGATTGCGAATATTTCCGATTGAAATATTGTATCTTCTTTATCGAGCTGGAATTTGAAGTCTTTTGTGTTATGATCATTGAGAAATATATATGTTTATGGAACAGCCTTTTCCGTTGTTTATGCCGGAGCCATCAGTGCAGATCTTCGGGAAAAATGTGTGGTATCTGCCTGCTTTGTGCATAGCGTGATGGTATTTATACTAGCTGGGTGTCTTTCATATGGATAAGCCAGTGAGGTGTAAGAGCTGACAACTACAATCTCTTTTATTATTGCCCCATCTTTTTAGCTGAAGAACTAAAGTCTGCGTATGCCTATTTCGCCAGCAAGAACTGGGGAATACTGCTAGTATGCTAGTAAACTGCAGCTTTTGAAGATCGTTTTATAAGCTTGAGGAATAATTCAAAAGGAAGGATCTTTGGACGGATTGGAATTGCTTTTGTTTTCTCACCGTCATCGCCGTCACCGCCATCCCTATATCATATAGTGATATTATTTCTATAACAGTATTATAGATCAGCTTTTATATCTGGGGGCTCATGCCCAATCCGATGCCCTGGATTCTTTTTAGATTTTTAGTTGTACCGGACGTTTCCTTCTTACTTTACTGTAGGTACTCAGGAAAGTTACGTTTATGATCTATTATATTTACCAGATATCTTAGGGGCCACCCAGACGGTATAGTGCTTAGAGGGTCCTACTACGGTACCGAAGGGTCAGGGTTTGAATCCCAGAGAAGGCACGGATGTTTGTAAATGTATAGTGTCTTTGCGGCATTGGGGCACTCCGAAAAGGGGGGCATATGGCAAGCCGAAAGTCCTCTCGTGTGGACTGTTGCGAGGCAACAGAAGTGGAAAATCCTCGAACCAGCCTCGGGTTGCTCTCCCTCAAAATTTGGGGTGGAAATCGAAAACTTTTGGAGTGGAAGTCCAACCTCCCTAGGGCTCCTTAGGACTCCTTAGGAGTCCAACCTCCTTAGGGCTCTGGCCAACATTCTTCCATGAAATTCATGGAAAAACAAGAAGATATCTTAGGAATTTGACAATTCTGATTTTGGTATTATCAATAAGAAATTTTGGTAACTTAATTATTTTTCGAATGCTATTTATGGATTATGATATTTCCTGGGATGCTGCTAGTTTTTGGTGATTGCAAAGTTCATTGAATTTCTCCTCAGTGGTATTAATGTTGACCTGCATACATCTCTAGAGTATCCACTGATTGCAAAGGCTGAATCATCAACAACTGCAGTGTACTTTGTGTGATTCGGCCGCTGAAGTTATACTAATTCATTGAATTTTAGATTCCAGAAATCAATGCTAAGAGCCCTGCGGTGAGCCTCTTTCATGACTTCTTTCGATGATTCTATTGTTGGATATTACTATGCTCTTTCTGTTGAAAATGTACTCCCGACGTTTTGGGGGCTTTTGATTTCTTTACGTGTACCCGATACTTCATGGCACCAGAGTGAGTCGAAAGCCTTTCTTATGTCTATTTACAGTAGAGCAGAATGAATGTTCTGCGTTTTGTTGTTAGAGATTTGAACTATTCCTTCGTTTATTGCATGCATTGTGCTTCTGCGCGGTATGAATTCAAATTTCAAGTTTCAAATACTATTTGATTTTTCCATCTGCTGCCTGAGATGATTCACAGTGGCTCTTTCAAGAACTTGAAGAGAAACAAGAGAGAAGCTTGTTGTCTTACATGAACTCAATTAGGCAGGTCTTGACGTTTCTTGTTAACAGAACTGTTTGTCCCACCTTAAAGTAGGCGGGAAAAATGCCACATTGTAGGCTTTTGTTTATTAGTACCGGGATAAGTGAAGGGAAGTGCTTGTTTATTATTTTATTAGTTTCATAATTCCTTGGGAAAAACGAGTCCTTTATTCTGTCCTTACGTGCAGATGTCAGGCAAAAATATTGTTGAAATGGATTCGAGAGGCGTCAAAATGGATATTTTCGTTGAAATACTGATACGCGAAATTTTTCACAATTATAATACTTCCTTTACTTTGCACAATTAAGTAAAAACATCAGCAACGAAAAGAAAAAAATCTTTTGCAACATATTTAAGGCTAACACACTTTTGTTATGTTTTCCTCCCTGCAAATTAGGTGTAGTTTGCCGCCCAACAGGTATAGCGGTTAGCGTCGCTGACTGCCGTGCGAAGGGCTCGGGCTCGAATCCCGGAGAAGACATGGATGCTTGTAAATGTATAGTGTCGGTGCGGCATGGCAGTACTTTAAATATGCGGCGAGTCGAAAGTCCTCTCATGTGGTTTGGTGGAAGGGGAGAGTGGTGGGAAACCCTCGGACCCGTCCCCCCGGGGTGCTCTCCATCAAAACTGGGGGCGGAACTGAGCCAAATCGCACTGTCACCTGTTAGGTGCTCAAGGCTGTTGCCAACGACAGGCGTAATCTGGCGCTCCTTGACACGAGTATTCTCGTTGGCTTGGGCTGACTCTGTCAGACAAGTAAGCATGAGTAACAACAACAACAGGTGTAGTTTAAATAGGAGCATTTAGAAAGCGTTTTAGCACACCCGAAATCAGGTTATTTGGTGAGATCTCCACCTGTGTTCACCGATCTGGTTTTCATACTCGTTTTTGACTGGTTACCGAGTCTTTTCTGGTACTTTGGCTTAGAAGTCGCAAGTAGTTGAGCCAGGTTGTTTAACAATTCGAGTGACGGTAAAATTCGGATTAGGCCGCGTCATCCGTATTAGGGTGACAGTTCTTTTACTACTTACGAGATAAAGTAGGTATCTGAAAAAATTATTATAGATTGTTGAAACAAAGAAACGAAAATTTTCTTAACAGCTAAATTCATTCCTTTCACTAAATTGAATTATGCTTTCTTCTTATTAACTTTGCTTTATTCTTAAACAAGCAATTCTTGTAACGTGTGACCAATAGTACCTTCACAACATGTATTATCACCGAATTTATCAGTATTCGAAGCAGAATCTGAATATTTAATTTTGTTCATAATTATCTTTTTGAGAAATCTCTACTGTTCCTCATTGCTACTATCAAATTTTTGTAAGCCTCGCAACAGGTTTCTTTCGCAGTGTAATATGATCCACTTAAAAATTCCTCTTTCATTTTTTAGACACTGCAAAAAGTTGGGGCAACAATTTAAACACAAAAAAAATATTCGTTTGTCATTGCGAAAAAAAAGAAATAATTTTTGAACCTCATACCCTTTCTTAGATACATCATTATTTATGAAAGATTTCAAATTGAATGCATGTCCCAAATTGTTTCGTTCTAAACTTCTACGGTTGGAAACAATTGACACATGGGGGTATAGCAGCGCTCGTGGCCTAAAGGAGCTTTTCTTACAAACTCGTGTGGCAATTAACGTGTTGAAGATTGAAACCTTTGTTGCACTTTATATGTTTAAGTATTTCTCAAACTTCGCAATTAACAGTGGATATGTTTTGTTACATTTTATTTGTGAGACTATAAGTACTTTTGATAAACCGTTTAAGGGGGCTCGTATACCTTAAAAATCTTAAGATCTTCGAATATCTTACTATTGCAAGAAATGAGATAACTTATTTAACTTACTTCCAACGTTTTACAGCTAACTACATAATGTAGCTGCTGTGGGAGCTAGTAACCAGAACGTTTGTGTTTCCACAAATATTTTTATAATTTAATCTGCTTTGTGACAAAATGTTTTGTGTGTTCACATCATGTTTCCCCCTTGCGCGCATAATATTTTAAAAATGGCTCAAGGTATATACTTGAAATTTAATGAAATTCTTTGTATGGATACTATCTTCTAATTAAACCAAAAAAATCTGATGAATATTTTAATATTAAAACATTTTATGCATGAAAACATTAAAAACGTTTTAATAAAATATATTTTATAAAACCAACTCCTAATAAAATAAGAATTTAACACGAAATTCTCAGGATTTTGGATTCACACTACTTTTCAAATATTATAAAATCTATATATTAGATATGGAATTAAATTATGCAACAGAATGTTTTAAACTGTGAGCGCAAAGTGGAAACATGACGTGAACGAATAAAAAACAATTGTCACAAAGCAGATTAAATTATAAAAATACTTGTGGCTACACAAACGTTCTGGTTACTACTTCCCAAAGCAGCTTTATTATGTAGTCAGCTATAAAAAGTTGGAGGTAATTGCTTTTAAAATAAATACGTTATCCCAAATCTTGCAACAGTTACATATTCTAAGATCTTAAGGGTTTTAAGGTGTATGAGCCCCCTGAATTAAGTTTTACCTTTTGTGTGTGTTCTTGGAATTTAAAATTCTACTAGGTGAGTGCAAAGGGAAGAATTCGCCCGTACACAAGAAAGTTAACCAATTGCAATTAATAGAAAAATAACCAATTGTAGGTATCAGTTTGAATGTTTAAGCAACCTAAATAAACATTCAAATATTCAGAGTAAAAGCCTGCGTCTCAGCTGATAACTTACTTAAATTTATCAATCAGAGATGTTTCAGTAAAACAGGTGCGGAATCTGACGCGGGTTATTAATTTATCAATAAATCTGCATATTCGCTTAATTAAAAATTTAAATCTTGCACCCGCACATTTCATAAAGAAAGAATTCAAAATCTGTCTTCGATAAATATTAACATCACAGCTGCACATAATTCTAAGACGGTTAAAATAAATTAAACAAACAAACTCCCCAATACAGCTACTCCTTCCAACACATTTCACCTAATAAAGCCTTAACCTTATTCTTATACCTCTTTATCTCGTTTACGACGGTCGAAATTAACTTACCTCTAATGTTAAATATTTTGTGAAACGTCCTAAATGAAATTAGCAGTGCGCTTTAGTGAAAGAGGCTAAAACTTTATAATTAATCCATTAGTTGTTGCAAGCTGCGTCTGTCCTTTTAAATTACGCTTATCTATTACAGGAGCCGATTTAAGAAATAAAGTAATGCATATTACTTTATGAGTACTGCAAAGAACAGATTCAGCCATATGTGGTGGTCTTCCATAAAAGTGATATTTTAAATAAATTTAAATTTTATACTGTAGAGGTGGTGGCAACGAGGACGTAAGAATTGTGAATATTCAAAGAACTGCTTTGGGTATCATAGTACAGGACCCGTACTATCTAAAAATGTAGTCATAACTTCCGGTTATTACACTTAAAAGAAGCGTAGAGATTATTATAATTTTCTAATAGTTATTTTTAATTTTGAAATCCTTTCCTTAAAATTCTAATAAAATGTTTCCCACCTACAATTCCCTACTAAAATTAGTTTTCAGTATCGCGTTTTACATAAATGAGGTAGAACCCATATTTAATGGGAAGTTCAGTCATTTTCAAAGAAGAGCTGAGAAGTTCTCAGTAAAGTGTGTTCTTCTTTTGAACCACGTTCGGCAGCAGTCTTACGTGCTTGTTAGTCTTTGCCGCTGAGGTTTAATTACGGGCCAACTCGGCTAGTTATTTCTGTGCAGCTTCAGCTAAATTTCAATAAGTTAAAAATAGTCTTCCTTCGACTTGTCTTTGTAGTTGTAAGAAGACCAGCGAATGTTCGCTAGACTCTTGATTAAGGATCTAATAGCCAAGGACACGTAAATTAAATAGAATTTTACAGACGTTTTCTGTGAATGATGATGTTGAATTAACAACTAACCAAAATAAGCATGTGCTCAAGGCATCAAAGGAAAAGGTGCTTAAGAACATTTCAAAAAAGTGCTTAAATTCTTACAGTAATTACTCAAGGAAAGCGAGAACCACAAAAGTTTCTCATTGCCAGTTTTTGAAAATTTTGTTTTATTTTCCTTTAATTTAACTCATTTTATTTTATTTTAATTTATATTAATTTACTTTATTTCAATGTATTTTAACGCATTTTAACTTAATTTAAATAAAGTTTATTTTAATTTAATTTATTTAAATTTAATTTATT
>KK115401.1:199427-214655 GCA_000611955.2 Stegodyphus mimosarum
TTAGTGATTAGAATATTTTAGAGCATTAAGGACATAAACAATAGAGACATGTAAACATAAGGGATACTAATGAAGCATAAAATATTTCATTTTTTTTACCTGTTTCAAACATTTTTCTGACAGAGGTTTGTTTTAAATTTTTAGGGTGATCTAGAGTAAGTTTTTTTGTTGTTGTTGTTGTTTGTAAATTCTATAGGGTCATAATCTCTAGCTCTGTGACGCTGCTCTGTTGTAAAAATAAGGGATACTAGTAAAGCATAAAATAATTCATTTTTTTTTGTACCTGTTTCAAACATTTTTCTGATAGAGGTTTGTTGATTTGTTTTAAATTTTTAGGGTGAACTAGAGTAGGTTTTTTATTTATTTATTTTTTTTTTGGTGTTTGTAAATTCTATAGGGTCATAATCTCTAGCTCTGTGACACTGTTCTGTTGTTTTAAATATTTTAGATATTTTTCCTCATGTTCCAAACGCTCATCAAAAGATATTTTCTCACTTCTGTCAAATTCATTATCTGTGTCGGTGTCAGAATCGTTTTCTTGCTGTGCCGAGTTGAAAACAGAGCCAATGATTTCATCACCGGTTATCTGATATGCCAGTGTTGGCTCATCTGAACACATCATCCATACTAAAACCCTCTTCTGGGCTAAGATTTTTTTTTCTGCCACTAACACAGAATCATTATTATTCAGACGTCATTATTGGATAAATATTTTTTTTTCGGTATTTCATTCTCCATTCTGCGGTTTCTGGAACCTATAAATTCAATATTTATATTTTGAGAGGCAGTGCCGAATTCAGGAGTTGGCGGATTTCAGGTCGGCGAATTTTCGGTACTTGACTGTATTATTATTAGCTACGTGTTCCGTCCTACGGCACTACACGGAAGGGAGGTATGCCTTCGTGGAGAACTTTCTAAGGGAAACTCTCTCGTATGAACACGTTACACATGTTGAAAACAACGAAAACGCCCTTGCAGCCAGGCCGCTCAAGGGATTCAAGCCTCAGACCGAACTACCAGTGTTCAGTGGCATTACCGCTCGACCGCTGGTTGATCATTTTGGAAGATATGTATAGATTCATTTTATCTATGCCTGGAGCTTTTCAAATAAATAGCTCAACATCTTATTTTCAAAAACTCAGTTATTAATGCTCCATCACTAATCGAATGTGTTTAAAATATCAATAAAGAAATCATTTCCGAAAATTAAACTTCAATTTCTAATTTAACTCCCATGCATGAAAAAGTGCTTTTTCAGATGAAATGAAAGACATGGCACAGAATGTCATCCTTAATTTATATTAAGTTCTTCAAGGATTTCGATTAAACTTCATACATAACGCTTAATTGAAAACCTGATTTCTAATTATTAAATCGCGAGTGTCGCTCTCTTCAATTCTCTGCATTCTCTTTTATAGTTCTCTGAATAGAAACACTATTATGGAATCTTGCCTTTCATTACCTTAGGTTAATTAGTTGCAAGTTCTGAAGTTTATTGGTTCTTAATTGTCGAAGCCCGGGGAGAAGCTCCGCACTGCGATTACAGTTACGAAAATGTGCACAAAAGAATAAATTCATGATTGTGAAAATGCCTGTACGCAATTATCTTCTCGTTTCTATTTTGAAGTAAAAGAATAAAAGAGAATAACATCCTTTCGGAAGAATATTTCGCTTGAAGAATACTTATGAATCGATCAATAGAAAGAAAGCTTAAAATTAATTTTGAAAGAGCATGCTGAACAATTCCCTGGGAAAAGAAAGGTTGGATAATGCGCTTGAAAAAGGTGTCTATAAACTTAACTATTGATCCTAGACCTGTGCATCTACATGTAAAATTTCTTTGTGGAAGGTAAACAATTATGTGAATACAGATTCAGCGTTGTAGATAGAAAGGTTTCATCAATGCAAAATTTAAACTTTTGTATGATCTTTCTAGAACAAAATGACCTGAAAGCGTCTTGCATTTAAATTACGCAATTCATATGCGTTTTAAGTTAAAAACAAAACGCTTCACACTTGGGCACGCAAAATACGTGAAAACATATGAAAATAAATTTATATTGACAAATCATTTGACAATGTTTATGAAAAAAAAAACCATCAGGTTTAGGGAGAATTTATTAGGTAAATATTGCCCATTTTGACGATTAATGCTCCCGTATGGGGTATATGCCCTTTCTGAATGTAGATTCCTTGCGGTATATGGGTACTTAAAATCTGTCGATCAGAAGTTGTCTCAAGAATTTGATGGTACGGAAGGGTAGATAAGAGCTTTTAACGATTATCATGCTCTCGGTCCAAGCTTAGGTTAGGTTATTCAATTATGGCAAAGCACACGAGGGCTATCTGCCTAAAGGGAGGGATGCCTTCGTGGAGGACGTTCTAAGGGAAACTGGCTCGTATACACGTTACACATGGGGAAAACCACGAAAACGCCCATGCAGCCAGCCCGTTCGCGGGATTCGAACCTCGGACTCGGTCCAAGCTATAGTAGAAATTAGGTTATACAGTTGTAATGTTTCTAACTGCTTAGTCTATGCTTAACTTAGTAGAAACCTTGTTGAACTATATGACCTCGAAATCTAATATGACTAAATATGTAGCAACTTATCGCTGAGTCCAAGTGTGTAAATGAAAACGTCCAGAGAAGTGTTATACTCACGCTTTATTACCTCAAACTAAGGAAACGAATGGCCCCTTTCTGGAGCTTACAGAAAAGCCTCCACTTGGGCTTTAATTCAAGATAAGGAAATAAAAAACTAATGTAATGCTAACCTAAACTGAACTTAGACGAAGTTGTACAAAATTATCTAATGTAGTTGAATCTTAATTAAACTAACAGGCGAATATTAGCAGCACATACAATACGGCCGAGCGTAGTAAGATTTAACTTTAAACAAGGAAGTAAACTGACGGCAAACACGCACTACTTCACGCTCCTGAGCTTTTCTGCTGAAGTAAGTGGAAACCTTCCTTTAAATACTATATCTCCCTCACTTACATGCAACATGATACTAAAAGCATATTCTGGTAGGGCATAGGAGGTGGGAATCGAGACTAGAATAAAGCACGTTTAAAAATTATAGTAACTGTTAGAATTAAGGTAAAATAACACGCCGAACAAATATTAATTTAGAACTCAAACAACAAAAATCAATGTCATATTTGCGTATTTTCACAGGACTAGTATCGATAGTTTTACCGAACCACCAATCTCAGCTGCCAAAGGGCAAATGAACGAGATAAGCTATAGTGATAAGTCAAGAATGGCCGGACAGAAGTTAAGCTATTGGCGCCATCTATTGATGAAACAAGAAAACTAAAATATAATTTCCTTAAAGGCTGAAGGTAAAGATGGATTGGAAATAGGGTCATTAATTACAACAGAAAGATTTTTTTTAATGTGAAACGCCTCTATAAAATCTAATTCACCAATGGAAGATGTTTTTTGAATAATTTTGGAAGCAGAAAACTTGAAAGTGTGATTGTCGGACCAACAATGCTGGGCAGCAGAAGACTTCTGTGTTTCCTTTTTCCTAACATATGCCTCATGTTCCTTAACGCGAAATTTTACGGCTGTCTTAGTTTGACTAACGTAAATTAAACCACGCTGGCAAGGAATCTTGTAAGTACCCCAGGAGTTCAAATGGGTTGGGTTGGGTTATTCAATTATGGCAAAGCACACGAGGGCTATCTGCCTGAAGGGAGGGATGCCTTCGTGGAGGACTTTCTAAGGGAAACTGGCTCGTATACACGTTACACATGGGGAAAACCACGAAAACGCCCATGCAACCAGCCCGTTCGCGGGATTCGGAACCTCGGACCGAACTACCAGTGTTCAGCGTCTTTACCGCTCGGCCGCTGGTGGGCGAGTTCATATGGGGTCCTTAAGAATGGAACTCGGAATTTTATTGATAGGAGAATAAACGACCCGAAAGTTAAATTTCTGTTAAACACGTGCAATTTTATAGCTAATTGATGGAAAGAAAGGAATGATAACAGGACTCTTATAATCCCCCAAAAACAAGAGTGTGTCTTTCGGTGTGTTGAGATGAGAATTTTTTAACTACTTGATTAATAATGTTGGGCGAAAGGTCCATGTCAATAGGTACTGCTTTTAAATAATTTAGTTCTTGATCAAGAGCCAGTTTGGAGGAGCGAACCTGTATTAAAACGGAAAACAAAGAATAAAATGTAGCTAACTTTTGTTTAGTCGGATGACATGATTTGAAGTGTGGTGGAAAGCAAATCTGTAAAACCATCAAAACTAGTTCTGTGAAAATTCGCAAATATAAAGCTGATTTTTGTGATTTGACTTCTAAACTAATAACTGTTAGAAATTTAAAATAACCCGTACACAGTAATCGCTCATCTTTCGTACTTAAATTATCGATACAGAAGCATGGCTGTTGCTTTTAAATCGCCCAGTTTCAATTACAATGTGCAGTTTTAATTTGAATTAAAGATCTTATGTAATTAATTAATGATCTTATACCTCGCATAATGGCAGCATTTTCCAGGAGGTCACATGTATTCATATTCCCTTTATAGAAATTTCGTGGTAGCAGTGTACGAATTTTAAGTTTTACTAACGTTTATTTTATATTAAAACTTTACCATTGTTCCGTCCTATGCTATCTTGTAACATTCACCTGGCTAGAGGACGCTGCGACGCTCTCCAAAAACATCGAGCAGAACCTCTGTAGACCGCGACAAGAGTGGTTGACCCCTTGTTAGGCTCCTACGACTTGTTTTGGCTACGCCATATTGTGTAACAGCCATCAGCGCTGACAAGAGCGTGCTGCTCTTATCTTTACGGCCCCTGTGCCTTACCATTTATAAATAAACTTTTTATAATCAAATACAGTCCACTATATCTTTTCGACGGATCTCACTCCCTAACAACCATACTCTCTTATTTTCCATTTTCGGCCAGAATAAGCGTGAGTAGATTTGTTTATGCAAATGAGGTTGCAAACTGTAGAAGTATTTAAGACATGGCTTTTAGCCAAGAGAGAGAGCGACTTCTCGCTGCTTTACCACGCGCGTGCTTTTCATGTCTGTCTTTAAGGCCAGAACTTACTTCTCGCTTATATTTGAAGACGTATTGTAGTTTTTTCATTCCGCTCACTACATACGTAGTGTTAAAAGGCCAGTCTTCGCGTTACTACTCTCGGTAAAGCATCTAAGTTTAGTTCTTATTTAGTGAGTTAGTTTAATTCTTTTTTTACACGTTTTAGCCCGTAATTGTTGGTCTTTGTATCCCGAAATGCGGGAACGGCTGTACGCTGTGAAAAATAAAGGGTCAATTTAACCCTTCTTATCTTTGTTGTATTTTCTACACACACACGAACATAGCTTTGAATAACCTCCCTGTTTCCACTCAGGACTCCAGTTGTGTTTTCAAAGGCAACTAGAATGAATAGAAGTCCTGACAGCATAACGTAACGTAACGTAACGCATCGCATCGCAGACTGAGCTGTGTGAAATATTCTCGCGTTTAAATCCCTTCATGAGGGATTTAACGCGTTTTAAGCGTGTTTTTAACTTGCTACAGAGGCTGTTCGTACATTTTTTAGACGATGTATATTGTATTCACAAAACTAAATTGCATAAAATTCTTGTGTTTTAAATGTTCTATTTGACATCCCTTATTCTGAACTAACTTTCGGCACCGCAATTTCCAGGATAATAATGCCTTTTGAAGTGTCAGAAGAGGTATTCTATCCCATTCCTCCCGAACAGCTTTCCAGAGTCCTGTTAGGGTTTGGGGACAACGTTTGGATAATGCAGTTTTTGAAAGTCCGAAAGCACAAAAATCCATAGGTGACACATCGGAGGATTTAGTAGGGATATCAGTGAAAGGTATGGCCTTGATACCAGTTTTTTGTTCCATTTCTTTTAGGAAATTTGCAGCGGATTTTGATGTGTGACTGCTAGCTTTGTCCTGATGGAGTCTCACAGATGGATGGCACTGTGGGTAAAGCGACGGTATTTCATTCAGAAAAATTGGCTATAAAATACGTTCCTGATAGTATTTGGAATTAATCTTGACATTTTTTTGCACTCTCTTTATTTTTAACTTGCCATTATAAGAAAAACCAGCAACAATCATGAATCCCTTAGAAAAACTTTCTTTCGATTCTTTGAACCAAGCACTTAGATTTTTTTCTCGCCTTTTATGATAATAAAAGATATAATAATAAAATGATTAATTTAATTATGATAATAAAATTTTTTGTTACAGTCATTTAAATACACCCATGCTTCATCTATTGTGACAATTGTTTTCCATTTTTCTCTGGATAAGTGTTTCTCATATAGAATTCTGCAGCGTGTCCTGCGTTGAGCGATATGCTTTGGAAGAAGACGATGCACATTGCGTTTTTTCGCTTTCTTAAGATTTAAATCAACATTTATCATTTTGTTTACAGTGGACACCGAGCATTTTAATGATTTTGCAAATGTCCTTTGACTAGGTGGATTTTCTTTTAACATTAAACAACGTACCTTTGCAGTAGTCGAAGATGTCCGTTTTTTCCTTGGATACTTTGGAATTTTTGTCCCACTTGAGGCTCCAATTTGACGTTTTTTCCTTTCTTGTTGATGGTGTTATCTATCGACGCTTTAGATATCACAAAACCAAGACTCTCACATCGTTTTTGGATAACGGAGTATGCCTATTTCTCTTCGGAAAGAGCGTAAATGTAGCCTTCGAACCACTACTTTGTTAAATTCGCCATTTTGAATAAAAACAAAACGTTCAAGCCACAGACTATAATCTTGACTTTTACAAACATAGTACAACTGCAATTACTTCTTTCGCAGCAAACGATTTTTTATTACCGTTTACCGAAATCGTCTAAAAATTGTGCGAACAGCCTCTGTATATTTAACATGAGTATTCACACTGGTTTATTTCTAAATCATTTCCATTAAAAGTCCGCCTGGTATGATGTATTTTTAAATACTCAAGTGCAAAGTTGTATGTAGTATGGAAAATGATTAGCTAAAGTTTTACCTTTCACCTAATCTTTAACAATTAATAAACCTCAGAATACACTGAAGGTTACTATGCTTGAAATGGAAGAGAAAGAAATGTCACAATGCAGAACCTGGCAATCCTGAGACCTGGTAAACAATGCTCAATCCTTCCTTGCTTAATAGCCTCTTAATGCAAGCAAGAAAATCTGAGCAAAAAAGAAGAAGAAGAAAGGAAGTTTTGCCGTAAAACTACTTTGTTGAGCGGACTTCCTTGTTACGATCTCAGAGGGTATCAGCAGAATCGGATTTCAGAAGTCTTCGTATTACATGACTTGAGACTTTACTAACTTCGACTCATTAATCTTTCCTAAATTAGTGACGGGAACCAACAGGAGTCCAGTCAAAGCTCTAAGCTTTGGCAGCTCTGGTTTTTTTCTCCATTAATACTAAAGATCACATTTCTGTGTTGCTCTGTATAAGCTGGAGACGTATACAAACAAAGCCTTGTATGAAAGGTTACCAAAGTTTAACAACTGGTTATTTCAATGCAGTCAAGTGCAACTATGAAATATACCTTGTTTGCAAATTTAGAGTAAATATTTATCTGATTGAAAACTAATGTATGCTTTATATATAGGATGACTTTAAGGAAGGTATCGTTCAGATAAAAGAAGTTTGTATATCAAAACTTTTGAAGAAAGAAAAAGAGAAATAGGATGTTTAGAAAAAAAAAGAAAGATGAAAATGGCTACAACATTTGTAATGTTTTAGTTTAAACTAACAAAGTTTTATTTTAATTTGACTTTTTCTATCTCTTATCATTTCAACTTCCCGTTAGAATAAGCGCGCGTTTCAGCTTTATGCTAATTTGAAGTGGAGCCAATTTCTACTTAAGCAAGAGGTAGGAACTTCTCAGTGTGAGAGAGCTTTTAGTCTCAGACCACTCTTACTCTGTTCAACGTTCGCCTGACCAAATAGTATTTAAATTCTAAGCCGTAGCGCTGTTACGTTATTACTTATTGAAGTAATTCCAAGTGCGTCAGTATTAGGTAAATCTTGCTACGCACTCTTTAGTTTAGAGGCCAACTTCGCGTTCATAGCTACTTAATTTCTAATTAGCTTTAGTTTAAATTAAATTTGATTGTTCAGTTGAGACCCAAGTGGCGGTCATTATTTTCTGTATCCCTCCCGAGTTGGGAAGTGGCTGTACATAATTGTGGTTTAATAAAAGAGGATTTTAAATCCCTCTGAAGTGTAGTTCTTCTACCACTTATTCACAGTATTCTACCACAGAACATAGCTACATTCAGCTCCCTGTTCAAGATCAGGACTTAGTTACTCTCACGAAGATGTTTGCGAAGAATATGCACCGAACACTCAGTCCTGACACATTATCTACCACTTTCATTTCAAAATTACCTACGATGTATTAAAACGCATTGTAAAAATTCAGAAACAAACCTGCTTTACTATATTTTAAATATGAACAGCTGATTTTTTCTCTTCCAAAATTTGAATCGATATTAAAGAGACCTGATTTCTAGAAAAGAAATTTCCTTCTGCTGATGAGGAGGGACCTGTAGCTGCCCTCAAAATCGATTGAGCGTCTTAATAAATGTACGCCAAATACAAGGTTGTTTTAGAGATTTCGATTGTTACACTGGCGTGTTTCTCTTCTATTCTAAAAAAATATGTTTTTGTAAATACGGCAGAAAACATTATTATCACGACTATCAAAGTCGAAACTTAAACTGGCATTTAATACTGAAAACGGGAGATTTTTTTTTCATCCACTCGTTCAAAAAAGTTTAAAATTTAAATATGAATGATTTTCTTATATTCTTTCCAATACCTTACACTGAAAATGTGAAAGAGAATAATGATTAACACGAGCATTACTTCAAAACATCCTTAATTTTGCAAACTGAAAACCTTTGGGCTGAAATTTAAACTATTTTCGGACTGTAGAACTGCAGATTGCATTAATAAAGGAAGAACAAGCAAATTTGTTTCAAATACTAATTTCTAATTTCGTTAACTGAGTGAAATAGATGAGAAAAGGGTAAACCTCACATCAAAAAAACATCTCTGTTTAAAAATGCTAAGACGCTTGAGAAATGGGGTATTTTAATGGACAAAAGAATTGCTTTATTTACAAGTAAATCAATTTCATACAAAATTAGATTTTGTTAGGCCGTTTCAAAAAAAGCTTAGTTAAAAAAAGTGGTAAATTCTAAGAAACATTTCTCGTCTCCTTACGAGTTTAATTTGACTCCGTTAAAACTGGTGGGTGGTAGACAATCTTATATTAGAAAAGGCGAACAGAAAAAAAAGCTGAAAGCTTTCAGATTTTATATTACACTCAGAAGAGCGTTTTTTTAACGTTTTGTGTGTTACCTTTATTTATTAAATATCCCGTTCTTCGCACTTTGACAGCATAAAATTCAATTCAACAGCAACATCACAAAATATTTAAAAACAGCGTATCTTTAGAATTTCTGTTACACAGTCTCTCGCGCTAGAGGTAAAAGTGTTTTTTTTTCTCCTACAGTGTTGCCATCGCTCGCTTTGAAATTGTTGAGTTGTTAAACCAAAATTCGTTAAAACTTTACAGAATTATAAATATATAATAAAACAAATTCGAAATTCAAAGTGCGGGGTCCAAGTGCCCATGTTCGGTTGGAGGACTTCGTTATTCAAAATTTGATGATTCTAGATACCGCTGTTTTTTACAATGTGAGAAACATTCATGCAGATTCTTCATTATTTAGTTGTCCTTTAAATATAATACATGGCGATAATATTTGGTGGCAACAGTTCGAAATGTCACGCAAAATGCCGTTTTGAGACTAAATAATCCTTTGGGTCTAACGCCCCTTTGTGCTAAAAATACGTCTACCTTGGATGCGGTCAGTTGAACAATGTTCAAGTTTCCAGACAGTTAACTGTTGCCATTCTTTTTGTTAATATTCGGTTTACCATTACCATTTTTAATCCGAATATCTTCACCTGTAAAAGTGTTACTGCTTGAAATTGTAAAAAAAAATTTCCAAATTTTTGGTTTATTGTTTTGATTTTCTGGCTTGTTTGTTTATTCGCAAAGTTTACACAAAACGTTTTAACATATTAATATAAAATATTATCTCTGTAGTTGAAAACACAAGAAAATATAAAAATGTTTTAATTTAATTGTTCTTTGTTTTGAAATTGAGGATGGTAACGATCTGTAAAGTGGTTTAAAATGAAATCTAAGTTATAAACCTTTTATTTAGGAAAACAGGTAAGGTGTTATTTTAGGTACTTAAAATTCCGAATTTTAAGATTTCAATAATATTATCGAGCGGATATCATGATCAAATTTTACGATCTATATTCAAGATGTTTTGAAGTTACTTTCAAGATATTATGTGATAATGCAGATTTTAAGGAATAAATTGCCTATTTTATTTAATATTTAATGTTACTTCCGACGTTAACAGTGACATCAACATCTTTATTAATATGATTCAGAAAGGCTAAGAGAAAAAATGGTGAAGAAAAAAGATAGGTGTAAGGTTTTAGCTAAATTAAAGCCACTCTGTTGGGCAGATCTTTCTTGAATTCTGAAGCGAATATTCTCTAAGTTTAAACTGTATCAGTAGCTACACGTGGAAAGGGTGAAAATACCTTTTTATTAACTCAAGAAAGGAATTTACAGTCGGCACTCCTGGTAGCTTATATACATAGAAATTACGTTTGTCTGTAACTCAGAACAAAAATACAAAATTAAAAGTTAAATTATTAAAATTAAAGCCTAAATTATCAGCCGAAGCTCCATAGATATTTAACGCATAGGTGGCTCTTAGCCCTACCACCGACGTAGATAACCCGGCAATTAAAATGCATGGCCATAAAATAGCAAGCTTAAATATCAGCCAAACAACGCATCCGAAAGGCAGAACACGCTCTGTCTGATGCAACTCAGACACCAGCTTAAATAGGACCTTCCTGCACTACTTTTCATAACGCGCGAAACTGAAATCTCATTCTGGCAGGAAAGCGTGGGTTGAAAGCAAGAGAAATAGGAAAGTTTGCTTCAAAATAAAATTAACAGTTAAATAAATTATATAAATCCCCACAAGAGAGGGGGAAAAAAGTTTTTTTTTTTTTTGCTTGGACTAACTTAGTTGATCAATATTTCCGTTTGTAATTAATATTTTTGAAAATGACAATAAACAAAAACAATCTGAAAGAGAAGCAGTCAAAAAATTTTCACTCTCCTGCCATCGACAGGATAACATCAACTTAACACATAAAAAAATTTAGTCAAACGAGATCACTGGGGACTGAAAACAAGGGTTAAAGAGGCCACACGTACGTTGGTTGGTCATTTCAATTTACTTAAACCGTTATTGTATTCGTTAGAACATCGGGAGCTTACTAGTTTAAAAGGAAACGTCAAGTCAAGTATATTGCTGTACTTTCAGTGGTGAGCTAGAAGAATTTCAAGGAATTCCTTACGATTATTTTCTTACGATTTATTTTCTTAGTCAACACTTTATTTCCTTATTCAACACTATTTGTTTCACAGCAATACATTCCAGAGGAATTAACTAAGAAAAGGTGTTCTAGCATCTACCTAAAGCGAGCCCATTAAGTATACGTAATAAATTAAAGACGTTAACGGTCCAGCCGCAATTTAACCCCGATTCTGAGAGAACGTACTACGTCAAACTTAATGGTTAAGGGCACTGGACCACAGGTTGTGAGAAATTTGTAAAGCAGCTTCGCATTCCTGACTGCTAACTACTACTAATCGAGCTGAGTCTTCGTAAGGGCTAGTCACTAATTCTCCTCGTCTCGGGGAGATCTGGAATAGATTACGAATGAGGAGTAAAGCGTGGAGAGAAGATAAAAAGGAAACTTGCTGTTTAATTTGTAGAATCATTAGGATTTTTTAAAGCAGGATATGTGGAAAATGAGCAGCGTTTTTGTCGGGACTCGAACTTGGACCACTCGAATACGCGCCGAGTGGGCTACCGTTACATCACGAAATCAAGTAGCAAGGAGGCAGAAAATACCTTATAAATTTTAAGATTCTACATTCGCACAAATTAATAACAGTAGTTGCAAATGCTTGAGCCAAAATTACAGCAGGTGTCGGGTAACGGAAAACGAAGAAACTTGATATCCAGCAGGGGTAAACAGGTATTTATTCCGTATTCTTCCACCCTCTGGAGATATCAAAATTTTCTGTGAGGCCCCTAAGGATGTTCTGTCGGGGATATATTAACAAATTCAGTTTTGTTATATACGTAAGTGTAGAAAAACCAGAGATTCTGCTCATATACAATAGTTTTTCTCTGAGTACAGAGCAATGTCCAATAGTATACATATAACAATGAGATGTATATACAATGCATACAATACATAACATATATATACATAAAAAATACAACACACATAAAATAAAAAAAACATCTGACACCTTTCACATTGTGGAAAAAGACACTGAAATTGGTGCACCACCTGGCTAAATTTAGAATTCCACTAAATGTTTCAAATGTAAACAAATGCAGCCTCGTTAGGCCTAGCGCTATTCCTTTGATACTCCTATAACTATTACATGCTGATTAACATTACTCCCAAAAGGGGCGTTTTTTAACGTTTTCTGTGTTACCTTTATTTATTAAATATCATGTTCTTCACACTTCGAACCAAAAAATTCAATTCAACAGCAATATAGCACAATAATTTTAAAATGGATATCTTTAGAAATTTCGATACACAGTTCCGCGTGCTGGAGATAAAAATGTTTTTTCCCTTCTCCCAATATTGCTCGCTTTGAAATCGTTGAGTTTCTTAATCAAAAATTTGCTAAAATGTTACAAAATATGAAATCGATAATAAAACAAAATGCAAATTTGAGCTTCTAGATTCCCATAATCGGAGAGGGATTACGCTGTTCAAAATTTGATGGCTCTAGGTACCGTTATTTTATCACAATGCGAGAAACATGCCTATATTTATTTATGTGGATTCTTCATTATTTAATTTCTTTAAATATAACACAAGGCAATAATATTTGGTGGCAACAGTTTGAAAAATGATACGGACATTTACAGTGAATCGACGCAAAATGCCAAAACGAAATTAATATCTCTTCTGAGCTAACGCTTCCTTGAGCTAATAAATAAACATAAAAGTAAAACTAAATAAAACACTTAAAAATCACGAAATTAAATAATAAAAGTATACACATATTATAAATAAGATCATTGTAATTAAAAAATTATCTAAGTTTTTAAACGAAATACAAATCTATTTAAAGTTTCCAATAGAATTTCACGCACGCATTTATGACTAAAATTATGTCTAAGTATTTAAAATTACGGATAATATTTATTTTACCAAAAGAAACACTTTTCAGTTCTGAAACTCTTCACAAAAATACTAGCACAGCTCTTCTCAGTATCAAAGAATACAATCTTTAATTACATTTCAAACTACTAAGATTGTTAAACACGGCTCAATGCAGCATCTAAAAGGCGGAGGTCGTAATACTCCCAAGTCAACTCTACTACTAACTGTACTCCGAACTCAAAATTGAGTAACTGATGTTTTCTCCGGTCTTATATATTATATATCCGGTCTTATATTTTTGGGCAAAAATCTCTATAGTGACTTCCATTTCCGGGAATTACTCGAAAGCGTTAGCTGTTAACGTTACATATAAAGGACGGATACTTTAATACTTACACGTAGGCATCGATTATACGTAGGGATCAATTCACTTACTGTATCAATTATAATTGCACAGGGACCGGACCAAAATGCCGCCAAACTGTGGCCACGTTTATCGTCTTTTGGCGATTTCTCGCTAAATTTGGGGACAAAAATTAGTAGCCAAAACCATCGCCAACTCGGCGAAATCTCGTACATGCCATTTACTCAGTGTTAAATAGATATGTCGCGGTAGCCTTATTTTTCTGGTAAAGCATCTGTTTCAAGCGTTCCATATCGCATTATACAAAAGGAAATGTATATTGCACAAAAATTCCATTACACAAAAACTTATATTATAATAACTTAAACGAAAAATACAAAGACCAGAAAATATGAATTTTAGAAATTTCCTGATGGATTTGAATTTTAAATATTTGATGTGGACACCGCTTGACCTTCTACTATACCCTGTTAAATCATACGCATTTTTTGCTACACTTCATTTAAACTTATTTTCTCTAATTTCATTAGAGGTATATTTCTCACTCAATCACTTCAGTTTTCATTGCGCGGCAAGGCAAAAATGCATTAAAAGTTAAAACACATTCACTAAATATTCTAAAATACAGAAAAATATAAAACACGAAAGACGGTTACAAAATGTCAAAAAAAATTGTTGCAATTAAAATTAAAGTTTCTATGCAAAAACAAGCAATTAGGCCACCGTACAAGAAGACTACTTTTTCAGCGCACAAAATTAAAAGTTAACTTTCGGTCTCCCTGCGCAAAAAATACTGACGTTGGTGGACCAGCTGCCGTAATTTATAATGCTACTAAAAGATTCAAATGCAAACAAATGCAGCCTCGTTAGGCCTAGCGACATTTCTTTGATAATTCTACACCTATTGCATTATACTTAAATAAAGGTATAGGAACCTTAACCGGAACATAAGAACAACATATTTTAACTACTTTTAAAGCAAAAAATGCGCAATTTACCAACATACAAGAATAAAAAAGTGAGCTTACACGGCCGGGGAAGAAATTGGGAATATATGTATACATATATAAATTACAGTAAACAGTAAATACTTAAAATAGCAATTTTAATATAAAATGTGTAAACATATTTAAGTTTGAATTATGAACCAATCTATAATATCATTTAAATTCAGTAGCATAAGTAATTCAAGCTAAACCAAAACATGAAAAAATTTCGCTAATTAATAAAAAAGAAACTAAATTTTTTATTAAAATGCATATAAGAATGATTGCTGAGCAGGCCGGAGACAGACTTATCAAGGGGAAGTTGCCCCCAAACTTAGCTCCTCAATCATTCAATTCGTGTTTCGTCATTCATGTATTCAAGGGCAAAAGTCAAAACCAAAAGTAAAGAACTATCCAAAAAAATTATCACCAAATTGGAATTGAGAAATTATAAACTAAGAGTAAATAATAAACCATAATAAGAAACATTCCGAGAAAAAATTATTTCTTAATTTTTTAAAAAATTAATTTTTAAAAAATTTTAAATTAATT
>KK115401.1:215801-246462 GCA_000611955.2 Stegodyphus mimosarum
TGGTTATCAACTTGAACGTTAATTAAGTTTAAAATTTCTTCTTTTAAATCTTCTATTTCAGTACATATATTTTTTATTCTGATTATTTGGCTACAAAACGTGTTTTCTATTACTTTTTTAGAGATATTTGAGTACCAATTAATTAGTTTAATAGTAGGAAAATTGAAATTTTTTCTTTTATCATATAATTTAACTTTGCTGTGTTTAATAATGAGCAGGTCAAGGTATTCAATTGTATCTTGTTTTGTATTAGTTTTATTAAGTGTTAAACTATTTGGGTAAATTTTGAATTGCTCAAAAGCAGAATTATTATTGAAAGTAATTATATCATCTATGTATCTAAAAGTATGTGCAAAAAGCTTTAAATCATTGTTATTTAAACTTAATTGAAATTTATATTCAGAGGCAAATAGAAATAGGTTACATATTTGTGTAGAACTGTTTGCTCCCATAGGAATTCCTCTCACCTGCTTGAAGAGCTTATTATTGAACTTAATGTAGTTGTTAAATAATGCACAATTTAGATAAGTAGTCCATTTTTCAGTTCAAAGGATTTCAAGTATGTCAGGAAAAAGTTGTGGGAGCTGCATTAAAGTGGTAAAAATTTCTTCTAATGGTAGAGAAGTATAAAGGTTTTCAAAGTCATAGCAGTTAATGTTCTTGATTTCTAAATTTTTAATTTTGTTGAGAACTGGAGCATTATTATAAATAATCCAACTGTAGTTGTGTTGCTTGTTAACGAGTTGTTGAATTAAATTACAGATTTTTTTAAGTTTAATTGCAAATATGTAATCTATATTCTTTTTATAATTATTTGTACCATTTGCAATAAATCTGAATTTAAGTGGTGATTTATGGAATTTTGGGAGTGCATATAGATTAGCTAATCTATTGTAGTTAGATGGCTGTGAAATTTGCAGTTTCTTATGAAATGCCTTTAGCTTTTTTGCAATAACATTTTCTTGTATTTTGGTAAGCTTGTAAGTAATGTCATTATTCAGTTCAGTATTAATTAATGAGACATAAAAAAATTTTCAAATAATGCTGAAATTATTATTGGCTTTGTCAATTTTGGTTATAACGAATTTTTGTTTTAATTCTTGTAAAAGAGGTATTAGTTGGTGTATATATATATATATATATATACACCAACTAATGTAGATTGCAACGAAAATGGGAGATGCACAACTAGATGTTATAGCAGTCTTATATACAAAACCTAAACGTTCTGCGGCTACTCGTGTTTGAGTTATGAGAAATACAATCATACCTAGATAGGTAGAGACGCCACGAGGAAAGCCTCTTTAGGATCTATGTTAAACCCATTTAACAATCCACTGTGAAAACAATAGTCCCTTCTTCTGTCCGTAGGTACAGCTGTCACGCAAATATATTATTCAGATGAACTTGAAAGCGGTTAATTTATGATACCCGAAATTTTCGCCATTACAGTACAACCTTTACTTCGTAGAAGGAAATAAAAAAGCTCATGTGTACACAATATAAGTTCCTTGTACGGAAAACTAAATTACAAGCAGTTTTTACTATATTTCATTTAAAATTATTGAATTAAATTAAATCTGCTTCATCGATAGCGCATAAACCACAGCAGAATAAATGCGCTCTTTAAAATTCACTATATTTATTTACCACAGCGACATTCTGGCACTAGGTTCACTTCACAGCGTTACATCTCATTCATTTTACAACTCAGAATGAACAAAAATTATATCATCTGAAGAATTATCTAATTGTTGCTACATGTTCTATTCAAATACTATAATAAATCAAAAACGATGTATAAAATAAATGAAACAAACAAAAAAGAAACAGTTTTTTACATACAATTCAGCATTGCTTACCTAATGCGCATGCGTTACTCGTAAACATTCTCCTCTGCTCGAGATAGACTGCGGACAGTATTTGCTGCCAATACGAAACATTTATTTACTCGAATTTCATTAGATATAGAATTCTCATTCAATTAATTCAGTTCTCACTTCGAGGCAAGGCAAAAATACATGAAATTTCAAAATATTTTCATTCAAAATTGAAAGATATATAAAACCATAAAACACTAAGTACAGTTAAAGCAATTTTTTCAATTAACATTTACAGTTTCTACGCAAAAGCAAGCAATTCGGCCAGCAGGCAAGAAAGCAGATTTTTCGGTGCACAAAACTAAAAGTTTTATTTTAGTCTCACTCGACAAAACGGTACTGAAGGTGCAGAAAGAATTAACTCACTATTCCTCTCTTTCAAATGTCAACAAATATGGCTGATATTGTGAGAAAAATTAGGCTTAGCTGCACTTAAACAACTTTTAAATTATTGATAATTCTACAATTATTGCGTGGAAGTTAACTTAAGGCGTAAAACCCTTAACGGGAATATAAGAACAACATAATTCAATCATTTTTAAAATAAAAAATGCAAAATTTACCAACATATAAGAATAAAATAACTGAGCTCATTGAGCCGAGTACCAGAGTGGGTATATATATGTATATATATATTGAAAGGTAATGAGATGGTTTAATACGCTCGTTTAGAGTAAATTTGCTTGTGAAGGTCTTAATCATTTAGAATCTGGAAAAAAATCGTACCCCTAAGGTAGTACAAGTAAACATTGGACAAAATGGAAATCATCGAAAGAAACATAAAAATGTAAAATATTTTAAAGATGGTGAATATTAATCTCCCAAGTTCAACGCTTCAAACAGAACGTATCAAACGAAAAGTGATTTGAAGTCTTGTACACTGCGCAAACAAAAAAAAGGGACAGTTCTAAATCTCCCATTCTACTGGGCTGATTGACGAAATTCAAATTGTATTTTCCATGTCTCGAAAGCGCAACTCAGAATATATATTAAATTTATATATAGTTTTGCTCTAATGTAGGTATTTTGACACAAAATAGGACTTTTTCTGAAATGCCATGCCAATTTTTTTCCATATTACGATTTTACGACTCAAATTATGCCTACATATTAAATTTTGTAAAATTTGGTGCGTAATTTACAGAGAAATTCAAAAATTTAACTTCGCGAATTTCTTTCAGTTTGCGCCAAGAATAATTCACTTGGCAAACTTCTTAATACATGGTAACCTATTTTCCTATCCCTTCCATCCTTCACGAGCGGGAAAAAAGTCCCATTGTTCCTACCTTTTTACATTGTGGATGAGCGGAAGAAATGTCCCATCGTTCTTACTTTCAAATAACTTTAACAAAGTGTAAACCACATTTCCGCTATTATCGCTTTCAATAAATATGCCAAATTTCAAAGCATGCTAATGTATAAATTCCCGTATATCTTCGAAAATTTTGAATAAAAAGTTCTAATTTTTTGCAGATATGCTTAGAAATACATCTACTTAAAGATGATTGTAAAATTTTATAGGTTATAATTCAAAATTTTTTTGGAAAAATTTATAAAAATTTTTTTAAATAAATGATAAAAAAATGGGTAAATTTTATTTGGAATGAACCTAAATTTCGAACTGTATAGGAAGGAATTAAATAAGTTTCATAAAAAAAGAGATATTAATAAACACATACCAAATTGAATTAACATTGAGGAGCTACAATTTTGAAAGCCAATTTTTTAAATTTTACTTGCGCGATTTTTACAAAATTCGGTAGTTTGGCATCATTTGAGTCGTAGTATCGAAATATTGAAAAAAGTGGCATGTCATTTCAGAAAAAGTCCGATTTTGTATAAAAATACCTATATTAGAACAATGCTATGTATAAATCCAATACCTATCCAAGTTGCGCTTTCGAGCCATGAAAAACGCAATTTGAATTTCATCAAGCGGCCGAGTAGAACAAGAGATATAGAACTGTCTAATTTTTTTTTTTCGAAATGCACCTAGTTGCTCATTGAGTTTCGAATGTTGGTTTCGTTCTTCTGAGACATTTGAGATAATGCGCGAAATATTTGAAATATTTTCTCCATTTGGAGTTCATCTTTTAGAGTCTCTCAAATGTTCCGATGTTCCTCCCTATCCACATTCTCAATCTCAAAAGGAATACAAACGCTAGTAAACACGGAAATGTAAAAATCAAAAAAGCAAAATTCAAAGGGACATATATACAAATAATGTAAACTAATATTAAAAGGGAAAATGAAGATATACACAACGCTACTAATAAAAGGTAAAGTATGTATATATATATATTTATATACCTTACTTTTGGTGCAGTTGATTGCCACCAAATAGGTAGGTGCATAAATACACGCTACATACAAAATTTCAACGTTCTGAGGCTACTCATTTCTGAGTTATGCGAGATACATACATACGTACGTACAGATGGCATGAAAAAAATCTCCTCTAAATCCATTTTAAATTAGTTTGATAATTCGTTTTGGGGAAAAGAGCCCATTATTCTGGCCTTGCGTACAGATGTCACGCCAAAACATCGTTAAATTGCATTCAGTAGCGGCCAAAATGGATATTTTCGTTGAAATATGGTATCCGGAATTTTCGTGATTACAATATTTCCTTTACTTCGGATAAGAAAGTAAGAAAAAGGACACTAGTATCCAATATAGCATCTTCGTTCAGGCATTCTTAACTAAGAATTAAAAGTGCTTGCCCAGTTAACACAGTACAGTAAGTATTGAAATTTTAATGGCATGAACTGTAAAATTCAAAATTTACTACACACATTTTGCTTTAACTTTCATGTTGATAACATTATAAAGCGTCAATACTTTAAAAGTAGGGAACAAACGCCTCCAAACAGGTTATTTCCCCTTCAGCAACTATTAACAAATCAGCACAAACTTTGAAATTTCAGAGTTCGATATTATGAAAGCACGGGGGGATTGAACGCTTTAAACGGCTCCTGGTTCCAATAGTTCGGACAGCGAATGAAAGCGTCATTGTCAAGATATCGATTACTTATGAGATGCATGCACCCTTTATTATAATGAAAATACTATACATTGGAAAACGCATTATCCCCAGCGCTGCTGAGTTGTAACGCGTTCTTTTGTAGTACTACAGCGCAACTGCGTCTAATAATTCCACATTTGTAAACCGTGGCGTAACAATAATTTACTGGAAATTTCAGAGACTACATTAGAGATTTATTTAAAACTGGAAGTTTATTGTATTTAAAAGCGAAAGTTTTACATTTCAGAATCAATTTGGTATATTGAAGAATCAACTGCTGTGCAAAACAGCAATACCGTTCTCTTTCAAAACACCTAAAATTTCAATCGTAATAGATTTATAGAAACCGCTATTGAAATATATCTCTATAGATCAGAATGTAAGGAAATACATTAAAGATGTACTATTGGAGTTTATTTCAATAATGAGAACCTCGTTAAATTTAATGGCAATGCATAAATTTTCAACCACAATATTGGAATTATTCTTCAAATTTTTGTCGCCACTCCTTGTATTATTAAAAACATTAAATAAAAATAAATAAAAAGAAAGAAAAGAAAACTCTGAAAGCTTTCAGATTTTACATTACGCCCCAAGAGAACTTTCTTTAACTTTTTGCGTGTTAGCTTTATTTATTAACTCTATTTTCCACTTAAACCATAAAATTCAATTCAACAACAATATCGCAAAATAATTTTTAAATGAGCATATGTTTAGAATTTCCGATACACAACCTCGCGCGCTGGAGATAATTTTTTTCCCATACAGTTTTGTCACTGCTTGCTTTGAAAGCGTTGAGTTTGTTAATCAAAAATTCATTGAAGTGTTACAAAATATGAAATTGATAATAAAACAAATTTCAAATTCTAAATTAGGGCTGCCAGGTGCCTATATTCGGTGGAAGATTACGTTATTCAAAATCTCTAGGCTTTAGGTACCGTTGTTTTACCACAATACAAGAAACATACATACATTTATGCAGATTCTTCATTATTTAATTTCTTTAAATATAACACAGGGTGATAATATTTGGTGGCAACAATTTGAAAAGTGAACCGACATTTAAAGTTTTCAACGTAAAATGCCAAAACGAAATTAATAGCCGATTGGGCTAAAAATCTGAAAGCTGTCAGATTTTATATTACGCCCTTTTTTTAATGTTTTGTATGGTACCTTTATTTATTAAATATCATTTAGTAAACTTATTAATATCATTTAGTAACTGTCATTTAGTAAACTAATTATTATCTTTGCACTTAAATCATAAAATTCCATTCAACAGTATTGGCACAAAATAAACTGAAAAGAGCATATCTTTAGAATTTCCGATACACAGTCTCGCGTTGGAATTTTTTTTTCAGCTACAGTGTTGCCATTGCTCGCTTCGAAATTGTTGAGGTTGTTAATAAAATTTCGTTTACGTTTTACAAAATAGGAAATATATATAAAACAAATTCCAAGTTTGGGCTTCCAGATGCGCATATCCTAGTGGTATAGTATATTTTGAATAACGCTAGTATAATCCTAGCGTTATTCAAAATTTGATGTCTCTCTAGGTGCCGTTGTTTTTTTACAGTGCGAGAAACATACATATATTCATGTAGATTCTTCATTACTTAATTTCTTTAAATATAATGCTTGGCTACAATATTTGGTGACAACAGTCTGTAAAGTGATACGGACATTTACCGTGAATCGACGTAAAATGCCAGAACGAAATGAATAGCCCTTCTGGACAAATTGCCCCTTTGGGCTAATAAAAAATGTATATGTATATATGTATATTCTTCGCATTGTGAAGAAAGGACCGCAACTAGAGACCTTGAACTTTTAATACACGAATACACAGTCCTCCACACGAATCTCAGCTCCTCAAAGCCAGAATTTTGAATTTGTTTCTGATTTATTTCGTCTTTGATAGAAAGTCAATGAAATTTTTGTTTTATAAAGTCGGCGATTTGAAAGCCAAAAGTGGCAGTCTTGTTTGAAATAAAACATTTTAATTCTAGAGAGCCAGACTGTTGCCATTCGGCGAAATGTAACATATTTATCTTTCGGTTTTAGTCCACAAACTCGCCGGTTTGAAAGCAATGTGATGCCACTGCTTTAAGTAAACTACTTACTATCTTCACGAACCAGTGTTGCCATTCAGTAAAGTGTAAGATATTTAACTTAAAATAGTCCTTCTGCTACTGAGTAGTAAACCGAGTGACTGAAAAGCAATAAACGCAGTTCATAAAAATATTTTTTCTACTTTTTAATATGACAGACTTAAATACAAACGCATTTAAATCATGAGATGTCTAATTAGAAATATTTAAAAAGTTTTTTAAATGACAGCAGCTGGGTTCGTTAAATTCATTCTGCAATTTTTTATGATAACTGCTTTAGGAGACTGGCCGGGTGGATATATATATATATATATATATAGCGAACATCATAAAAAAATTATGGCAACCCCTAGCAATCTCTCAAGAATTCTAAAGGTATGTTGTTTTTAAATATTTCGTAACCCTGTACTTGAATTTTAATGGTGTACGTCCGAAAGATTCGATGCTTAATAATAAAGGTAAAAAGACAAAAAAAAAGGAGCTACTAGGAGTGAATCCAAGGGCAGATTAGTAACCGGCGATGATCAGACAGAGCATGAAAACCATAACAAATCCTCTTTTACGAAATATGCTTTATGTACACGGAATTTCTTACAAAATTCATATAATCAGCATAACTGCCCCTCTGCAATAAGATCATTAACACCATGGCAAAAGTTAACACCGTAAAAATTTTATTTTCTCTTGCACTTATTATTTGAAATTCCTTTAGTGAAGATTCTTCGTTTAGACAACCAGAATGTAGTCAGTGCTTTCTTATTTAACAAACTTTCCAAATATGTGAATTCACCTTACTTCTATTATTTATGTTCCAGCTCATTGTAGTCTTATCTACAGCTGATGGGTTCGATCATTCGAAATCCGGCGCTTCTGTTCGCTCCCCTTTTCTTTCGTACCTCCGATGTACATCATGGAAACTGAGGTCAAGGCTTATTCATGTTAGGTGCCCGTGGAGCTTCACAAGATAATTAACCGAATTATCCGGAGAGCGACGTGTCCGGCTCAGTTACCGTCAGATATTGTAATGCTAGTATTCCTACATATTCTTATTGGAATGTAGATTTTTCTTAAAGAAATAGTATTGTGATAATTAACAGCGGTTTATACACTATTACTTTTCATTTGTTGTGTTCTTATTGGATCCGCGTTCTTCGAAAATTAAATTATTCGCATAATTATGCGATTCTCCTCTTGATTTATGGATAAAATTAGTTAAAAAAGGAGCGATAATGCGCGAGGATTGAGTTGGCTTTATTTTGCTTTATTTGATTAAGACAAAGCACTCGGAGCTATCTACTAAAGGAAAGAGATGCCTTCGTGGAGAACTTTCTGATGAGAAATGCCTCTTATATACGTTACACATGGGGAAAATCACAAAAACGCCCATGCCAGGCTGTTCACCGGAATTCGAACCCAAGACCGAACTACCAGTGTTCAGCGTTTTTACTATAATACACGGGGAATGCATGAGGAAATACGGCAATTAACACCACGCATGCGCTCATTTTGCATTTTAATTTTAATAAATTCCTGTATTTCTTGATGCAATGAATGGCTTTAAAATTAGAAACAGTAATCAATCTCTCATTTTCAGTTCTTTTTCACAGTTTATGCTCTGTATATAATCCCATAACAAAAACTGCACAACAAATTGATTTCTGCTCCTCAAACCAATCAAATGATATAAAAGAAAAAAGGGGTACGTACTAGAATAATTTTAAAATATGGCAATTCTGGCATCGCTGCACTATAAATTTATTCATTTACTTCAAAAAATACAGTTAACTTTGACATAAATCGCAGCATCTAACCCAATTTGGGAGGACGTTACACAAACAAAAAGAAAACATCCGCCGGCAATATGTTCAAGAATCTAGTACATAAGAAAAATTATAGTATATTAAATTCATTTACACCAGCTGTAGCTTTAAAATTTCATAACGCATTTGAAGTATGCGTAAAAATACATTCTGTCTTCCTCATGCATAATAAAACAATTTCGAAGAATTTTCTGTTTTCTTTAAGCAAGCAAAAATTCGCAAAGTCTTATAAATATTAAATTAGAATTTCGGATATAATATTAAAGTCTATATCCAGTTAGTATAATATTTTTCCTTTGTATTATGAAATTTTTAATCAAATACTCTAAGGACTAATGGAATAGTACTAGTTCGAAATCTACACCAGACCCAAATTATTCTTACTTTTAGAAATATTTCATCTCTTTTTTGCTTTAGTTATTGCATCTGAACTTTCCCTTAAGCACCTATATTAAATCTCGAATTATTCGTGGGTATAAGTACCCTTCTGTCTTAGACATTCAAAAAAAATCTGAAAGCTTTCAGATCTTATATTACGCCCCAAGGGGCGTTTTCTTAACGTTTAATGTGTTGCATTTATTATTAAATATCATGTTCTTCGGCACTTAAACCTCATAAATTAAATTCAACAGCAATATCACAAAGTATTTAAAAACAGCGTCCCTTTAGAGTTCCCGCTACATAGTCTCGCGCGCTGGAAATATGAATTTTTTTTTGGTACATTGTTGCCATCCCTCGCTTTAAAATCGTTGAATTTGTTAATCAAAAATTCGTTAAAGTTTTACAAAATATGACATCTATATACCATATAAGGAAGAGTCTGTCTGTCTGTGCGTCTTTCGTTCGTGCTGCGCGTAAACTAATAGACCCAGGGCTACGAAATTTGGTACATAAGTGCATTTAGACAAGAGCCAATGTACCTCGAAGAGATTTTTTTCAAAATTCGAATGGGTTTTTTTATTTTATGTTTTTTGATGAAATCGCACCAAATCGATAATTCTCTCTGATTATATCAGCAACAATGGAATGCAGTCATTGTCGCTGATATATCACTGTTGCCATTGTTGCTGATATCAGCACTGTTGCCACTCGGAAAAATGAATTCTGTGTAGTTTTTTTAATTTAATGTTTCTCTTGGATACTGGACGTTTGTCGAGAGAAGTCAACGGGAAGTTGGCTAATTTATTTATTAGGATAATTAATATTTATACTAAGTAGACTGCTTATTTCATTGTAATTTTTTTATATGTAATACATTTTTATTGAAATTTGCCGGGTTTTTTTTCATTGCAATTTTTTTACATTTTTTCATTGTAATTTTTTTATATTTTTTCATCATAATTGCACTGTAATTTTTTTATATATAATACATTTTTATTGAAATTTGCGGGTTTGTTTTTTTTTTTGGATAAATTTGATCTGAAGAGTAAAATTATATGCAGTTTTTAAATTTAATATTTGGTGTTTATTTTAGGTATTTTTCCGATACATTTAAAAGCCAGACGAAGGCTGTGCGCGTAGCGGCTAGTAGATAATAAAACAAATTCGGGCTTCCAGATGCCCATATTGGAGTGGAGGACTACGGTATTCAAAATTTGATGTCTCTACGTACCATTGTTTTTTCACAATGCGAGAAACATACACGCATTCATGCGACTTCTTCATAATTTAATTTATTTAAATATAATGCAGGGGTCTAATATTTGATGGCAGCAATTTGAAAAGTGAAACACCGTCTATAGTCAAAAAACGCAAAATGCCAAAACAAAATTAATAGCCCTTCTGGGCAAATTTCCCCTTTGGGCTAATAACATTTAAAATTTATACTTAACTCAGGGCAGGCAGTTTCAGTTACAGTCAAAAATGTCGTGGAGCAAACAAAGCAAGGCGGAAACATTCTAGTGCAAAACAGCGTGGGAAAAAAGAAAGCAAAGATAAAATATCGCAGATCTAAAACATCGTGGTATAAAATATACGTAGAAAATAGCGTGGTAAAATATAAAGCACTTACAAATCATCGCATGACGATAACATCGCAGACGTAGTATATTGTTTAGGCTTTAAAAGTTGTAAATTTTAGAAGGAATGAAAACTATTTATATCTGCATATCTCAAAATTTTGAAATAATTAATAAATTGTTACTAAAAAGGCAAAAAAAACTAAAGCATTGAAAAACTGAATATAAGTAGGAAATCAGTGCTACGCCTGACAGTTAAAATTTTAAACATATACAGTTAATTATTAAATATCATTATTTATTTTCTCTCTTTTATAAAGTTGCCCTGGAGTTTTTCATAGAAAATATAATTTAAAAGCGAATGTCGCATGACGAAGTGAGAGAAAATTATTTTACGTTTTGATAATTAATTAAGTAGTTTTAATGTAGGTAACCTCAGGCAGGTTATCATCCTCCCTTTTCTAATGTTTTTTTAAACTACAAATACTTTTTAATCTGCAAAAATTATCCAAAATGTTTTTTCCACTATTGAAATGAAGTTTCTAGAAGCTTTTCACATTCATCGAGATTTATCTTGTTTAGTTAATGAATTTAAGTCCAATCCAGTCCTTCTCAAAGCTTTTAAAATTTTATTAACTTAACTTTTCAACTTCGTTACTATTTTTGCCGGCAGATGGCGATACTTTTCATTCGCTTTACTGTCGTAGGGTATAATTACGACAGCTGCGACCGCTGCTTGCAGATTTCTTTGCTCCTGATGAAGAGGGATCTGTACTTGTTCGCTCTCGAAATCGACTGATTTCTTAACTAAATTTACGCCAAACATAAAGTTGTTGCTTTTCTAATTTTACGTAAACTTTCTTTTTTCATTCTTTTATGAAGGATTCTAGATATTAGAAATTCGAAAGGTTCCAGCGATTTGAGGACTTTTAGGATTTCAATTTAGAATAGTGAAAATTTATGACTGGTCCTCCCTCTAATTTCTAAAAAATTAATATAAATATACATATTCCTAAATGATGTGTAAAACTGTTCTGTAAATACCCAATAGACAGTCATACATCTGTTTGATCTCCGTACGGACTGAGGAATTATTTTCTTGATAACTGTAAACAAGTTTAATTAAACACCAGTAACACAAAACAGATGTAAAACATAACTAAAAGCTTACCAATACTACGACTTTTTATTACAGTAAATGTAGAAGTGAAAGAGGCACCAGACTTTCTCCAGTCAACCACCAGGTAACCCTTGTGTCCAGTAACTACTTGTATTTTGAGCGCAGCCACCCAAAAGCTGCTTTGAGTATGCGCAATGAGCACTCAACTATACGCCTTGCTACAGTATTGTTTGACTCATTCATTAAGTTAATTCGTTCTTACTTGTGCATTAATACATAAAATTTAGTCCTAAAACAATTAAATGTAGTCTGAATGACCTATAGTGAATAAATAATGCGATATTAATGCAATCAATAATAAATAAAATAAATTTTGATAATAAAAAAAGAAAAACTGAAAGCTTTCACATTTTATAGCACATCTTAAGAGGCGTTTTTTCAAAGTTTTTGTGTTACCGTTATTTATTAAATATGTTCTTCGCCCTTCAACCACATAAAATTATATTCAACAGCAATATTACAAAATATTTCAAAGCAGCATATTTTTAGAATTTCCGATGCGCAGTCTCGTGCGCTGGAGATAAAAATGTCTTTTTATTTTTTTCATACAGTGTTGCTATGGCTCGCTTTGAAATCGTTGAGTTTGTTAATCAAAAATTAGTTAAAATTTTACAAAGTTTGAGAGAGATAATTAAAACAAATTCAAAATTCGGACTTCCAAGTGCCCATGTTCTTTTGGAAGAATATGTTATTCAAAATTTGAGGGTTTTAGGTACCGTTATTTTTTCACAGTGCGAAAAACATTGATGAATTCATGGAGATTTTTCATTATATAGTTTCTTTAAATATAATACATGGCGCTAATATTTGGTGGCGACAAATTGAAAAGTGAACCAAAGCAGAAAGTGAAACGACACAAAATGCCGTTTTGAGACTAATAGCCGTTTGGATCTAACTCCCCTTTGGGCTAATAAATACAGTCCTAAAATTGTATTGTATTAAAGAACTACTGTAGGAGGTCAATGATGCTATTAAGGTAACCGTCCTCGTTCGAAGGGAGTTTTTTAAAACGTTCGTTATATTTTTGAATTAATGTGATTTTTTAATGAATTGTAATCAAACTTAAATATAATTACTGCAAAAGTGATAAAAAAATCATTATTTTGAGAAATTTATTCAAAAAACTGAAAATTTTAGGTCAAAATTTATAAAAACATCACCCATCACTGACAATAAAATATTGATAAAAATCTATGCTTGGCTTTATTATATATACTACCTAGAAGCATACATTCAACTACAATCATTTGAAAATACTGATTCACTAGCAATATATGGCCAAATGTGTCACTCAACACCAAAACATCTTTTAAAATACGCATGCTATTGAAGGAAAAATGCTGTAATTTATATTCTATAGTGTTACTTTTTTAACTTCTTGTCTACATTACATATAATAATGTATAAAACATGTGTGCAAAATTTCAAATGTTTCTATGATGAACTTATGGTTGTCAAGAACATAAATCATAAAAAAAGAATTAATCAAAAATCACGTTTAAAGTTTTGAGATTACTGTTACATGACAATATACATAAATATTCATTAAAAGTGCTCCTGCCTTACACATCGGCCCTTCATGTTTTTAAAAACAATCATTTTTTTTTGTTTTTGTTTTGTTTTGTTTTCGAAAGGCTTTCAGTTTTTTTCCTATGAATTTTGGCGAAACTTGATGAACGCTTTCGAGAATCGTTAATTCTTGTTACAACTAAATTCTCCTAGACTGTAAAATATCCAGGAGTCATTTTAAGTGAGTCAAATATTTTAATAAGACCAGTAAATCCACATTAAACATAATTAAACTGATATTGGCACCACATATTAAACATTTTAACCCAACAAATGTGTTTTTAGCTAATAAATTGGCGCAGGAAATTTGTACACAAAACAGAAATATCGAAAGCTGAATGTAAACAAAACAATAAGTTTGAAACGTTGTTGCCAAATGAAAAAGACAAAATACATAATGAAAATACCCTGTCAGATTCTCCAAACATATCAAAATGCTTAGAATTATTTATTTTATAAATAACATAAAAAAAGTTTAAATTGCACCTTTAATTTATCCTTTAAACTTTAACTTCTGGTTTGTCGTATCTCAGAAAAAGTGATATATCTCTATTTCTAATCAACATATCAAGGAAAAAAAGCTGTTTCTGATAGCTAAGAATGTGGTCTTAAAAATATTAAATAAAAAGTGAGCTTTTTAGTCGACATCGGCCTTTTGAACGAGGTTGGTTACCATAATAACAGCAGTTTAGTGTTCTTTTATGTTACTGAGATCACTCCGTACTTTCACTTGCAAGTTTGTTCATGATACTGTTATCTAAGACTAGAATTTTAATGATTAGTTTTTTAGATATGCAGTTAGTATTTTGAAGATTTTTTCGATGAAATTCCTTATGAACTACCTCTTCGTAACCAGAGTGGTGTTTGCATGTGATCTTTGTGTTGTTCTTATTTCTAGAACTCTTCCACAGTTTACTATAACATACGAGGGTAAGTTGAAAAATAAGTTTCCCCTGTCGACTGTGGTCAGAGTTGTGTATGAAAGTCAAAAAATAGAATGAGACATTAAAGATATGAGATACCTTTATTTTATTATTCTCGTACGAGTACGTTGAGACATTTGTCATAGCGCTTGATAAGCTTCAAAAAGTCCTCCAAGAAAAATTCAGGGCTTTGCATATGGAAGAAGCGTTGAACGGCTATGGGCGAAAGGCGACACAGCAGGAAAATGCGCAAGTCACCGATACACCATTGGGTAGAGGTCGCTGCAAATCAAGCAGATGACGCTGTTGCAGTGCCATTCACCATTTCACGCCAGAATCGAAGGCCGCATCTATGGAGTGGAAACATCCGTCATCACCTGTCCGAAAGAAGCTCAAGACAACTCCCTCTGCAGGTAAAGTGCTCGTCACAGTTTTCTGGGACGCCCAAGGAGTTTTGTTGCTGGACTTTTTGGAGGTTGGAACCATCAATGCTACGCGCTACTGTGACACCCTGTCGAAATTGAAAGAGGCGATTCGGAAAAAGCGGCCTGGCCTTCTCACACTGACGTTCTGCTGTTGGATGACAATGCCAGACCACATTCGGCGACGGCAACGCAAAACCATATTGCAACTCTTGGTTGGGAGCGCCTACACCATCCGTCATACAGTCCTGATCTCGCACCAAGCGACTTCCATCTGTTTCCGGCTTTGAAGAAAAATCTCGGGGGAAGGCGCTTTGGAAGCAATACTGAAGTGAAACAAGCCGTTCAACGCTTCTTCCATATGCAAAGCCCTGATTTTTTCCTGGAGGGCTTTTTGGAGCTTATCAAGCGATATGACAAATGTCTCAATGTGCTTGGTACCTATGTGGAAAAATAAAGGTATGTCATATCTTTAATGTCTCATTCTATTTTTTGACTTTCATACACAACTCTGACCACAGTCGACAGGGGAAACTTATTTTTCAACTTACCCTCGTATATTACGATGGTAAAACACAAAACACAGTAGACATTTACATTTGGACGGAAGGCAACACTGAACAACGGTTAGTGATATATAGATATTGATATATTAACTGTTGACGCTTCAAGCATTAGCTTTCATTACAAAGAGTTGCATAATTCAATAGCGGCGGTACAAGTTCTTCCCTTCCTAATGAAGTATTAAATTTTCTGACGCAGCAAGATGCGTGTCCGCACATAAGAGTTACAAGCCTTAAATGCTGAATTTCTTTTGGTAGAACAGCGTCACCTATCTCATTAAATCTAAATACTGAATCTGTTTACTGAATAGTATGAACAGGTTTACTCATACTCATGGGAATCGTAACACTGTCTTAAACGTTGTGAAAGTTGAGCATCATGTTATTTAATCAAAAGTTCTATGGACTGTACTGTGTCCTCAAATTCGTTATTTGTATTTTATTATATATTATAAATACAGCATAAAGTAACCAACACGTATTTCTGTGCGTAATTTGTTTGTAACGTGCAATTTTGCTCTTTATTTAAGGCTGTTATTTCAAAAACTATGTCATATATATAACCAGTTTAAGTACTATATAATCACGTTATATCTTATATAATCAATTATATTATTCAGAATCTATGTTGAAATGCCAAGAGTAATGTTCGGCATAATATTTAGCATAAAATATATAGTGTATTAAGTGCAACAGTGAGTTTTGTAAATGTACTTTAAGTACAGTACAATGACTCATGCAATGCATATTAGAAAATGTATGTAAGGAGTATATGTTAACATGCCATGTAACCGGGAGAAAGTTTAAATTCGAATGCAGATAAATCTGATACTTTGCTATTGTATGGCTATTTAATGTCTTGATTTCAAAGTATAGCTTTAGCTAGTTGAAGGATTCGGAATATACCTGATTAGTCTACGCAATCCACCCGGGTGTCCGAATCTGCTGTCACGTGTCTTAAAAAATGTAAAGAACGGTAGTTCCCGCAGTTGTGATTCATCAAACTCGAATCGTAATCCAAACAAATATCGCATAGCAAATAAAGTTTTTTGGGTCCAAAACAGGCTACATATATAGTTAAACGAATTTGAAAGCGGACGTATACCGAAATACCATTGTACTAATTATTTCCGAATATACGCCGACACATATATAAAGCCACCGCTAATTTCGTACAAAAATTCAGCGAAAATTAAAAATTCGTGTATACACCGAACTTTAACGTGCCAGTGTATAACCAGGTGGATATCGCGAAAAGTCTGAATAATTAATTATTTACCTTATCTATACTTATCAGAGGAGTGAAAGTGTAGAGACATCAGGTTATTTGGAAGCAGGAGATATGAAAAATGAGCCCATGCCCTCACCTGGACGCGTAATGGCAAACCGCACATTGAGTTGATCAATGTTAACGGATTTCGCTTACTGCGCATGCTCAATAGTGTACCGTTGGCGTGGGAGAAAACACTGGCGAATAAAAATAAACAACCCTACACAAACCTGTTCGTCATGAAGGCCTTAGCGACTCTTTACGATTGCAATACTATGGACACTTTTTTGTGCTTATCGCACTTGCTTCTCTTTCATTTCATTTTGGTTTATTTTGTTCATAAATATTACATTTAATATCAGTTACTTGTAATAATTTCTTTGGCTTTAATTCAATAATTTAAAGTAGATATATTCCTAAAGTTGGTAAAGTATTTATGAATGAAACGCATAGTAGATAATCGATTGCTTTTATTCCTCAGAAGTACAATCGATAAATAACATCATGTAATATTTCCTGTTTTGTAATCCTTCTGAAACGAAAATTTGGGGAATTTACAATTGATATTTACACCTAAGTAATGAAGCAACGTACAACCTAACAAGTTTTAAAACCCGATCCGTTTACGTCCATATAACAGAACATCAACCATATACCATCTTTATCTTCTTTTAAAATTACGCCGAAGTCCTTATTGCCCAATCTTCTGGGCGTGTGCAGTGTGCGTAATTCGTTTAACATTGTTCAACTGAATGTGCGGTCTGCCATTACTCCGCCGGGGACTCGAACCATGGACCTCTCGAATACGCGTCGAACGTACTGACCACTACACCATGAAGGCATTCCAAGAAGGCGGGAGAAATACCCTATAAAGTGACAGCTATTCGCAGAAAAAAGCCAGAAAGAGTGATTGTTCTAAAAATCTGCATTAGCATCTCAATGAACAAAACAGAAGATGACTGTAAAGCGAATGTTGGCAATGTTAAATGTAATTACCCTACACTGGGAATAAATAAAATAAGAATAAAATTTTAAAAAATATTTAAAGAAATCTGAATGCTCCAGATTTTACATTACGCCCATAGGGGCTTTTTTAGTCCAAAGGGATTTAGTCCCGAAGGACTATTACTTTCGTTTTGCGATTTTGCGTTGATTCACTCTGAATGCCCGATTCACTTTTCAAATTGTTGCCACTAAATGTTATCGCTCTGCATTAAAGTTTAAAAAATGAAAAATCTGCATAAATGTATGCATGTTATTATTATTTTTTTTTGACGTAGCTTTCTCTTCAAAAATCGTCTGCGTGCGTTGCACGGGAAAATAAAAAGGAATTTTAATTACAGTTCTAAATAAATAGCCAAATAAATGTGAAATTCGTAACAATATTCTCTAAAACTTTTTTGAATTTTTCATTAACAAACTCAAAGATTTCAAAGCCAGCAATACCAACGTTGTACAGAAAAACATTTTTATCTCCAGCGCGTGAGAGCGTGTACCGAAATTTCTAAAGATATGCTCAATTTAAAATGATTTTGCGATATTGCTGTTGAACTGAATTTTATGGTTTAAGTGCGAAGAACATGGTATTTAACATATAAAGGTAACACACAGAATGTTAAATAAACGTCCCTTTGGACGTAATTTAAAATCTGAAACATTTCAGATTTTTTTTAAAGTTTTCAATTAAAATATTTAATATTATTTTAATTTTTTGTGTGTTACCTTGATTTATTAAATATCATGTTCTTCGCACTGAAAACGTAAAATTCAGTTCAATAGCAATATCGCAAAATCATTTTAAAAGGAGCGTTTCTTTAAAATTTCCGATACACATTCTCTCGTGCTAGAGATAAAAATGTTTTTTTTTTTCTTACAGTGTTGCCATTGCTCGCTTTGAAATCGTTGAGCTTCTTAATCAAAAACTCATGCTTTACAAAATACGACATAGATAATAAAACAAATTCCAAATTTGGGCTTCCAGATGCCCATAATCGGGAGGAGACGTACGTTGTTCAAAATTTGATGTCTTTATGTACCGTTGTTTTATCACAATGCGAAAAAAATACATACATTTATGCTGATTCTTCATTATTTAATTTCTTTAAATACGATACAGGGCGATAACATTTGGTGGCAACAATTTCAAACGTAATTCGCCTTTTATAGCGAATAAACGCAAAATGATAAAACGAAATTAATTGTCCTTCTAAGCTAATGCTTCTTTGGGCTAATATAACCAAAAACCGGAAAGATTTTAGATTTTATATTACGTCCAAAGGGTGTTTTATTTCATTTACAGACACATACACGTTTCGAGGGCATTTCAGATCGCACCACTTTGGACTCGAATATTTAAAAACAGCATACCGTTAGAATTTCCGACAGACAATCTGGCGCGATGGGGATAAAACTGTTTCATTCCCTTCAGTATTGCCACTGCTTGCTGTGAAATTGTAGAGTTTTTTAATCAAAAATTCGTTAAAGTTTTACAAAATATGAAATAGGCAGTATAACAAATTCCACATTTGGGCTTCCATGTGTCCATTTTCGGGTGGAGGACTACGGTATTCAGAATTGAATGGCTCTAGGTGCCGCTGTTTTTTCACAATGCGAGGAACATACATAGTTCATGCAGATTCTTGATTATTTGATTTCTTTAAATATAATGCAGGGCGATAATATTTGGTGGCAACAGTTTAAAAAGCGATAGATTTCATTTAAGTCATTCGGCACAAAACGCCGTTTCGATACTAATAGCCCTTCTGCACTAATGCCCCTTTGGGCTAACAATATTTCTCAACTAATTTAAATCATTTGAGTTGCTGATATTTTTTTCGTTATCCAGTACTCAACTATTTGGAAGTCTTTTGAACCCATTTATAGCGCAAAACTTAAATAGCAAAAAATTTGCTAAAAGCTCTTCGCTAATACAAGCAAATAAATATACGGAACACAACAATACATCAATGAGTAATTTATAACTCACAAGACGAGATGTTCTACAATTTCTTTCTGATGTCATTTTAGGAAACAAAAAAAAACAGTGATCGAGAATTAACTTTTCAGAATTCCAATCATCCATGTGAAGAACTCCTTTCCTTTGTCATCTCTCTCCGACGTGACTGTTCGCGATAATGTCAAGGACACCGTTGCCAAATTGATGATGTGATAAATGGCATTCCAAACATCCTGATTTATGATTCATGTAATTTGCTTGTAGCAATTTATGAGTTTGGAAAACCTTGCTTTGCGTTCGCCTTTAGGATTAAATAACATGGAATTCACAAAAAGAAAAAAATTTGACTTTTTATGAATGGCAACGCACGCAAGTTCTTGAAATGCGAAAGGGCATTCTTTCATCTTGCTTGAAAAAAATTCACGACTTAAAATGCATACGGGCTGCCACATCTATAATCATAAATACCGTAATATATTTTTTACAAGAGAAAAAAATGTTCATATTGTTTTAGAATATTCTTTTTTTGCTGAACAGCATTTTTTAAGCATTCCTGAAAACGCAATTTCGTTATTTTATTACTGCTTGAGAGATGAAATCGATGTTTATGTGTTTCATTTATCGTTGGAGCTGACCATTTAACAATGCAGGCTTAACAGAGAGCTTCCACATAACTGAAAGCGTTTTTTTTTTTCTAAAGGGCATTGGAAAAGTCTTTGGAAGTACGTAGTGCTTTGACTCTAAGAAGAATTAGATAAACTAAAAATATCATTGCATGCGTACGATTTGAATGCATATAGTGTCGATTGGATAAAATTTATTTTCTCAAAATTAACACTTCAGAGTTCTGGAACTTCCCACAAAAATACTCGTATAGGGGTTTACAGTAACATAAAGTACAATCAGTAGTTATATTTCTAACTACTAAGAAAGTTAAACGCAACGCAAGCAAAGCGCATCTAAAAGGCGAAGCTTTTAAAGCTGCAAAGTCGCTCGGAAGTAACAACTCGCAGCAACAACTGAGCAGATGCTCTCTCCGGTCTTTCCGGCCTTATATAGTTTTCATCCAGCCGTCGAGATATTTCTAGTACTTTTTGCTTGTTGTTAAAATTATTGGAAGGCAATATGGGGGCTGAATTATTGTTATCTCTAATATAGAGATCAAATGCATTTATTCAATTGCAATACTTATTACGGTGATAGACGAACCGGCCCAGAATGTCGCCAAATAGTCCTCAAGTTTGGCTAATTTTTAAGATTTCTGGCCAAATTAGTAGCCAAAACCGTTGCCAGCTTGGCAATACAACGCCAAATTACCGAGATACTCATTTACTCTATGTTAAATAGCCTTGCCTCTCCGTCAAACTTTGCGCTTTTAGATTTTCACGTTGCATCTATACAAAAGAAATACAGCAATTTCACATATAATTTCACTAAAATTACCTATCTATGCACAAAATTAGTAACAATATCATAACATTAAGAAACTTTTGAATGCATGAAATATAAACAAACACTAAATTGTTTTTTATCTTTCTTATTCATCGTTTTATCACAAAAAATACCATAAATATGTAATAAAGTCGTTTCAGTTTTTCAATACCTTGAACAAGTACAATAGGCGCCCCTTAATGTGGTCACATTTCTCCAAGACTATTTTGATAACATTAACTAAATGGTAACATTAAACGATGAGAAAAAAAATATCATTAACTGTAACTGTATCCGACACGATGCTTTTCACCAATTTCGAAAAATCAAAAGTACTGGAAATTTCTCTGCGGACGGGAGAAAACTATCTAAAACCTAAGACAGAGCACCTGTTTTCAGTTCAGTAGAGCTTAGAGTTTTCGCTCAGAGCTTAGAGTTTTAGCTCAGAGAATTAAGAAACATCACTGTAAGAGCTTACGTTTTGAGATATTTTGTACTACCTTACGTTCAACGTTCTTAGTAGTTTCAAGTGGTAAGTTCTGGTTGTGGTCAGTTATACTTAGAAGAGTCGTACGAGTACTTTTGTATGGAAAATTCTAGAACTGTAAAGTGTTTTGGGGAAAATAAACTTCATCAGGCTATTATCGGATCTGTAGGGATTCAATCCATTCAGAGCCCATGCGCATGTAATCAAATGTTTCCGGCTGTATTTATATTAAACTAGCAGGAATACCCGATGCCAGTTAAGTTAGATTGAGAGTAATTCATCTAACAACAGAGAGAACGTTACTGCTGTAATTCTTCTCTAATAACGAAGCAAAAAATATGATTCATATTCATACATTTTTCAGTCCGATGTGATATTGAACACACATACAAAATTTCGATAGAAAAATAAGCTAATTCTCTCTCATTATATCGGCAACAATACCACGCAGTTTTCAATGATTTTTGTATTTCTAATCAAATGGTTGTAAAAGCTTAAAGCTCCATCCAATATTTCACCTATATTCAATTTTGGACGATTACATGTAGCAAAAAAGTGATCATAATGGATAACAAATCAGTAACGCCAACAAACAAGCACACGAACACGCATTCTTCTTTATATATATAATATAGATTTGTAAGGTTTTAGTTAAAGTAACAAAGTTTTATTTTAATTTGCCTTTTTCTATCTCTTCTCATTTCAACTTCCCGTTAGAAGAAGCTCGCGTTTCAGCTTTATAGTAATTTGAAGTGGAGCTAAGTTTATATTTAAGCGAGAAATAGGAACCTCTCAGTGTGAGAGAGCTTTTAGTATCAGACCACGGTCACTCTATTCAACGTTCGCCTAGTATTTAAATTCTAAGCCGTAGCGCTGTTACGCTATTACTTACTGAAGTAAATCTAAGTACGTTAGTATTAGTTAAATCTTGCTACGCACCCTTTAGCATAGAGGCCAACCTCGAGTTATAGCTCTGTGAGTAACGACTATTTAATTTCTATTTAAATTCAGCTTAAATTATTTAATTGTTCAGTTTAAGACCCAAGTGTGGTCATTATTTTCTGTATCCCTCCTGCGTTGGGAAGAGGCTGTATATAATTGTGGTTTAATAAAAATTTAAACTTTAGTTTAAAGAATTTGATTTTCAGTTTAGACTCAAGTGCGGTCGCTATTTTCTGTATCCCTCCCGAGTTGGGAAGTGGCTGTATATAATTGTAGTTTAATAAAAGAGGATTTTAAATCCTTCTTACGTATAGTTATTCTACCACTTAATCACAGTATTCTACCACAGAACATAGCTGCATTCAGCTCCCTGTTCAAGATCAGGATTTAGTTACTTTCACGAATATGTTTCCTAAGAATATGCACCGATCACTCAGTTCTGACAGATTTTGTAAAACTTACAAATTTTTTACTAAAAAAACTCTACGATTTGAAAGCGAGCAGTGGCAACACATTTCGAAATATAGCATTTTTATGTACAACGCGCGAGACTGTTGCCACTCGGAAAAATTATTTCAAAAATTAGTGTTTGCAGAGTTTTAAACTAATATCTCGGCTGATTAAAGTCGTACGAAGATGTGAACAGTCGAAATGGCTTCCCGCGAGTTTCTGGAATCGGGAATAATGTATTTAATGTTTGGCAATGCTACTTTTATTTCATCGTAAAACTTAAAAAATTTTTTATTAACAAACTCTAGGATTTGAAAACGAGGAGTGGCAACAAGTTTCGAAATAAAGCAGATTTTTATCTCCAGCTTGTGAGGCTATTACCACTCGGACAAATAAGGACGAAAATTATCATTTATCAGAGTTTTTAATTAATATCTTTAATTTTAGCTATTCTTTTTTTTTTGGAGGAAAGTGGACGTCGACCTTTTCCAGGACTCAGAAAAGAAGGTAGAAAGTTTGGCGACGATAGCTATAATAGTGACTGAGTTATTAAAGGAGAAATAAACAGACTTTCTTCTTTATACATATATAGATTATTTAAGCCTCCACTGATAATTTCAATTTTTTTTCCATCGTTTAATCTTATCATTCGGCTAATATCATCAACATAGTCGTGGCTAAACCTGATCACATGAAGCTGCGCCAACTGTATTCATCCTCTCATTTGCCCTACTTTTGAAGACTTTCATTTTCTTGGCCAATAATCCAACAATAATAGCTTTTGGACTCTTGTTTGTCCACAGTACGGTAGACGTATTTGTGGGGGGAGGAGGGATCTGTATGCTTTCGTAACTCGCACTTTTATTCGTGCTTACAAACATCGTTATCGCACCTGATTTATCACCAAGATATTTCAATTCAGTGTTTTCCTTTGTGACGTCAACTCTTCTACATACACTGATAACAGATATTTTGCAAATCCAGGCACCATTCAGATAGTCGATGAAATACGATTACAGATAAAATTCGCCCCCCCCTTTCACGCTCTCAAAGCACATGCACTTGAAAGGTGAAGTCGCTCTTCAGAAAGTAAACAAAAGAATTACACCGTAACTGGCATGCAGTAGTATAAAAATCTATGTAATATACTAGCTTTACAAACTTTTACTTTTGTAAAATTCATATACGTAGCATATGAGTAAGCAAAACTGGTTTAATTAAGCCACTAATCTCAAACTTACAGCTTACGCGGGACGAATGCACGATCTAAAAGTAGTGGACGGGACAGAGTTTTGAATAATAAAATGAAAAGTGTCCTTTCATTTCACTGTACGAAGGAAGTAAAGGGAAGTATTCAAATCGAAAAACATCTCGCGTGTTATATTTCAACAGAAATATGTTATGTATTACTGATTTCAGTTGTGATTTAAGTTGTTTTAAAGGTAATGATTTAACTTTTTGCTTCAGACTCAAAGTTTAATTTGTTTTAATTTTTGTAGTTGAACTTAAGTTCTTTGGCTTGTTTAAAAGTAATTGTAGTCATTTAATTTGTTCTCTTGACAGTTTTGGTTAACGCTGATTTTAAGTTGCTTGCGTAATTAATTTTTCTTCTTTACTTTAGGTTGGTTAATTATTTAAATTCTGTTTAGTTAATTATTTTTTCTTAACTTTGGTTGTTAATGTTAATCTCTTGATAAGTTGATCCTTAAGGTCAATTTTTTTAAAGTTTTGTTTACACAAGTTGGTGTTTAAAGTTTAATTTAAGTTTTTCTGTTATGCCCCCTTTTCTGCTAAATTTGGGATCCATATTTTCTGACTTTGGTGGTCGTTTTGGTGTTGTGGAGAATATATAAAAATTTTCATACTTGATTATTGTATTTTAACTGAAGTAATTTTTATTTCTTACTATGGTGGTCGTGTTTGGTGTCGGAATAAACCCAAGAAAATTATCTGTGAAATTATTATATTTTTATTTAAGTACTTATCAGTATTGAAGTTAAATTGTTGTAAAATCAATACTTTTCACGTATCCCTTCAAAACTTTCGATTCAGTCCGTTGCCCTACCAAAGAGATTTACGACCTTGTTTTCGATTTCTTCGCCCGTTAGACGGTCGTCTGTGAAACCTCTGTCAACATTTGGAAAAATTGCACCCTGCGGAGAGGCTAGTTTCTACATTACTAACTCTGCCGTAGGGTCTGGTTGGCGCGATGTTTTTTGCTTACTTGCAGGTTATTCATATGTTGGATTGGGACCCCTTGCGAGGCTAGCAGCGATGATCGCCAAATGAGGAAGCTCTTTCTATGTGGAGCTGCACCTTCCTGCGTGTTTTTCCCCTGAGGTTGCCGGACTGTTGGCGGTTATACTACCATCAAAAATCGCCAATCAAGCGGTCTTGGCGTTTCGAGTAAAAAGGGCTTGGGAGCTGCTGACGAGGAGGTCTGACGGGAGTTTGACATGCCGCCATTTTAACGCAAGGAGACGGAGCTGAAAGTGTCGGCGTTATCAGAGAAACATCGTTGTCGGAAGAAATAGACGAGAGATGAATACTAAGGAGGGCGACGAAAATGACCGAACATACTAACATTTATTTTTTTCTTTCCTTTCTAGAAGTAAAAGAATCTACGTCTTCCATGTGTTTCACCCTGTAATCTTCACTGTTTGGAACTTCTAATTGGAACGTCAATGTCGTCTGTATCCTGAAATGTTAAATTCTCTGTTGGGTTGGGTATGATATACCTTTTATATTTTCCACTTAACCGCCCACCATGTACCACTCTGTATTAATTCAAAGTATCTTAAATAAATGCTATATTTAATTTTAACTTCTTGTAATGTTTTCACTTTAATTTAGAACACTGGACCAGTATTTACATTTCACAACGCAACTTTAATTATTCTGTTGGAGCCCTTATTCCACTATTTACAGTTTATTTAAAACCTGTTTTTCTACCAGAGATATTGTGTTATCATGTGTGTCACAAACATTATACATTCATGTTACTGAAAATTGTTTATCCTAATATTGACTTATGATTGGGTATTGAACTTAAAACCTATACACCAACTCCTTAAAAAATTAAGCTCCAACAAATATTTCGATCCCAAAATATTTAAAAAGAGCATTCTCTAGAATTTCCAATACATAGTGTCGCTCACTGGAGATAAAAATGTTTTTTTTTTCGTACAGTGTTGCCATTGTTCGCTTTGAAATCGTTGCCTTTGTTAATCAAAAATTCTTTAACGTTTTACAAAATTTAAAACAGATAATAAAACAAATTCAAAATCCGGGCATCCAAATTCCCATGTTCACTATTATGTTCACTCACGCGCTGGAGATAAAAATGTTTTTTTTTCGTACAGTGTTGCCATTGCTCGCTTTGAAATCTCTGAATTTGTTAATCAGAAAATCGTTAAAGTGTTACAAAATATGAAATCAATAATAGAAAAAAATGAAATTCCAAATTCGGGCTTCCAGGTGCCCATACTTGGGTATAGACGTACGTTATTCAAAATTCGATGGCTCCAGGTACCATTGCTTTTATCACAGTGCCAGAAACATACATACATTTATGAAGATTCTTCATTATTTTATTTCTTTAAACATAACACAGGGCTTTAATATTTGGTGGCAACAACTTGAAAAGTGAGCCGACATTTATAGTGAACCAACGCAAAATGCCAAAACGAAATTAATAGCCCTTCTGGGCTAACACCCTTTGGGCTAATAAATAGTTTAATTATATACTAATAGATAGATATGTTCATTATTTATTCAAAATTTGATGGCTTTGGATACAATAGTTTTTACATAGTGCGAGAAACATTCATGTATTCAGGCAGATTCTTCATTATTTAGTTTCTTTAATATAATATATGGCGATAATATTTGGTGGCAACACTTTGGAAAGTGAACCAACGCTGAAAGCGAAACGACGCAAAATACCGTTTTGAGACTAATAACCCTGAGGGTTTAATGCTCCCTTGGGCTAAAAAATAATTGTGTTAGCAGAAATGAACAACAGAGCTGACTGGTAACCTGCGAGGCTCAGCGAAAGCATGAAAAATTCTTCCAGACTTTCTTTCTTTCTTTCTCGCACGCCTCGCCTAAATACTGAGTGATCTTCCTGTTTACATTTACATTCCGTCTCATCCCATTAATTGAAGACATTTCAAACTACCACTTACTATCATTTCAGCAATTTATATCATAAAGGCAATGGTTTACACCAAATATTAAGTTCATTACTATTCAAAGATACGTGTACACTATACTCTTACTAGCTCATAAACTATTATAGGCAGTAATTAATCGTACTGTGGATAGATAATTATGAATAGAAATACCCGGGGGATCTAATGAACTCCTCTTCGGTCCACTACCCACTTATTTGCAAAGCTTTCTCCCGCGGTCTGGCTCGCGAAGGGCCAAGTGTTCGCGGTTCAGACGGCTACCATTAGTGAAGCTTATATCGATTTCTGCAGTGCAGGTGAAATGAGGGCTAGTTGAAAATAATTTCATGAAAATCTCATTGTTGAATTTTCTTTAAAGTAATGCACTGAGTTTCTTTAAATATTACAGTATATGTTCGATGATGCGGTAAAACTGGAGACATCAGAGATCCCGAATCATCAAACTAAACTTGGATGATGCCTCAAACGATTCTTTTCGCTAAATGTCCTCAATTTATTTTTGAAAAAAAACCCTGTACATTGTAATTTTTGCGAATCCATTTATTAAGTAATATTCGCTAGTAAGGAGATGTATTCATGGTTTATTTATAAAGGATCTTTCAATAAGAATGATAAGATTTTAAAATGATATAAAATAAAAATTATTTCAAATAAAATTGAATTTTTCATATCAGTTTGAAGAACAAGTTATGACATTATGTTACGAATAAAACATCATTTGTGGGCGTAACAAATAAACTTAGTGCATAGCAGCGAATTCAATGAACCAAATTTTCGATGCCTGTATGCAAGAACTCGGGCCAGATGTCAAGAATGTAGCGTTCGATGTTTATTCTTAATTCTTAAGGGCTCTCTCGCATAAACCTCTCATTCCAAGCACCTCTGCGAAACGTAATCTGAAGCAGCTGTGTCTAAACTTTTTGAACGCGTACATGTAATAGTTTAGTTTATTTTGGTTAACTTAATTACAGCAAAGCACTCCAGGCCTGCGTGCCTAAGGGAAAGGATGTCTTCAAGGAGACTTTTCGAAGGAAAACCAGCTCACAAAAAGGAAAACTAGCTCCACGATAACGTACCCAAAACGAAAATAAATAGAAGTTGTTCTGTAAATAATATAATAATTTATTATAAATGATATGTTAGTTTATATACAAACAATCAGGTAGCCATCCACGGGGTTGAACTAGCTTCTCAACCATTAAACTACATTATCAGGACTATTTACTAAATTAAACTGAACAACTTCCTACTTCACACCGCCCTTTAACGACAAAACAAAGATGAAGATCTGATGAATATCGAGCCATTCAACCGTGTAATTCATCAAGGTTCATGAATTGAGGAAAGGGGCGTATCTTGTTACTGCTACGAATAATTTAATAAGTTTTGAAAGATTACATATATAACTTTTTATATTCATAAGCCCAAAGGAACGGTCGTCTAGAAGGGCTATTAGTCTCAAAACGGCATTTTGTGGCATTTTAAGATCAACGGCCAATCACTTTTTAAAGTGTTGCCACCAAATATTATCGCCCTGTATTATATTTAAAGAAATTAAATAATGAAGAACCTGCATGAATGTATGTTTGTTTCTCGCATTGTGAAAAAAGACGGTACCTAAAGCTACCAAATTTTGAATAACGTAATGCTCCACCCGAACATGGGAAGCTCGAATTTTGAATTTCGATTTTGTTCTATTACACATTTCATATTTTGTAAACCTTTAATGAATTTTTTATGATTAAACTCAATGATTTCAAACCGAGCAATGGCAACACTGTACGGGAAAAATTATCTCTAGCACGCGAGACTGTCTGGAAATTCTAATGACACGCGGTATTTAAATGTTATGTGATATTGCTGCTGAACTGAATTTTATGTCGCTTAAGTGAGAAGAACACAGTATTCATTAAATAAAGGTAATACAAAACGTCAAAAAAGGTCCCTTCGGGTTAATATAAAATCTGAACGTTTTCGGATTTTTTCAAGTTATATATACACCGGTTATCATAAATTAAGGATACATCACAAAGATACCGATAACTCTCTCACAACTAAGCCAACCCGAGTAAAATTTGAATATGTTGTCAAGTAAGAGTAGCTGAGTACAGCTGCAATATGCAAATTAGTGGCACTGCACTCGGAATATGTCATCTCCGAGGAGCATAAAAGTCCATGTTTGAGAGCAAACCCACATATTTCACTGCGATAGTGACATCAGAAATCTGAGATAACCAATTCGAAACAATGACCTCCAGGCATCATTTGCCTGCAGAACTACGATGGAGAGCCATTGGGAGACTAGAGGCAAGATAAAGTCAAACAGAAGTGGCCCAGATGGCTAAATGTGAGTCCTTCTGTGGTTCATAGATTTTGGAGGCAATTTTAAACCACAGATTCGGCATCTAGGAGGTTCAGCCGAGGGCGGCCAACTGCTATGACGAGCGTCGATGACCCTGAAATTATGTGCATGCGGGAATAGAACCGGTACTCCGACTCTTCTTAGATCCTCCCTTGCTGCAGCCATCGAAAGATTGGTGTTAACGTCAACTGTGCGTAGAATGCTTCACGAAGGTGGTGTGTATGTGAGGTGACTAGCCATTTGCGTGCCGCTAACGTCATGCCATAGGAGGGACCGTTTGCAGTGGGCACGACAACATGTCCACTGGACTCCTGATCAATGGAGGGCTGTTCTCTTAAACGGTGAGTCCCGGTTTAATCTAGAAAGCGATAGTAGGCATCAATTGATATGGAGAGAACCTGGAATCCGCTATAATTCGTCAAACATCCGTGAAAGAGATGCGTACCGAAGAGGCAGTGTCTGTGTTTGGGGTGGCATCTCTTTGGGTGGGCGCGCAGACCTGCATGTCTTTCCAAGGGGAACCGTGAATGCTCAGGTTTATACAGCTGACATCCTTGATGCTTATGTTCGCCCATATGCCGGGGCAATAGGTGATGCTTTCCTGTTACAGGACGACAACGCAAGGGAACACAGGTCTCGCATCGTAGATGATTATCTTGAAAAGGAAACAACTATGCGCATGGAATAGCCAGCTCGTTCTCCGGACTCGAATTCTATGGAGCATATCCGGGATGCTTTAGGGAGACGTCTAGCTGCTCTCCATCCGCCCCCTCAGATTCTTGCCGCGCTTGCAACTGTTTTGCAAGAGCGATGGCTCTCGCTTCCTATGGAACTGATAGACCGCATAATTGAAAGCATCACACATCGCTGTATGTGCTGTATTGCTTCTAGAGGTGATCATATTCTATATTGAAGGTACTTTTCCTATAGCAAACAGACACGTTCGATTTGTTCATTTTATACATGTGAGCAACACCATGAAGGACTTACGCGAGTGAGCTGAAATTTTCAGGAAATGCAAAGTAGCGCATGATATGCAAATGATTAGAATTGCAAATCCGTAACGCATGCGTATGCTGAGCAGCGCCCTCTGAACGGCTGATGGATCCGAAGAAAAAA
>KK115401.1:247251-269855 GCA_000611955.2 Stegodyphus mimosarum
CGCCCTCATACTGCTCGGATTGTTAAATCCTTCTTTGCAGCGCAGCAGGTACAGCTTCTTCCTTGGCCTGCGTGTTCCCCGGATATGTCGCCAATTGAACATGTGTGGGATGTCATTGGTCGGCGTCTTGCTCGTGATCCTCGTCCTGTTGCGTCTGCAGACGAACTTTGGGTACGCGTACAAACGATATGGAATGCTCTTCCTCAGTCAGAGATTCAAACTTTGTTTGACTCCATGCCACGTTGTGTAGCAGCACTTATTGCGGCGCGTGGTGGCCACACAAAATACTGATTCTGATCTCTTGTTCTTGTTTGTTTGCTTTGAACATTTAATCATTTATTTGTACCACTACCACTCAACTGTGTATTAAATTGCATTCAATTATGACGATTCCTTCTTGGTGTTGCAATTTTCACAAACGTGAGTGTATATTACCATAATTGTCTGGTAATTTCTTTTTATGTTATACCTTACTATGTGCTGTATATTATGGGTAAGTTTCATAAAATTCTACATGTAACGCTTTCAGTAATCGTGATTTTTGTGATGTTTTCTTAATTTATGATAACCAGTGTATATATATATATAATATTGTATACATATATATATAATCAGCAGGCAAACCCTAGGCTAACATTCAAAACATAGGGAAAACGTTTTGTCCAAAACCCCGTAAAGAGGCTGTGGCAAACTTCATACTGCAAACAGGCCACGATTGCGCGGCACATCATCTTTATAAAATCGGCATCCTTCCATCTAGTACCTGCCCAATTTACAATTCGAACATCATGAATGCAAAGCATCTTCTTTCGTGCCCAGAACTAGGAGTCTCAGGAACGTGGTGAGATGAATAAACTAAACAGAAATACCAGAGCTTTCATGAATTCTTCGTAAAGACTACATCTCTTATGCTCCTTTCCTTGTTGCCTAAAGTTTTAACTTTTTACTTTTATTCCCGTGTTCATTTATTCTGATTCTTACTTTTAATGTTTGTTCTTTTTCTTTTTTATCATTCTTGTATGATACTTGAGCTGTTTTATATGTTGGCATTGATCTTTCCAATAAAGTCATATCTAACAACATAATGTTATATAATTTCTTTATTATTTATTAACATTAGTACAGCATGAAATTTTATACCCAAAATTTGCTCCATGCTTCATGTTTTAGAAAAACCTTCTCCATATATTTCGTAGTAAAATATTACCCTACGAAATCGGGGGGGGGGATATTAGTATAACGCTTATATGCCAATGGACATCTTTTTCCATTTATGGACGAAATTGTGAACTAATAAGAAACAAAATTATAGAAAATATTAACAGAGCACATAAACTCTTCCAGCCCGTACGTCGTGCGGGCTAATCAAGCGTGTCTTTTACGTACGTACACGGCGCAGACAGATCAGTTAAGTGGGTGTTATACCTCGAGGAGTCTACGAAACCTCATTGCAAAAAAACAGCTTGATTATCCCTAGAACGGGCCGTACATAAATGATCTGTGTTTGCTAGTCCATACTGTGTGCTCTGGGTGGAACTCATGTAAATCATAAACATTAGTCGTATTAAACATTTGGAGAAGGCTAATCTTAATTTTATCCTGCTTCATATCGGTTCTAAACAGATTCCAAAAATGGCAACCGAGCTGAAATATGGCAGATAATAATTCGTTACCTCTGTTCCCTCCTCCCCAGTTGTTTTTCAAATGAGGAGGGTGGAATGTCAAAACGTTTCTATTTCTTTACCGCTTGCTTTCGTGGTGTAATTGGAAAAGTATCCGGCTAGCAGTCGCAGGTCCGGAAGTCGAATCCTAGGGAGGACCCAGTTTATTTTTCAGGCGACAAACTGATTTTTCATGTTTCCCGTACCGAAATAAACTTAATAATGCATTTACAATCAACACTTATAAACTGAAAGAAATGATGAAATATATATGACGTAATGAAACATTTATAAAGGCTATTTGTGTATATTTAGATTTATTTGTTATTTTTATAGTTGGGTTATTTAGGTTTATTTTAGATTTATTAGATTATGAAAAGTCACTCGAGGGCTATCTGCCTAAGAGGAAAGATGCCTTCGTGAAGGGTTTTTAATGTGAATTAGCTCGTATTTATGTTGACACATAGGAAAAACCACGGAAACGCCCATGCAGACAGCACGTTCGCGAGATTCGAACCTCAGACCAAACTACCAGTGTTCAGTACCTTTACCGCAAGGCCGATGGTAGACCCGAAACATTTATGAACTAAGAAACATTTATAATGATTTTCGGTTGTTTTGAATTCTGAAAAATTTAGTTTGCATAACAAAACAACTAACCATTTCTTAATTCGTATACAAATTATGTGCATGAATGAATATATAGATGACCACCGCTAAAAATGACTAGCTGTTCTGAGAGCATAACGAAACATCAAAATTATCTCTCCAGTACCATAGCTAGTTGTCATAAACAGGATTCAATGCATTTCCCCGTAACAAACCGTTATTTTTTATTTCATTTAAATATTTGCATGTTAAGAAATATTTACAGATTTAAAAAAATCAAACTTCGATTTTTTTATGGATTCCGCGCTGCAGAAATAGCAGATTTTTAAAACTTTTATGTATTTAACTAAAATATTTTAAACTTTTTTATTATTACTTGCCCCGCCCTTAGGCACTACACGGAAAGTAAAGGACATCCCGTGGAGGATTTTCCAAGAAAAACTGCCTCATATCCAGTTTACACATGGGGAAAACCATGCAGCCAGCCCGTTCGCCGGGACTCGAACCCCGAACCAAACTACCAGTGTTCAGCGGCTTTTACCGCTCGGCCGCTGGCAGGCCTAATTAAAACTTGAAGCAAACATTTGAATTTGTTCATGGGGAATTTTGTGACCTCCAGCAATATTTGACTTTAAATCAAAATCGAGATCTCTCTTAAACACGCTAAAATGTGCTTTACTGCAACATAAACATCTCATGAAATATATCACACAGAAAATTAATTCACACTGGATGAATCATTCTGCTTTGTGGATGACAGCAGGCAATTTAAAAATGAAGCAGACAAGCAGGATTTCCTATTCTTTTCAAGGTTTGAGTTAAATTTTGCAACAAAAATAAGTCAGAACTCCGATCCCAATAATCCTATTTCCCCCCAACTGCCCAACGACGCATTGGTTTTCACGTCAGAGAAGCTTTAGCTTCTTGCGAAAACACGACTGGAGAGGACTTGGCATTCACACAACAAAGAAATCTCCTTTTCCTTGGCGTCATTTACACATCAATAGTTCTTCCAACATTTCTGAAGCCATTGCGAACGATAACAAAAGTTTCCGGAATTCGAATTACCACAAAGACTGCCAGCTTCGTTTTGTTTATGCATGTAAACAAACGGAGATGTAATTTTGATTAGGTTTTTTTTTTATAAATAACACATATTAACTTCTTCAGATACCTCTTTAAGCGTTGAAACTGAGATTGAAAACTGCTCCAAGTGAGTATATTTTATGAATTTCCTAAATGATAGTAGTTGTAAACAACTTCTGAATTTCAATAGAATAATCAACACAAATAAGTAAAAGTTTACTGTGCGGTACCGTGCGTTACCAGACGGTACCGTGGTTAGGGGAGCCTACTGCGATGCCGAAGGACCCGGGTTCGAATCCCAGAGAAGGCATGGATGTTTCTAAATGTATAGTGCTTTTGCGGCATGGGGGCGCTATATACACGGCGAGCTGAAAGTCCTCTCGAGAAGTTGGTGGTAGGGGAAGAGAGATAGAAGATCCCTCAGGGTGCACTCCGTCAAAATTGGATGGAACTGAGTAAATCATACTGTCACCTGTATGGTGCTCAAGGCTCTTGCCAACAACAGGCACAATCTTCCTCCTCTTGCCGCGATAAATATCGTGGGCTTCTTCTGATGTTCCTGTCAGAGAAGTGAGATAAGTTACAACACAGCACAACACAACGAAAGTTTACTGTTGATTGTAGTTTTCCTGGAACTCAGTGAGAATTTTTTTAAAACATTCAAAGTCTAATTAAAATATCATTAATGGTTTAGAGCAGTGGTTTCAAACTGACAGCCCGCGGGCAACATGCCTTCCCTGCGTAGAGTCATTAGGATTTTGATGCTTAGAGGTATGAAAAACGTACAATGCTTTCCCCGGGACTCAAACCTGGACCTCTAAAATACATGCCGAGTGTGCTACCGTTACACCACGAAAGCATGCTGGAAGGAGGAGGAAAATACCTTATATACTTCCCCTTTTAAAGGGCGACTAGGAATTGAGGTAGCCAGTCGCCAAGTCATGATTGTGGCAAATTATTATCCACTACCTTTTAGTTCGGGCGCCATTTGCAAAAAATATTATATTTTTTATTTCTGAAGGTGTGAAAAATGAGCGATGCCCTCGTCGGTACTCGAGCTTGGACCTCTCGAAAACGCACCGTGGGTGCTACCGTTACACCACAAAGGCATACTGGAAGGAGGGAGAAAAAATCTTACACCCATAACAAACTTATGTGGACTGGGAATAGATTTTAAATATAATTAAAATACAATAACACGCCGAAAAAATATTAATTTAGCAGTCAAAGAACAAAAATCAGCTTTACATTTTCAAATTTTCACAGGATTAGTTTCGATGGTTTTACGGAACCATCATCCTCAGCTGCAAAAGAGCAAATGAACAAGATAAGATATAATAATGATAAGATAAGATAAGACAGCCTGGACAGGAGACAAGCTACTGGCGCCATCTGTTAATGAAACCAGAACTGAAACATAATTTCTTTAAAGGCTGAAGACAAAGATGGATTGGAATTAAGGTCCATAACTGTAACAGAAAGTTTTTTGAATGTGAAATGCCTTTAGAAAATCCAGGTCACTAAAGGAATATGTTTTTTGAATAATTTTGCCAGCAGAAAATTTGAAAGTGTGATTTTCGGACGAACAATGTTGGGCAACAGAAGACTGTTGTGTTTCCTTTTTTCTAACACATGCCTCATGTTCCTTAACGCAAAATTTTAAAGCCCTCTTAGTTTGGCCAATGTAAATTAAACTGCACTGACAAGGAATCCTGTAAATACCCCAGGAATTCATATCCGGAATGGGGTCCGGAATGGAACTCGGAATTTTATTGATGGGAGAATAAACGACCCGAAAGTTAAATTTCTGTAAAATACGTGCAACTTTATAGCTAACTGATGGAAGGAAGGGAATGACAACAGAATTTTTATTATCTCGTAAAACAAGAGTCTGCCTTTTAGTGTGTTGAAATGAGAATTTTTTAAATTCATTTTTTTCCATTTGGATTTAAATTAGATTACTTGCAGTGCCATTTTTTTCCGCATGTCGTACGCTTTATTGTATTTTTAACTGTTTCACTAGAAACATGAAATCTACCTAAAATTGATAGTTTATCTGTTCCATTCGGGTGTTAATTATTTTTTATCTAAATGAATTACAAATCTGTATGGACTTACTTTATTCTAACTAATTATTTTTAGTTTTCCTTTCCTTCCTGATTTCGTGTATCAGACGTGTTTCAGAAGCAGTATTTAAGCTGCGTTTCAAGAGTTCTCTTGGACTTTAGAAGCAGACTTAGTTCCGAGTTTACGCTGCGTGTTTGAATTTAGCTCTCTAGCCTGTATTAGACACTCGCCAGATTTATAATAATATTCCTAGGCCCGGTTTTGCTCTGTGCAGCCGATTTAGCATTGGTTGAGCTGTAGAGACATTAGGAATTTTTTAAAAACAGAAGAATGAAAAATAAGCAACACCTTCGCCGGAAACCGAACCACCGACCTCTCGGTTATGCGTCGACCGTGCTGACCACTGCACCACGAAGGCTTGCAAAGAAGGCGGGAGAAATATCTTACATATTCTCCCTTTTAAATGGCGACTGGTGTTTTGGAGGACCCAATCGCCAAATACCGGTGGTGGAGAATCATCATCCACCACCTTTTTAGTTCGGGCGCCAGTGTAGAGACATTAGGATTTTTGAAGCAGAAGTCCTAAAAAATGAGCAACGCCTTCGCCGGGAATCGAACCACGGACCTCTCGGTTACGCGACGAGCTTGCTGACCACTACACCACGAAGGCATGCGAAGAAGGCGAGAGAAATACATGCGAAGACGGAAGAAATACCTTATAAAGCTAAGAAGCCAGTCGTTATATATCTTAACTTATTAGCGATTTGTTACATTCTTATTTTCCTTTAATTTATGTTGGCCACAAGTGGTGGTGATTTGCGAGCACGAAGCGCCTGCATCTGCTTAGTTTAAATAAAAAGGTTATTTAAAACGTTTCTTCTGCTGTAATTATTCTTCAAGTCATAGCAAGAATTCGCTGCTTCGTCTTCTAAATAGCGTCCAAGTTGCATGCTACCAAAGAAAATCCAGACTCCCGAAAGAGTTGAGGACAATGGCGCCCGAAATAGTTTAGGACAATGGAAAACTCAACAAGTGACCTGGCCCCCTCTACGCCCACAGCACCGGTAACCCATGCCAGCCCTATGGAGGGATCTGGCTACATTGTCAACATCATGAGAGCTTCAATGAGACCCCAATGTCTGTTTAACGGAAAGGGTTCATCAGCAGCATTCGTCGTCCAGAAGGAGGTGGTTTTCCAGCAGAACCAGCTGGACGACCACTTCATTTTATACGCAGTGGACTAAATTCAGAAACTGGCAATTTCAACTTCCGAGGAGTTCTCCGTGGATACGACATAATAAAGGCATCGACAAGTGTTTACTTGGAGAAAGTGGTACGCCAACGTACACGTGCGTAAACTTCAAAACTGCTCTCCTGAAAGCCTTTCCAGTCGTAAAGAGTCACCCGCAGTTAGAAGCGGAATTGTTCAGCCGGTACCAAATGAACGGGGAAGATCTCACAAGCTTCATTCTACGTAAATTCCAAGTGGTGAAACTGCTGAATGGTAGAAAACTGGACGACGAAGGAATTCAAATCATCTTGCCGAGATTACTCCCACCAGCACAAGACTTTAAAATACGAAAGCCGCCGCATTTCGAAGAACGCAGGCACTCAGATGCATGGGCAAGAGTGCAGAATTTCCGCAGGCCTAAGGCCAAAAGAAAGAAGGCAGCAGAAATTCAATGGCAAGAAAGAATTTTCGCCAAAGAGAAGCGATTTCAAAAAGGCAGATAAGCAGCGGAAAGGAAAAACAAAACTCAAGTAGTTAAACTTCTGAGGGACACTGGAATAGTGGAAGGTCAGCGGGAAAAGAAAAATTCCTCCCAAATTCATCTGAATAAGGTGGTGGTTAAGAATGTAGAATTACCAGAAGTACAAATTCTTTTAAACAACGTTTACAGGCAACCGCATTAATGGACATGGGAAAACAGAGTAGTTTTGGGCGGGGGAAAAATTTTTCAGGCAGAATTTCTGACGTTATAGTTCATACGACATCGAAGGTACAGTGGTGATTGCAGCCCAAGGAATAAGGTGCGCTTGCATTGGAAAACTATCACTAAACTTGCAGGTAAAAGATGAGCAACTAAAAATTACCTTCTTTGTAGTTAAAAATTTGCAGGCTAATGCCATTTTAGGTATGGATTTCCGTAATAATCCCGTATTCTTTGGTAGCATACGCTAAAAAGACGTTAGTGGACTATGTAAGAAATTATCTCTAACTACGACCAAGTCCAGAGAAGGGTGTAAAGAACCCTTTATTAACTTAAGTTAAAATTCACAGGTGGCACCAACTTGTACCTACAAAAGCCAACACCTTTGGCTTAACTAAAAAAGGTAAAGATTAAAATTTAATTGGAATTAAGTTTAGCCTAACGGCTTCACAGGTCACTTAATGCGCAGGCTGGCTCTGACTCGTAAAAGTCGGCGTAAACAAGCCTAGTGGCAGGAAGTGCTCAACGCCACAAAGGCTTAATCGCTGGTAACCCAAATATATCAAAGTGGCCTTCAGGCAGGCAGAACACAACCTTCCAAAACGTTCCTTTACATACTAACTTCCTTCTATTTCATTTGAATACACGCGCCATAGATAATTTATATCCTGGAGAGAAAGTATGAATTGAATGCAAGAACGATAGGAAAGGCTGCTTCAAAATAAAATTAACTGTTAAATAAATTAAATAAATGCCCATAATATATATATATATATTCCTTTAATTTTGTATTTACGATGTCCATTATTTGAATATGATTCTAGATATACAAATTACTACCTCATATTATGTTATTTTTTCATTTTATTTTGTTTATAGTGTTTTTCTTGTATTATCCCTACCCAGTTTTAATTATCAACAATGAATGCACTGCATTACGTAATTCCATTAGTATTTTCTTTCTTTCTTTTTGAAATAATAATCTCCGACATGCGTAGGGGTAACATTTTTTTATTTTTAAAAGCCCCTTTAGTTTTAATAAAATTTCATACTGGTTTTTGACTCTCAAAGAGAACTGAAACTCATTCTGTAATTTTACACTGTCAGCGATTGGAACAGTTTCTAACTTTTACTCCCCGTTGATTGTGGCCTTATAATGATTCAAAATTGTTACATAAACGTACTTTTAACAAATCAGCTTTTCTCTACAATTTATTCCTTTACGTTTAGCCTAAGGCTTATTGTCGCCATTTTCAGTTTTATTTATTTGTTTATTACACATATATGTTAAAGATATAATAAAATACGATAGCTGCTTTAAAAAATAATTGGCGACCTCAGAATTAACATTTTAAATTTGATGCTCTCCCTCTAAATTCATCTGTTCTCCCAAATTCGAGATCTTTCCCTCGTTATGTAACGCTACTTGAAAAGGGCAACTAAAAGTAATATTAACCAATCATAGGTTACCTGTGCTTGTACATCAAACTTCCTATAAATACCGCTGACGATTAATCACCTCATTATTCTTCTGCTGCCTTCCTTTTCCTAGCTTCCGCCTTGCCGACATCTCTGATTTTGTATGCCCCCCTTTGTTCTTATTCCAAGCTAATATAACGTGCATATAAGGAATTATCGTAATTGCTATGATTAAAGAGTATATTGTCTACAGAGAATTATTCTAGTGTGCCTGCAAATCTGTAAATAAAGATAACTGGATAAATCCAAATTGGTATCAATCCTTCCTCTCGCCGTACCACTCAGCTATCGTGATTGTGCTTCGAAAACATTACATAGGAAACATATAAATTTAACAAATACAATATTATTATCTCATTCAATAACGCAAATTAAAATTTTAAATTTTGTAAATTCAATTGCAAGCAAAATAAAATGATTAATTATTGCTGAGAACTAATTTGCAATATCATTCTAATTCAGAAACCATAAGTAAATAAAATCAAGCATGTAAATACATGAAAAATCACAATACAAATTGTATCTTAAAAATTAAATTTAATTTGTATAGAATGAAATATTTTTGAGCAGGCAGGAGACAGAGCTTTTCAAGGGCGAGTTGCCCCCAAACCTAACACTTCAATCACTCAATTCGTGTTTCTTCATCCATATAGGAATAGGTTAAGAAATACAAAAAAAAACAAAAGTAGTCAAATATTTAAATGAGAAATTTAATAATTAAGGAATTTTGAAAAAGTTTACAAATGAAATCCACTTCAAGAAACAAAATTATTAATTAAAAGTTCATAACCAAAGTCATTTAGAATCGCAATCCTATATAGGTACTTCCCCGACACGAATTATACATAGAAACCAAAATAAACTAAAAAAACTAATTCTAAACATAATAAAAATTGCAAGAATAGTAAATGAAAAATACTATAAGATAAATACAATCTAAAATTAATAAATAATACAAAAAAGGCAAGTAAATAGTTAGTTTCGATTTAACTTACTATTTTACCACATTATTCTAGTTTAAAATGCTGTTAAACAATGTAAGGTTGAGTAGTTTATAGCTGCTAGTTGTATAAATATATGTACTGTGTATGTATAATATATATATGTTACGGTGAAACACCAAAATCTGGAGAATGTCGACTTTCACCAGTGAATGTCAACATTCACATAGTCGCTTGGTGTATGTCCGAAATATTTTCCAAATACTCTTGTTTCTGACTTACACCGGTGAATGTCGACATTCACCATGTGCTAATGGTGAATGTTGAATATATGAGAATATTATATTTTCTTCTCCGTAATTCAGTCGCGAAAAAACACACAAGTACTTAAAACACACAATACATTCAAAATGAGAAAGGAAAATAATAGAAATTAAAAAACTTACTTAATTATACAGTACGTAGTAAATGAGAAAATAAAATAATAGTAACAAAAAACTTACTAAATTATGTGATTCAAATCCGATTAATTGCAACAACTTAAACTATTATGAGACTTTTAATTGCACAAGGGGCCCTTGCTTTTACAACTGTATTTATGGGAAACAGCCAGTCGCCTCTCTTTTTGATCTACACCAGAGCATATCTGTGATTGTCGACATACACCGGTGAGGGTCCGAATGTGCAAGAATACTATGTTATATTCGATCTTTCACCGACGTATTTGGTGAATGTTGACATTCTCCGGTGAAAGTCGACATTCTCCAATTTCGGTCTTTCACAGTAACATATGAATCTTGGTAAATCCTAACACATAAAACTTGAATATCTATTTTATCATCCACACATTGATATTACACAAAATTCATTAAGCTTACTTTCACAAATAAATCACTAACAGAAACCAGCGCACGAAAATTCGCGTCATAGAAATTGCAACACATCCAAAACAAGCTTTTATGGCTACACCGGCAATCAACACGATCGAAGAGGAAAGAGAAGCAAGGCGTAAAATCATCACACGGGAAGAAGATTCAAGACATCAAGTGAATACATAATGTTTCAGATAAAAAAATCGAACGCTGAGTGATGTAAACAGATCAAAGTACCGAGTTTCATTTTCGGTTCGTATTAATTAGGTTATCGTTTTTTTTCCCCAATGGCCGTAATTTAGAAGTACGAGGAAGTCTCAAAATGTGGTTAAACGATCATTAAAAAAGCTAACTGAAATAATAAGAAGCTTTATTACCACAAGTAAAATATCACTATAATGGCTTTTTTGCATAAATTTTCACAAGTACTCGAATTATTAAAACGCTAAATATTGATGCTTCGACTCTGGATCGAAGCAGTCTAATAGGATAGTTTTCGTGACTTTCCCCCATGCATAGCATGTACACGAGACACTCTATCTTAGGAAGTCCTGCACGAAAGCATCCCTCCCTTCAAATAGATAGCCCTCCGGTGTTGTGCCTAATTAAAATAACCTACCCTAGCTTGTTTATTGATTTTTATTAATATGAAAGGTAACAGTTGAATGAAATTCGCTACTTCATGTACAGCAAGTAAAATGAAGCTAGCGGGCTCCAGTCAAACCAAAATTAATAATTTCTATGTACGTTTGAAAATCAAATGTATTGAAACACTTCAGTATGAATGAAATCAGTTCATTCCTTCCAAGCAGCAACCAATTTGTAAATAATTTGTTTTATTGCCAAATCAGGAAATAAAAGCTTTTGACACTTCAGGTTAAGACGTATAACGTCATGATTTAAATTTCATGTAATGTAACAATACTATAATTTATTTTTAACAATACTATAATCTATTTTAAATTTAATGTAATATAACACACAATAAATAATATAACAATTTTTTCAATATCAATAAAAGAATTAATATTGTATTAATATATCGTGTCAATGAGATACATTCCGCAAGAGAAGAAGAGGAAAAAAGTGGTCACGTGGTTTAAGAACAACAATCTCCGCACGTCCGCAGTCTACGATGGAATCTATAGCCGATGTACCACTAAAATAAATTGATTTTTCTAATTTAGAAATTTACAGCTATTGCGAAAAATTAAAAAGTACTCTTGGAAGTTATTTCTCTTTTCTTGATTTTAATAAAAAAGGTCTTCTCTTGCTCAAGGAAAATCACGTTAATAACATTTGTTTTAATGTAATGCCAGATAGTAAGGTACTTTTAGCAAGCTGTGTTAAAGCAGAAATGAAGAAAACAATTAATTATAAAACTTCTGTGGAAATTTCTGCAGAAAATGAGGTAAGTTTCATAAATTTTCTTTTATGCACAATACTTACCAATATTCATCTTTTACTTTATTAGGAATATTAAGTGTATATCAATAGTTGAAAAATATTCCCGAGACCTTGTATAATTGTTTCCAAGCTGTACAATGTAAATATTTGTTATGAATATAAGTTCATGAATACTTGTTCTAAATTATTGAAATAGTTGAATTCATACAAGAGCTGCATATTTGCAAAAACATTAACACCAAGCCAATTTTCTCTTATTAATTACAGTGCCATAGAACATGCTATACCACTAAATTTCATCACATTGTGTTTTAATAATGCGGGTGTTATAATCAAGTTTTAATCAATACGCATAAATGTAGTATATTTTATCGCGTTCTACTATAAAATAAAGAAATATCTATGACCAAAACATTATTAATTTCACAGCTAAAATTACAGCGAACTCAGTTGTGCAAATCCATACAATTTTCTTTTTGACATTTATACTCTAATATAAAAAATACATTTTAATCTGAAGTTTATGCCATCTGTAGATTAAGAGTCAAACAATTAAATTTCAAGGGGTACAAAATTATGTATTAATTTTAAAATGTGTATAATATTAATATCACTACCGTCACATAATTTTAGGGCAACTGTATTTATAATGCTTGTTTGTTTACATTAGCAGTTCTTACATCACGTGACCTCTGACGTCACCGGAATGTATCTCATTACACTAACCTGAAACAAAATAGTTGCCAGCAGCAGCTATTTATTTAAAATGCTGACATTAATGAAATATTTTCGACATACACTGACGTCGTACGCAATCGCATGCTTTCTTCAACGTCAGAATATGACCTTATGTAATAACAATATGCTTAAAGTCTGGCAATGCTATTTTTATTTCATAGTTTGTAAAACTTACAAATTTTTATTAACGAACTCTACGATTTAAGAGCGAGCAGTGGCAACACTTCTCGAAATAAAGCAGATTTTTACCTTCAGAGCTCCAGACGTTGCCATTCGAAAAAAAAGGGCGAAAATTAGCGTTTTCCAGGGCTTTTAATTACTGTTTGGGCTAATTAAAGTCGTACGAATATGATAATGGTCGAAATGCCTTTCCAAAAAATTTTTGGAATCCAGGAGTACCTCTCTTGAAGCACAACACCCCACCGTTCTGAAGGAGATAATGTCACAAACAATCAGACAGACAGACAGACAGGTATGCACAGATTTTAATACTATAGTTGTTTCTTTTGGCAGCAATAAAAAATATTTTGTGATAATGCAGTTCAACTGAATTTTAGAGTTTAAGTGCGGAGAACATGATATTTAATAAATAAAAGTAACACAGAAGACGTTAAACAAAACGCCCATTTGGATCTAATATAAAATCTGAAAGGTTTGAGATTTTTATTTTTTTTTTCAGTCCATTCCGTACGTTTTTGACAGATTTATTAACTTTGTAGGATTTTCTTTGAAGCAGGAGACATGAAAAATGAGCAATGCCCTCGCCGGGACTCGAACCTCGGATCTCTCGAATACGTGCCGAGTGTGTTGACCATTACACCACGAAGCCATGCTAAGAAGGCGAGAGAAATACCTTATATACTCCCCCTTTTAAAGGGCAAATGAGGATTAGAGGACCCCAGTCGCCAAATCCTGGTGGTAGAGAAGCATCACCCGCCACCTTTTTTAGTTCGGGCGCCACTGTAGAGTCATTAGGCTATTTTAATGCTGAAGACATGAAAAATGAGCAATGCCCTCATCAGGACTAAAACCTCTGACCTCTCAAATACGCGCAAAGTGTGCTGACCATTTCACTACAAAGGCATGCTAAGAAGGTGGGCGGAATACCCTGTAACTAATGGTTCCAAAGAAACCTTTTAACAGCTTTCATAAACCAGTTATCAGTCATTAAATAACCAATAGTTTGCTTCCCATTTATAGAATTTTGCCTCATGCCATTTGGCCATAATTTTGAACAAATTATCATTGAAAACCATATAATGTTTTACCTAAGAGAATGCTGCTACCATAGTTAAATAATGTGTGCCTAATTTAATTCCTATGTTAACATTTAAAGTTTTCCTTAAATCCGTATGTTGGAGGCTTAATTTTATTTGCATTTCTATGTCAACGTTTAATTTTTCACTCAATCCACAGCTTGGATAAGACTGTTAATGTTACTGGAAAGTATATGCAGTTATATTTCCCGATACGAATTCAAAAGCTGACTGGCGTGCTCTATAATTCTTCAAAAGTTTCTGGAAAAGCCAAATTTTATTAAATTATTTTAACATTTAGAACAATACTATTAACCTTTCTTGAGAAGTCGTATGTTTTTCCTTATTTCCTTGTAATTATTTTTATCCAATTTTGAAAATATTTAAATATGTATATATAATTTATTACTAGAAATATTTTTGATATATCATCTCCAAGGGACATAAATTTAAATGCGATGAAGTATTGGAATAAATTGGAGTCGGTATTTTAAGTACAAGTTATTCAGATTTTCACTGTAGTAAAAATATTTTAATAAGTTGTATAGAAATATTATTTTAAATCAGAAAATTTCTAAATAGTAAAATAAAAAAGTAGCATTTAAAGTACTAAAAAGGTAGCCATTGTTATCAACCGTTGGTGAATTGACTTGTCAAGTGGAACAAACCAATACACTATCAATTACTAATAACCAAATTAAGTAAGACTGTTTCTCCTTTTTACCAAGTAAGGTTCGAATTAGTTATTTTGCTAGAGGTAAATAATAAGCTACGAACAAAACTGAAAAATGAATAAGATATTCTTTTTAATTTAAGGTACTTGTTAAGAACTGAAGCAAGTGAGATTTTCACTTCGGAAAAAACATTCCCCGACGCTCTAACAATAAAAGTCAGTCAAAACAATAAAATCTGTTGAGACCTGTACAAATTAATATAAAGTAATTGAAATATGTACGAAAGAAGATATTTGAAAACAATAGAAATAAGTGCGAATTAATACATTCTTTTAGATTTAAACGCAAAATCGAATGTAGGTATTCAAATACAGATTTAGGTGCCAATCGATGTCAGAAAAGAATTTAAAATTAAATTACTTGTTTGCAAAATTTGAAACGAAATGTCTGCAACTGTAAATGTACTCAGTGATGGAATGTAATAGGGTTGTCGTATTTAAAGTGGGAGAAGTTAGTGGTTGGTGATGTGCTGATATATACAGGGTGCCCCATAAATATCGCACTGACTCGTTCCGATTACATATAAATTGCCCGAAAAAATATCTTGTACAATCCTAGTTTTCAACATAGACGCAAAATAAAAATATGACGTCATATCAGTCATCGTCGATGGTTCTAGCACGATGAAGCTCTGGCATAATTTATCGCTTTAGCACGTGATTGGCTGGTTATAGTATAAGGTATTTCTCCCGCCTTCTTCGCATGCCTTCGTGGTGTAGTGGTCTGCATGCTCGACGCGTAACCGAGAGGTCCGTGGTTCGATTCCCGGCGAAGGCGTTGCTCATTTTTCATGTCTCCTGCTCCGAAATAACCTAATGTCTCTACACTGGCGCCCGAACTAAAAAGGTGGTGGATGATGATTCTCCACCACCGCGATTTGGCGATTGGGTCCCCAAAACCCCAGTCGCCCTTTAAAAGGGGGAGTATATAAGGTATTTCTCCCGCCTTCTTCGCATGCCTTCGTGGTGTAGTGGTCTGCATGCTCGACGCGTAACCGAGAGGTTCGTGGTTCGATTCCCGGCGAAGGCGTTGCTCATTTTTCATGTCTCCTGCTCCGAAATAACCTAATGTCTCTACAATAGAATACCCAGGTCGCTGGATTGGATGCGGCGGTTCAGTTTTACTATGTTTATTTTACAAAATGGGAAGCTTCAAATAAAAGACTAACTAAAAATTGCAAAAAGACGTGACGTAAATACCGACCTTTCCGAATATTGCTGACTGAAATGCTAATTGCGCCATCTTACGGCAGGAATAAGTGAAAAAGATCAGAGATAACTGGATATGCCAAACCGCTGTATGACCGATTATCAAATATTATTATTATTATTATTATGAGACTATTAATATTATTATTATTACTCTAAATATTATTATGAGACCTGAAATATTATTATTCTCTATATAATACTTTTGAAAAAAAGATAAACGTTATATCCAGCACAGATTACAAAGTTAATGTAAATGTCTTTCTCTCATATTAAAAAGAATATTTTTTCCACGTTCCTGTTTCAAGAAATATAAACGAAAGTCAGTGGTAAACAAAAAAAAACATCCTCTGCATTTAGGGGTATTAAATTTCTAAACCTTCAAATTTGGAACAAATGTGATAAAAGTATTCAAATTTTTTTATGTTGTTTTCTATTCCGCAATTTAAGAGAACGTCGCTTTTAAATTCCTTGCGAAGACGAGAACAAAATGAAACTCGAGTTTTCATCTCGCTGAAACGTTGACATGTAATCAACAGGGATAAAACTAGGAAAGCCGTTACATTTCTCAAGATGGCTAACAAAGAAATACACAAAAGAATTTCAAGGAACTCATATCACGCCACTCACTATGACTTCAATCTGTTACTGGAGTGTTAATTTTCGCTTTATTGCTTCTTTCATCTCGGATTTCGAAAACTGTCGCCCAAATAACAAATGAACTTATAAAGTTTATTAAAGATGCTATTTAAAACGGAAAGATTTCAAAATGTAATATCCGGTTTAAACACGCAGATAACTTTGGAATTTGGAAATCATTATGTTGTTCAAAATAATTGTACAAAGTAAAATTATCATTCGGAACATTGGTTCAAAACCATTTTTAAAAGACAGCTTTAGTTAATGCGTGAATGTAAACATTGGTAGCATGTGACATTCAATAGATAGCTTTCTAAATATAAAGTTGTCAGGACCGAGTGTTCGGTGTATATTCTTGGCAAACATCTTCGTGAAGTCCTTACGTCCTGATCTGGAACAGGGAGCTGAATGCAGCTATGTTCTATGGTAGAAAACTGTGGTTAAGTGGTAGAAGAACTGCACTTCAGAAGGATTTAAAATCCGCTTTTCTTAAATCACAATTATTTACAGCCACTTCCCAAATCGGGAGGGATACAGAAAATAATGACCGCACTTGGGTCTAAACTTAACAATCAAATTATTGAACTAAAATTAAATAGAAATTAAATCGTCGTTGCTCACAGAGCTATGAACGCGAGGTTGACCTCTATACTAAATGGTGCGTAGCAAATTTTATCTAATTTTGATTTGATTACTTCAATAATTAATAGCGTAACAGCGCTAAGGCTTAGAATTTAAATACTAGCTGGTCAGGCGAACGTTGAACAGAGTAACAGTGGTCTGAGACTAAAAGCTCTCTCACACTGAGAGGTTCCTACCTACCGCTTAAATAGCAACTTGGCTCTACTTCAAATTAGCATAAAGCTGAAACGCGCGCTTATTCTAACGGGAAGTTGAAATGAGAACAGATATAAAAAGGCAAATTAAAATAAAACTTGGTTAGTTTAAACTAAAACCTTACAATGTTGCATAGCAGTGTTTGCAGCATAAAAGCACGATAAAACTTTGCTTTGAGTAGAATTTTTAATCCATCATTTATTTAATTAATTAATAAACACTTCTCCTATTTTAGAATCCAGTAAAAAAAATTAAATCTACATAATAAACTAACCAATTTTACTGAAACATTTTGTGTACACATATAAGAAGAACGCAAAATCGAATGCTACAGGGTACGAAAACGTTTACATATGTACGAGTAGTATGCATCAAATAACTACATAGCATAAAAAGGTACGTATACTGTATATGTCATACTTAAGTATAAAATACTTTTATGAATTAATTACGCTAATTAATAATGATATAAAAATTCTGAAATGTTTTGGTTTTTGACCGTCACCCAAAACCTTTCTAAGACTTTTTACGTTTTCACTCAGCTCGCAGTCTACCAATGTGCTCCTATACTCATACTCCTGCTAACCTATTTTAGTTTGTTTTTAGCTTTATTATTAAGCTTCGTTTTCCTCGCACTTCCCCTACGTACAGTTTAGCAACAAAATCGTAAAATTTTTAAATAATATTTAGCCATCGCGGATTGGCAACGTTTTTATCTCTGTAATAGGTGATATATGAAATCAAATCTTACATGACGTAGATCTCAATGTAAGAGTAGTTACATTTTTGTTGTTAAAAAGCAATATTTTTCCTTGCCACTTGAACAGGATGATTCTTTTAGAAATGGCCTATTTCACTGGGCTGTAGCTTGATTAAAAGGCAAAAGATTCAGGAAGGATGAAGATTTAGCTCTCAGTCCCGAGTGCAACTCCGAAAAAAAAAAGAAAAAAGAAAGAATGAAAACCGAGACATTCCGCGCCCAGATAGGGAGAAACAGGTGGACCATTGTGAATGATTCTTATTGTTCATCAACCGTATCCCCAACGTTCTGTAACTGACATGGTTCACAGATGAAGCTTCGTTTCACTTGTCCGAATATGCCAATTCCCAGAATACAGGCATCTTATGGACTGAAAACCCACACGCGATAATGGAGATGCCACTTCATGCAGATGAAGTTGGAGTCTGGAGCACTCTGTCCCCCACTCGTATCGAAGGACCGATATTTTTCCAGGGAAGTGCTACGTGCACATTTTTAACAAATTTGCAGAGCAGCTTGATGACATGGAACTGACTAAGGGGTATTACCAGCATGGTGGTGCCACATGCCACACATCAAAATAAAGTATGGCTTTGATCAGGAGTTTCTTTGGGGACCGCATTATTTCCAAACGTTTGTAGCCACCACGATCACCAGATCTATCGTCCTCAGATTTCTTCGTATCAGGTTTCCTGAGGGTCGTGTCTATCGCGATAAACTAAAGACACTGGACCAATTAAAAGCTAACATTTCTATGGAAACTGCAAACATCACTGCTGGCACATTACAGAATGTTGCAGCGAACATGGAGAGACGAATTCGGTTATGCCTACGCCAGGAGGGTGGTCATTTTCAACACCTACTGTAGGGTAAGTTATTATAAACCTTTATAACCTTCACAAACCTTTACTAGTTATGTTTGGTATGCCATATGGCAATCAGAGTTTTTAACACCGTTTTACAGGGGCAAAATAGTAAAATTTCATTGCATATACCGAATTCTGCATTGAAGAACAATAACAGCGTAAAACAAAAAAAAATATCGCATTCCTTAAATTTCGGGATTTCTATTAAAAAAAATAAAGGAGTAATTATTTGCTCTGCTTAACGCAGTTGCCAATTTGATCACTTTCTTGAGCTTCACAAGCACACCTTCTCACATTTCCTGTAAAGCATGCTTTACAGCAACTGTATCTTACAAGCAGAGAAAGCAAGAGGCCAGTGTCAATAACGTCATGCAGCAGTTTTGTGAATTTCTTTCTTAAGCAGAGTTAATTTCTTCTTTACTTACATTTCAAGAACATAGTTGGTCATGATATCAAATAATTAACATAGTATCATTAGATATATATTCGGGGCTCGACTTAAAATTGCAAGAGAGACACATCCGATTGATACACATTTTGCAAAAATAAGCGTGTCTTGGCTGAACAGAAAAATGTACGCCAAGGTTGTACGCCAAAAACACTCTTTGGAAGTAATAACAATGGGGTAGTATTACAATAGCTGTTAAATATTTAAATTGTGTTTACGTGCCGCTCTTGCCACCAGACGCTTTAAATTATGCATCGTGGAGGAATTCGATAAATATATCATCCGATATACAACTGATATCTAAACAATTATGGCACATAGATTCCGGATTATCTCCTCAAACAATTGGTGCTCAAAGTTAATGTAATTCCTCCATAATGATGCGCATATGGAAGCTATATTTCGAAATGGTAAAATGATTGCATTGCATTGCATTGTATTGTATTGTATTGTATTGTATTGTATTGTATTGTATTGTATTGTATTGTATTGTATTGTATTGTATTGTATTGTATTGTATTGTATTGTATTGTATTGTATTGACGGACGAAGCTCCCAATCTACCTAGTCAGCGTAAGCCGGCCATATGACTAAAAGGAGGACCGGGCAATGCAACCAAAATGAGGAAACCGGCAACCTGGCTTCGCCCCGTCTAAAAAAATCAATAAAATTAAACTAGCTCCAGAGAGACGAGTCTAAAATATTAAAATGTAACAGAGTTGTTAAAATTAAATAAAACTCGTCACAGATCTCAAACCCATACATATCCCATTCCAAATAAAACAGAAATAAAAGTAGATCTAATTCTCAGTTCCAATAGTTCTTCTTATTCATATTGATAACGTTCATTATTTTCCTAGCATATCTTCTTGCCTTTCCATTTTTCTTATTAAAATATTGCATATTGAATGATCCATACTTTGCCCTCACACTCCCTGATGGCAAAATGATAGGATATATTTCCTAAGCGCGTGGCCATAACAGATAGTACAGCCTTATTAAAAATCTAGTTGAAGAACAGTAATGCTTTTCATAACTGCCACTCGCCACACATATGCGACACCATGGGAACAACTACAAGGTATCCACCCTCAAACGATTATAATCAAAGGTAGCTTTGATTATAATCAAAGGTAGCTTTGATTATAATCGTTTGCGTCTGTAATAGTTCCCATAGTTTCGCAGATAAAAGGTCAAATAACGTAACACTTTCTTTCAAAATGAATGTTGATTCTATCGGCAGCACCTTGATAGTCGCGCTCTGTTTCTAGAGCTATTGTGGTGACAGCCTGAAGAGGTTCTCCATTAGGCCATCACCAAAACAGATGCCTGCCACACTACAGCACCTTGGGCTACAGTATGAAGTGCCACGTGATTATATTTCTACCCATGTCATTTATTGTAATGTATTCTGATATAATACTGAATAGTACACATAGCATAATATCATATAAAACTCATCTTTTCTTAACAAGATCATGCAATTTAGAAATACTGCAATTGCACCTTTTTATTGTCTGAATGTAATCTATTTTAATGACAACATATTATATCTTATTTACATATAGATAACTATCCTAGTGCAACTATATAAACGCATTGCACTGTACTGTAACGATTTGGTATGGCATTATTATATAAACCTATTTTCATATCGTGCTGTACTCTTTGTTTAGAAATTGTATTAGTATCATGTAATTAAGTACCGCACAATTTAATAGCCTAGAATTCTTGTATAGTATAGTAACATATTCTTATGTATAGTATACCTTGTGTATTGTATAGTATATTTTATTGTATAGTATAGTTTCATAATCTTGCGCAAATTATATATTTAATTACTATTGTACAGCACGCAAACATAGAATGGCATATATTGTAAAATCTGCATTGCATTCTTTTGTATTTTATATATTGTATTGTAATACATTCTGATATAGTACGGAATTCTCAACATAGCACAATGTTCTGTAGTATTCATCATTCTTCAATAGGGTTCTGTAATTTAGAAATACTGCAACTGCCACTACTTAGTCGTTTATTTCTGTTTATCTATGAAAATGTAATCCTTTCATGGCAGTATGTAAACTTATAACAATCATTCCAGCCCTTTGCTTGGCCGTGTATTTGTTGTTTTGATATTCAATAAATATGGCTCTAGATGGGGGTGGGCACGGTGCTAAACCGATTAACCTAATGGTAAAGGGACAGTGCCCGTGCCCCCCGTCACCTATCACCTATCAACAGATGTGGTGTTGTAACTGCCGGTTTGCCCGTTAGGTAGCTCTGACGTGCATAGTTAATTTTGCATGTTTGATTTCACTTACGTTTGTGGCAACTCAGTGTTTAGAATTATTTCTAGAACCGACTGAGTCGGTAGTAATAACTTCGAACTCTCGTTTTGAGAGTAATATAAAATGGCTAATATTCTGTAAATAAATTTTGTAGATGTTAGTTCGTGTGCTGGTTTATTCACATATTGAAGTAATGTTATTGAACTGTGTTTACAGTAAACATTATGACACCAACCTGCTTGGAAAAGCAAATTGTGCTTCATGCGGTATTTAATGCCTTAGCATTTAAGGCAACGGTTCTCAACCTTTTGATTAACGCGTATCATCTAAACAAAACTGAACACTTTCAGTACCACCACTCAGTACCACTACCATTTTACGATGATTATTTTTCAATTTCTCAATAGAAATATTTAAAAAAATATTTTTCATTTAGCACAACCTATTCGCTATTTGTATTAAATATGCACACATAAAAAATATTGAATTAAAAATTGGTTACAATTTTAATTATCAAAATTTTAAAGTTATAATACTTTAATTCTAAAATTTACTGCAAAATTTGGGCCTGTTTAAGATAGATCAATTTCTTTATGTCTCGTCTTAGTTCACTTAGTTTTAACCGCAAATTAAGATCCACTTTTAATTTTGTTCTGTGTTTATTTTTCAAATATAACATGGGAGAAAATCCTTCTTCGCGTAAATGGGCTGTGCAAAAAAACAGTAAATGTTTTATATGTTTATTAGAACTGCCTTTAATTCTTTGCTTTT
>KK115401.1:269965-286009 GCA_000611955.2 Stegodyphus mimosarum
ACCATTAAAACTTATTTTTAAAATCTTCTGTTAAAGGGATCACAGGGAATTTCTATCCATTTCCCTGTGATCAATAGATAGAAATTCCCTGTGGGTCATTTTTTCGTGGGATGAAATTTCAGGTACATTTGAACAAAATGATTTTAAACCCAATTTTCTTTTTCATAATCTGCTGGAAAATACATGATGAAATTATTTATCAATGAAAAACAATAATTTTTAATGTCGGACGCTGATTCCTCTTTCATTTTCGATTAGAAAACTTTCTAAAAGTGGTAAAACGTTTTAGCTCGAATTTTTTTATCATTTCATTTATTTCATCTGTAATGGTACACAAATTAACATTTTGTCCTTGTAATCCTAAATTTATTTAACGTTCCAAAAATATCAGCTGAATATGCTAAATGCACCAATCATAACTCACTAAATAAGCATTTTTCAGTTCAAATTTTGAATAACAAGAGGAAAATTTTAATTTCTGATCGAAGTTCAAAAGGACGATTTAAAACATTTCCTCGGAATGTAACAAAAAGTTTCATGTTCACTGCCCATCTTTTCGCATAAAATCGTAAATATTCTTGAATTTAAAGCTCGGCTTTTAATAAAATTAATAATTTTCATAGCTAGATTCAAAACTATTTTCAGGTTTTCGGGGATTGTTTTGGTTATTAAAGCTTCACGATGCATGAAGCTGTGAGTAAATTTAGTTTCATGTGCGACTTTCTTTATTTGAGAAATAACACCAGAATGTTTTCCTGTTATAGCCCGAACCCCGTCACTACATACGGCAATGCACTTATCCCAAGGAATATCATTCTCAGGCATAAAATTGTCAATTACTTCTAAATTTTCATTTGCAGTTGTTCTATCATGAAGAGATTTACAAAATAAAACTCTTCGGCAGTTCGTTTATCTCCTTCGAAACATAAGTAAACTAATAATTGAACACAAAGTTCGTTATATCACTACTTTCATCGAATTGCATAGCGTAATACGTACTGTGATTTATTTTTTTAATAAGTGTCTCTTTTATGGAATTTTCATTTAATGAATCACTCCACTTTATGTACCATTTGTAAATGGAATATTATTAAGTTCATTAGACGCTTTTGCACTGAATAATGTTAAAACGATATCTTTAGCTGCTGGTCATATAATCTTTCCTCCGATAGTGTGAACCTATCCTGTCTTAGCAGTTGTTAGGCTTACTAGGTAACTAGTTTCCAAAGCGTTTTCACTTGAAGTACCAAAACTTTGATTACTTGTATACGCTTTTCGAACTCCAATAATGTTCTCTTAAAATATTCTTCAGATTTATTCTTTAAGTTTCCATGTTTGGATTCAAGATTGTAAGGTTCTAGTTTAAACTAACAAAGTTTTATTTTAATTTCCCCTTTCCTATGATTTCTTATTTCAACTTCCCGTTAGAATGAGCGCCCGTTTCAGCTTTATGCTAATTTGAAGTGGAGCCAAGTTTTGGTATTTAAGGTTAGCGAGGAACTTCTCAGTGTGAGACAGCTTTTAGTCTCAGATCACTGCTGCTCTGTTCGACGTTCGCCTGACTAGCTAGTAGTTAAATTCTAAGCCTTAGCGCTGACTTTTATTGAAATAATCTAAGTGCGATAGTATTAGCTAAATCTTGCTGCGCACCATTGATCATTTAGCATAGAGGCCAACCTCTCGTTCAGGTAGCTCTGTGAGCAACGACTACTTAATTTCTATTTTACTTTAGTTTAAATTATTTGATTGTTAGTTAGACCCAAGTGCGGTCACTATTTTCTGTTATCCCTCCCGAGTTGGGAAGTGTCTGTAAATATAGTGGTTTAATAAAAGAGGATTTTAAATCCTTCTTACGTGCAGTTATTCTCCCACTTAACCACAGTATTCTAGCACAGAACATAGCTGCATTCAGCTCCCTGTTCAAGATCAAGACTTCATCTCCTTCACGAATATGTTCGCGAAGAGTATGCACCGAACACTCAGTCCTGACAAGATGTCTTCTAAGAAACAATGGTTTCATGCTTTGACTGAATAACAGTACCGCAAACAACAAATTGAGGTTGAGAGGGTCCATTTCATCTCCATTCCAAATAAACTCAAATGATAAATAACATTCAGTATATGCTCTATAAATAATTTTTCTTTTCTTTTCAGTATTCTTAGTGCTAGTAGACTGTCTTGCATCGATCACTTGAGAATCATCACTTTCTGCTTACTCAGTTCTTTCCCATTTTGAAAAATCTAGCTTTGTTTTATTATTTTTTCACAGATATTGAAATGCACAATATATTTTACGAGTTCTTCAAAAATTTAAGGTTATTTTGGATACTAATTATTTTAGATTCAAATTAATTTATGTTAGATATTAAGTTCTGCAATCCTTATAGAATTCAAACATGCTTTCGATCCCATTCAGATATTTCACTGAACCGCATGGTTCTGCAAAACACAGTTTGAAAACCACAGGAATGATAAATATTAGTGAAATTACATGTAAAGTTGTTGCATATTTCTGCATAATGCAACACGAAAATCTAGAGGGAAAATAAAAATACAGGTGCAAGTCTATTTAACAATGAGTAAATGGTGATCTTGCTAAAGTTGGTAACGATTTTCGAGACTACGAAATTTGGCGAGAAATTGTCAAAAGTCGCCAAACTTGGCGAACATTTGGTGACATGACATTTTGGTACGGTCCCTGTATCTCCGTAACAGCTATTGTAACTGAATAAATTTAATTGGGCCTCATATGCCTTCCAGTAATTTCGAGAAGCAGAAAGTTCCAGAAATATCTCGACGACCGAATGAAAACTATATAAAGCCGGAGAGAACATCTGCCTTCACTTATTATTGTTAATTTATAGTTCAGAGAGACTTCTGAGTATTTACTGAAAGCTTCGAATTTTAGATGTTGGCGTTGTAGTTAACGCTCTTAGTAGTTTGAAATGTAACTACTGTTTGAACCCTGTGTTACTGTGAATACCTGTACTAATATTTCTATGGAAAGATCCAGAACTCTAAAGCGTTTCTTTTGATAAAATAAATTTTATCATCGTGTTATGGGATCTGTGTGCTTTCAATCTATTGCAAAGCCATTAGTACGCAAAAGCATTAACATTAACAATAATAATTGGAAATTAAAAAAATTTAATAATACTATACACAAATTTTACGGCAGCAAATAAAAAGTAGAACAGAAAATACTTGGAGTTAATTTATTTAACGCTCCTTCAAATTTTAAAATGGAATAATAATTTCTCCTACAACATCTCAAGAAATGAAAATATATTTTCTATAATACACGTAAAAGAAATATTAATTTTAAGTTAAAATTAATTATCTTCAAAAATTACATTCATTAAGCAATGAAGAATGAATACTCAATTTCTGAAACTTCATTTCTTATTTTTAAATTCTCGCAATTGATTTCTTTCAGAAATACTCCTACGCAGTTTCTACCACGATATAAAATTGTTAAAAACAGCTGTAGAAAATTTTATTCCAAACTTTTCAAGATACGTAACAGGTTTAAGCTTTTCAATTACAAAATCTCTCTCATTCGTATAATTTTCTGCTTGAAAAGAAAGAAAAATAAAGTGTTTTTATTTTTAACAAGTTTTATTGTTGAATCTTCAAGAAGTTTCTCGTTAAATTTCCAGTAGTTTTTGGTTTTAATGCTTTATTTTTCATTTACGTTTACACTGAATGGAAATACATTTATTTCTATTCAACGTTTAAACAAACTTATTTGCAATTTTAAAACTATGTAATGGGAATAGATTCTGCAAATTAATTTGAACTTTTCTTAATCTGATATTAATAAACAATTTCAGAACTATTCTGTTCATATTTATAGTCTTGTATAGCGTGCTAAGTATGTAAGATAAAGCATAATCTCGTCAAAACTTGCGTGGTCTCATCTAAGTAAGTTTTTGAAAGTCAATTCAAGTTTTTCATTTTAAGACAATAAACAGATTTTTGTAAAAATTAATAACTAAATAGGTTTTTTCAAATGCATTACTAATTATATTTTTAATTGCATTTATGATACAAATGTTTTAAATTTTCTGTTTTATATATAAGAATGTTTCACCTCATATATCGCGTACCATCGCGGTATACATGGTAGGACATCTTAAATAGTAATCAGAAGATCCGGATTTCAAACCCCAGCTGATTTTTCGTGCTGTTTCAAATACGCTTAATAGACTCTGAAGAAAGTTCGACTTGGGTTCGATTCTATGCGAACGGGCTGGTTGCATGGACGTTTTCGTGATCTTCCCCATGTATAACATGGATACCAAAGGTTTTCTTTAGAAAATCCTTCTCGAAAGCATACCTCCTCTTAGACAGATAGCTCTAGCGTACTCTGCCATAATAAATCAATCCAAACCATATTAACGAATATTTTATTACTGATATTTATAAAACATGGAAGGTAATTCCATGAGATGACGACGTGTTTCGAGAAAATGAGAGATTACCTTGACAAAGTAGTTTCTACCATCAAAATCAGTTTGAGAATTTGAGTTAACAGTGTAAGATGGTTAGGAATACATGGTAAGACTCCATCAGGTTTATACGATGTATCTGTGGAATGGGTCAAAAGTGCTTTCTTTTCATTCAGACACTCAAAAATGGCGTATGTTTTTTACCGTGAACACAAAATATACACAGTTGCCGAATGTAGCGACCTGAACATCTACACTGGTCAAATGCATTAAGAGAATTTTCATATTTGGTCTACAATCTCCAGGACTACTGGACAGATTTTAATAAAATTTGGTCTGAACATAGGTTGATATAATACAAACAAAAGAAACGTTCAAGAGTTATAACAGACACACATGTTCGTGTGTAACACTCATGGGAGTCTGAAAGTCTGAAACTGCGGTTGCTGAAGACACAAAAGAAATGGGTTAATGGGGGGTATGGTCAACTCTTACAGCCACACAGGCCTCGCAGCCTGATGTCATACTGGAAATAAGGCAGTTTATCAGTGCCTGTGGCAATTGGTCCCACTCATTCAGCAATGCAGTTTTTAGTTCATGGATGGTTCTCGAAAGGGGGTTGAAAGTTGCAATTACCCTCCCCAGAGCATCCCAGACATGCTGTATAGGGTTGAGGTCTAGACACCTGGCTGGCCAATCCATCCTGCGAATGTCCTCTCTCTCGAGAAATTCGTCGACCAGAAGAGCTCTATGTGGCCTCGCGTTATCGTCCTGTAAAATGAACTCCGCCGGGAAAAGGCGAACATAGGGCTCCAAGACCTCATCCCTACACCTCACATCAGTCACAAAGCCTCTGTCAAAGACGTGGAGAGGTGCGCGGCCTTCCAACATGATGTCTACCGAGAGCATTACACCACCACTGAAATAACTGTTGATTTCGCGGGCATTGGAAGGCATGTAGAGGGACCCTGGTTCTCTCCATATGGAAGTACGGCGAGAATCGGTATTTAGGCTAAAACGGGACTCGTCGGTGAACAGAACGTCGCCCATTGCTCCATACTCCAATCACTATGCTGCCTGCACCATGATAATCGGACTCTTCTGTCCGTAGACGTGAACGGGACGCAAACAGCCGGTCTTCTGGCAAACAACCCTCTCTCATTCAGTCTTTTGGAAACAGTCACCTTTGTTACACGGGTTCCTGTGGCTGCATACAGCTGCCGAGAGAGCTGAGAAGCTATAGTCCCTCTGTTACGCCTCGCTAAAATGGACAAATAGCGATCTTCTCTGGCCGTCGTGGCTCTTAGACGATCTCGTCCAGGCTTTCTCTCGATGGATCCGGTATCCTGGAACTATTTCCATAGATTACACACGACGCTGGGAGTTAAATTAAACCCTCTGCATATCTGGACTTGCGATTGGACTGCCTCTAGCCTCCCCACAATTCGCTACCTCATTCCATCATCTAAACGTTGGTGATTACACATTTTTACTGTTCCGATGTGAATTGAACCGGTTGCTGCAAGATAACACCAAGAAATTCGCCCAGGTGTGCTACTGAACGCAATTCGTCTTACCCTCCAAGCACTTATAAAGCTTGTTTTCTGCTGGCTCCGCCTACACACATGTGTACGCTTAAGTATTTGCCTTAAAAGATTTGCATTTTTATCTAGAAGCAGTGATTTTTCCTTCAGTTCAGTTCTTTTTATGCAATTCCATAAAATATACAAATTCTCTTAATTTATTTCACCAGGGTATATGTGACACGTGAACACATTTAAGATTCTCCTAACAAGACAGACAGGAAGATATTCCTGTTCATTTGATCCTCTAAATTTGTGCAAAATGGGGTTAAGATGCAAAGCTTTATACAGCACTATAACCTTGATTAAGCAACAGCATCTATATTTGCAATGACAACGTCAGTTCTCTCCTACACTGGAAAAACTTCTAAAACGTTGACAGAAATAAATCACAGTTGACGTATTTTTAATGGGATAGAAGTTCCGCTAATGATGTTAAACTGAAATGAACGCTAACGATGTTAAGAAAAATAAAAGCAATTAAAAACTTTTTTAAAAAATCTGAAAGATTCAGGTTTTAAATTACGTCCAAAGAGGCGTATTTTTAACGTTTTTTGTGTTATCTTTATTCATTAAATATCATGTTCTTCGCAATTAAACGATAAAATTCAGTTCTAAAGCAATATCGCAAAATAATTTTTAAATGAGCATATCTTTAGAATTTCCTATACACAGTATCGCGCGCTGGAGACAAAAATGTTTTTTTTTTTCGTACAGTGTTGCCATTGCTCGCTTTGAAATCGTTACGTTTCTTAATCAAAAATTCCTTAAAGTTTTACAAAATATGAAATAGATAATAAACCAAATTCCAAATTTGGACTTCCAGATGCCCATACTCGGGTGGAAACGTACGTTATTCAAACTTTGATGGTTCTAGGTACCGTTGTTTTATCACAATGCGAGAAACATACATTCATTTATACAGATTCTGCATTATTTAATTTCTTTAAATATAATACAGGGCTCTAATATTTGGTGACAAGAATTTGAAAAGTGAACTGACATTTATAGCGAACCAACGCAAAATGCCAAAACGAAATTAATAGTCCTTCAGAGCAAACTCTTTCTTTGGGCTAAATGCCAATTTTTAAAAAAACTGAAAGCCTTTAAGATTTTATACTAAGCCCAAAGGCATGCTTTTTCTTTTACACCCACATACACGTTTCGAGCGCCCATTTGGGATAAAAGTTTTCAAAAACAGCATATCTTTAGAATTTCCGATAGAGAATTTCGACCACTGAAGATAAAATTATTTTATTCCGTACAATGTGTTGCCATTGCTCGCTTTGAAATCGCTGAGTTTGTTAATCAAAAATTCGTTAAAGTTTTACAAAATGTGAAATAGACAACAAAACGTATTCCAAATTCGGGCTTCCATGTGCCCATGTTCAGGTGGAGGACTACGTTATTCAAAATTCGATGGCTCTAGATACCGTCTTTATTTCACAATACGAGAAACATGCATACATTCATTCAGCTTCTTCATTATTTAATTTCTTTAAATACTATACAGGGCGATAATATTTTGGTGGCAACAATTTGAAAAGTGATATAGCCGTTCAAATTTATATTAGCGGAAAAATCAAGAGGTAAAGTAAATTTCTGAATAAATATAGATTTTCTAAATATATCCAAAAATCGGATTTTGATTTTTAGAAATATTCTGTTCATCCTTTGGTAACAATATGAAAAGTGATTCAGACCTTTCTAGTGATTTGACGCAAAATGCCGCTTCGAGACTAAGCTCTTCTGCGCTAACTCACCTTTGCGCTAAAAACACAGAAACAGCGGCTGATATTCTTACAGAATAAGATTTTCCTTTGGAACAGTAACATTTTGCATCTATGGAGTTTTTTTACTGTTTCCTAGTTACACTGTTAACTTTCCTTCGTAGAGCTACAGTAATATGTAAAAATGTAATTCAGGGTTTCCTGTGCTTTGGATTGAAGTAGTGTATTAAATACTGTGCCTATGATAATAATATATGAGTATCAGTTTAAATAAACTGCATCCGTGTTTTATTACAAACTTACACACACAGCGCTACTTTCTAAGCACTTATTTGCGATCCCTAAAAAGATTAATTCATATCACATTAAATCCTATGGGAAAAATCATTTCGATTTACGAATATTTCAGTTGACGAACTAACTGTCTTCAAGAACGAATTCAGGTCGTGAACCAAGGATTCACCAAGGTCGTCAACCAAACATTCATTCTGAGGATTTGCCCAAAATAAGATTTTCAGTAGTAGAAGACAGATCATCTTACAGCTTCCTCTTACAACCAAATAGATCGTGCAGCGTGACGTTATACTGGACAGAAGGTAGTTGAGGTAGTGTCCATATGGCAGTTGATGGCACATCTGCATCAAGGCAGTTTTCAACTCCGGGAAGGTTCTCAGAAGGGGTTCTCAAAATGAAAGTGCCCTCTTAAGAGTATCGCAGACATGCTCTAAGATCAAGAGATCTGGTTGGCCACCGCATGCGGCGAATATCCTTATTTTCCAGATAATCGTCGAACAGCTGAGCCTTACGTGGACGAGCGTCCTTAACAGGAGACCAAGGCCAACTGCGACCTGAAAAGTCTAACATAGGGTGATAAGATCTCCTCTTTATACCTTGCAGTCAAGAAGACTTTTTCAAACATTTGCAAGGGTGTGCGGCTGTCTAACATAATGTCTGCAATGCATAAATAATTGAAAGTATTTCTGTTAAAGTATGGACTGAAACTAAATATCCGTATGATGGCTATATTACGTAAATATTCCCCCCGGGGTCGACGTAGAAAATTCTGCGAAGCTACTGGCTAGGATCTGTATCTAGGCAGTCTCGGCCACGGGGGTATACAATTTATGAACCTAGTGGTTCTGGGGGCTCCAGAAAGGTCATTTATTGGCCGGGGTGGGGCTCGGCATGTCTTAGAGCAGGGTGGTTCTAGTAGCCTGGGGGGTAATGACCTCCTGTGACAGGCTCGCCCGAGCGACTGCTGGGTAGCAAATTGACGGCTAGTGACGCCCCAAATTGGGTGCGTTGCGCCGACCTCCCAAGGTTCCGGGAAAGAGGTTGAACCCCGGCCCCGGTTCTGCGGGGGGAAGGACCCGTAGTGCGACTGAAGAATGCCGAAACTCTAAGTTATGTAAATGTTTAACATACTTCCCCCAATGGTAGAGTCAAGTTTCCATAGACGTCGTCCACTACGACGGACGAAAGCGGTCGTCACTTTATTATGAAGACCCCTAATACATAAGCCACCGTTGCTGCCTACGTGGACGCAGACAAATTAGATCCATAACCTTCTCTGGAATTCGAACCAGCGCCCTTCGGTACGGCACTCAGAATCTCTAACACTTTCTCGTCTGGGCGGCTTTCATATACTAAAACTGATTAATTTTGCTCATAATCATTTCCATCGAGTGAATTAAATCAAAGCAAGGTCATAAGCTTAGAAGGTATTTCTCCCGCTTCTTAGCATGCCTTCATGGCGTAGTGGTCAGCACACTCGGCGCGTATTCGAGAGGTCTGTGGTTTGAGTCCCGGCGAGGGCATTGCTCATTTTTCACATCTTCTGCTTTCTAATAACCTAATGACTCTACAAGTGGCGCCCGAACTAAAACAGTGAACTGGTGATTCTCCACCAACAGGATTTGGCGACTGGGTCCCCCAAACCCCAGTCGCCTTTTAAAAGAAGGAGTATAACGTATTTCTTCCCCCTTCTTCGCATGCGTTCCTGGTGTAGTGGTCAGCCCGCTGGGCGCGTATCCCAGAGATTCGTGGTTCGAGTCCCAGCGAAGGAGTTGATCATTTTTCATCACACCTCCTGCTTCATAAATACCTAATGTGTCTACAGTAGCATCCGAACTAAGAAAAAGGTGGTGGATGATGATTTTTCACCAAGAGGATTTCGCAAATGGGTCCCCAAAACCCCAGTCGCCCTTTATAAAGGGGAGTATATAAGGTATTTCTCCCACCTTCTTCGCATGCTTTCGTGATGTAGTGGTCAGCACGCTGGAGGCGTATTCCAGAGGTCAGCGGTTCGAGTCCCGGTGAGGGCATAGCTCATTTTTCATCTGTCTTGCTTCGAAATAACCTAATGTCTTTACAAGTTCATGTCACATAACTACCGCTTCACACAGATCTCATGAAATCCCAGCACTCGTGAACGAAAACCCCATATTTTATACAACAGTGTATTGCTCACATATTTAACTATTATTAAATATTCCCTTTTTAACTTGACCTCATACAGATGTGACTTCAAGCTTACATGCATAGAATATGACAACTTATAGTATAACCATGATCCATGTCACTAAATGATTGTTTCCCCTCTTGTATTTATTTGTAGAATATATCAGTTACTTAGTCAGTTAAGATCCTAATTACAGAGGCTGATTTCCTAATTTCGTAATCACCATTAGTGTCGAATGGAGATTTCAAAGTGCATAAAGTCTTCTGGCTACTATGGTTACTAACTTGAATTTATGGCTTCATAAATTTTCAAAACTTACATTGTCATTCTAATTATAATGCTAGTATTAACGACATCATTTTCATAATGTCGTTTATTATGTAACATTTTTTTTTTCATTTTCAGACAGATGTAATATTTAACGCAAGGAGACAAATCTTAGAACATTTGATGACGCAAAGAAAAACAAATCAGCAGCAAATTGCAGTTTCTTTTTACAAGAGCAACGGATAAGGTACTCACAAAAAAAATCGTTATAAAACATTGCTAAAAATCGTTCACGACGAAACGAATTTCATAAAATTTTCTTCATTATTAACAAACCCGTGTTCTCAGCAAATTATTTCTCCAATGCATTTGTATTTTCAACTTATTATCTTCATCTGAAATCATAAACGGAGATGAGGTATGTTTATTATGTGTTCAGAATTTTGTATATTGTACAGAACGTTGCAAAGAACATATAAAATAACTAAATATTAAGGCAAAAATTAATGAGCACCAGTAACGGCCGTAACGTCAATAAACTTGCATTGATATAGTTTTCAAAGGCTCCGACAAAACCTTCAACGTCAGCTGCAAAAGTGAAAATTCTCGCACTACTATTTCAGTTTCGAAGTTAAGACAGAACCTCCTTCTTCAGTTGTGAAAAAGTAAAATCTCCTTTTCACTTTCGCAATCAAAAAAGCTTCCTTTTTTTACATTTGAAGCTATAGTACTTAAAGATAACTCCCGTTACGGCAATGCTCTTGCTAGTTATTGTTTCTTTTAAACTGCACAATAGCATTTCCACCAAACTTATATATAAATTTTTAAAATTTCTCAAATACTGGTTTGTTTTGGTTTATTTAATTAAGGCAAAGCGCTCGAAGGCTATGCTCTCGAAGTGGAAAGGATGCTTTATAAAGCATTCCCCCTGCCTTCTTAGCATGCCTTCGTAGTGCATGGGTGAGCACGCTCGGCGTGTATTCGAGAGGCCAGTGGTTCGAGTACCCGCGAGGGCATTACTCAATTTTTCATGTCTCCTACTTCGAAAATCCTAATGTCTCTACAGTGGCGCCCGAACTAAAAAGGTGGTGGATGATGATTCTCCACCAGCAGGACTTGGCTATTGGGTCCCCTAATCCCCAGTCGCCCTTCAAAAGGGGGAGTATATAAGGTATTTCTCCCGCCTTCTAAGCATCCCTTCGTGGTGTAGTGGTCAGCACACTGGGCGCGTATCGACAGATCCGTAGTTCGAGTCCCGGCGAGGGCTTTTCATCTCTCCTGCTTTCAAAAAATACCTAATGTCTCCACAGCCTTTGTAAAGGACTTTCTAAGATAAATATGCTTGTATCCACGTTACACATGGGAAAACCACGATATCGCCCACGCAACCAGGCATTTGAGGGCTTCGAATCCTGGGCCGAACTACCAGTATTCAGCGACTTTACTCCTCGGTCTGTGGTAGGCCCTACCCAAATACTGATAATTTCATGTATCAATAAACTTTTTATCTTAACCAAAAGAGTTGTAAGGTTTATTTATGTCAATTTGCCAGTTATTTCACGCTACGAATCTGTACTCTTTACGTTTTCCTGCCAGAATGCAAATTAGCTTATTTTTTTAAAACTTTTTATTTAAAATTTGTTTTTAAGTGAGGGTTTATGATTGTTTTAGTTAGAGCGTTGTTTGTCTGTTGAAGGCCACGTTGCTAGTTGTCAGTCTAGGATAATCGTTGTTGCTTTATTCTTGCAGATAGTGCTGCCAAGCCGGTGTAGGTCAAGGGATAACTTACGTGTCTAAATACCTCTGCGTAGTCTTCGCTTAATAGCTGCTCAGATTTAGTTCAGTTTAAAATTCTACTATTGAGTTCGTGCCATAAATGATGGCTGATTTGTAAGCACCAAGTGTGCCTTCTGTTCAGTTTAATTAGTTTTAAATAAAAGAGTCTTTTACAGTCTTCTTACGTTTCTGTTTGCTTATGTAGACACATCTGTAGGTCGCTAAGTATGAATCTTGACTTAGTGTATGTTATAAAATCACATGAGACTCTATACAGTAAAACATAGCAACTACTTTTATCAAAACTATGACATTAGTGGCATACAGCGTTAGATTTTTCAAAGCAGGAAACATGAAATTAGCAATTATGCCCTCTAAGTGTTCGAACAATAGATCTTTCAGTTCGCATGAGAATGCGTTAACCCTTACACCACGTACTCTTTAAAATCGACTCGGGAGAGGCACGAGATCTACTCGATCAAATGCAGGTGATAACCAGTTGTCGTCTATAGCATTTTTGCTTGGGCATTACTGTAAAGACCGTTATACTGTTCGAAGTAGGAAACACAGAATCTTAATTATTCCTTTGTCGGAATTCGAACCGCGGATTTTCCATTTGCTTGCCAATTCTGCAGGCTAACTGGCTTGATATCACTACAAAAGCTTTCTGCTAACATACTAGCTTATTTTAGGACAACATCCGTGGCTTAACTTTACTAGAAAACTCTATTAACTGCATTTTTTAATGAGACATGAACGAATTACTTTACAAAATAATTTAAGTAAATGTTCGATTTATAAAGATTTTTATCTCCCGTAACGATTTCGATCCAAAATATTCGATAGCGAGTTTTTAGTGCACAGGCATTAATTTTAATGCCCACAACATATTTTTACTAATTTCACAGTGTGTATCTGTCTGTCTGCATGTGTGTGTGTGAAGATTTTTTTCCAAACGGTAATTCTGACATCAAACTTCCAAAAACTTTCTATTCTCTCTATTTAAACTTTCTGCACTCATAAAAAGAGATGATTAGAGTTTGGGTAAAATTAGACAACCGGAAGTGGTACTTTATTTAAAGCCCACAGTAATTTTAATGAAAAACTATATTAAAATATTGCCCAAAACTTTTTAGTATTGCAGATTTTTATATCAATGGAAACAACAAGCTCGAATTTGGATAAAACTGATAAACCTGAAATGCTACTTTATTTGAAGCTCTGAACAGGTTTTTGTGAAAACAAATGCTATGATTTAATCCGTAAATTCTCAGATTTGTAATTTAAAACTCGTATGTACAGATATGATTCATATACAATCATGATTGAGAACAACATATTCGGTTCTAACACTATATGTTACACCGGAAGTGATATTTTACTTGAATCAAACAGATTTTCGGGAGCAGAATCACAATATCAAGAATTTAAACTAAAATTAAAGCAGCATATACTATTAGGATATTTATATTATATTTGGACAAGGTATATATTTATAACAAGCCGTTGAAGAGAAAGATTTTAATAACAGCATTTCATTTGCAAAACATCAAACGCTCGTAAAGCAGATAAGTCATCAAAAGTTGTTTCAGTGTTGATAAGGAACAAGTGCAAATAGCAAATTCGTAAACGCCTGTTACCTTTTTCTCTTACTAATCAAAACGAATTTAGACTCATTGATACTAAAATACATAGAAGAAAATTAAATATTGGCATTCCTTACTTTATGTATTTATTTTAAACATATCACAAACAGTTTATTTTTTTAAATTAAAAAGCAATTAAATTACATGTTACGTAAACTTAATGAAAGAGAAACACGCCAAATTAAAACATAAACTTAGAAAAGCAACAACTACGCGTTTGGAGCAGATTTAGTCAAGATCTTAATCGATTTCGAGGACAAGCAGGTACAGGTCTCTTTTCATCAGGGACAAAGAAATCTGTTAGAATGGAAAGCAGCGAGATCAACGATCGTATTTATATCCTGCGGCAGTAAAGCAAAGGAGAAGGTAACGCCATCTATCGGCACAAATAGTAACGAAACTGAAAAATTAAATTAATAGAATTTTAAAAGCGTTAGGAAGGACTGGATTGCAATTAATGTCATTAACTAAACAACATAAATCTTTGTGAATGTGAAACGCTTGAAGAAAATCTAATTCACCAGTTGAAGAAGCTTTTTGAATCAAAATTATGATTAAATTTCCAACTATGATTAGCTATCTAAGACTCATTAATTTCGCGTTTTCGGATATGAGATTCGTGTTCCTTGATGCGAAACTTTAACGCTGTTTTAGTGTGGCTGGTCTATCCGAAACCACACTGATGCAACATGCTATAAATTCTCGAAGAATTAAAGTCAGAAATAGAATCCCTAACAATCGAACCATGGATTTTATTCGTAGGCGGAAAAATGACTTGAAAACTGAACCTCTGGAGAATCCGTGCAATTTTATAACTGAAAGCACGACAAGGTTATTTATGTTATTTCTTACGGCGGAATATTTTCTTTGAAACAAGCTGAAAAAAGGATTTATCAATGACCTCGGGAGGAAGATCTTGTTGGTCAATGGCTACTTATCTCAAACAGTTGAGTTTATTAGCAACCAAAGGTTCAGCGGAACAATATTGTTAATGGGATAATATTGTTATGAAATGCCCAGCTGCGGTAAGATAGCATCCACGCAAAGCGGTTTTAGGGTTGCCAGAAAATGAAAAGGAAGGCACGGCTGCCATATTTGGCGCGAAATGGCCCATTTGGAGACAAAATTGGCAATATGCCTCAGACGGAAGGAGAACACGCTAGAACGAATTCTTATCGGTTTGGTCCAGCATGTTCTCGAAAGCAGACCATAAGCTATATAAACCTTGCCTGTACGCAGAGTAGCAGTCTAATGTCGAGTTGGTCTTCGACTGTATCGCAATTTGGTGCATCGCGAGCTGTAGCGTGGAGAGCCTCGAGAGTACGTTGACTTCCGAAGAACGACCGAAACCGAGTCGGGAGCTGTACTCTAGTGCTTTGCCGTGAAGCTGTCCGTTATAACGTGATTGCCTGAAGGCTGTTTTGCTGATTGTTTCAGTTTATTTTTCGTAGTTTTTCGACGACTGTATACATGTTTTTGGAGCTTTCCTGAATAAAACAGGCTAATAAATTATGTTTTCATTCTTCACTAAGTGTTGTCGTTAATCCCGCCAAATCCGCGAACCCGTAAGAAAACAACAATATTATACTTGATTATGTTGATATAAATTAAAAAACAGTTTTCTGACACCGACGATTATACCCAATAAAATAAAATCCAGAATTTCGTATTACAGACCTTTCTCTTCTTTGGAATAATAAATTTGATTTTATTTAAAGACATACAACTGGAATAGTAGCTTGTTGCCATTTTAAGCATGGAAATTGCGGGAAGTGATGGGCCAGATCAGATTTCTAAATTTTAATTTATTCTATTGATCCGATAGTCTCTCGTTAAATTTAGCTAGCAATAACTATTGACTTAATTTTAAAATTCTATAAATTGCTTATTCTCTTTTCGATACACTAATTATTGAATATAATTGTAACTTTGTTCTCAGGCAGTTAGTTCTCTGAGGAAAGTCTCAGGAGATTTTTTAGTATTTTTAGTTCTCGCAATGGGAAAGAAACTGATTTTTTTTATTTAATAATTATTTATGAACATAATGTTTAACTATCCATATTATACTAATTCCTTTATCTCTATTCGGATACGAATCAGCTCATAAATATCTTGCAAAAATAAATTTTC
>KK115401.1:286189-302025 GCA_000611955.2 Stegodyphus mimosarum
TTTTCCAATAATAAAATTCATTATTACAAATTATTAATAAACTTTACCAAGTATTTTTATTCAGATTATTTTAATTCTTAATGGTACAAATTTTTGGCGCAGTTTTAATGCAAAGATTTTTTTTAAACGTTTGCTAATTTTTTACGGAATTTTTTTCATGTTTTCACAAACCTAAAGGACAAAAAAATTCCACGCCGTATAAATAATATACAACAACTTACTATGATTTAATAAAATGCCAACTTCGTACTCTTATCTCAAATTACATTAAAAATACGATTTCTCATATTTGTTTCTGCTCATAAACTCCATAACATACAAAAGCCCTTAACGACATTTAGAGACATTTAGAAACCGAAAAATAAGACAACCGTAATTATGTTCTGGGATATACTTTAGTCTGCATCACGCGGTAAAAAGGAAGTCGTCAGTCAAGACCTCTAATCGTTTGGCAACGGCGCAGTAAAATCAGAACGACGCGTCCTGCAACCGTGACTGATGGCAGCGTCTAATATTTCTTTCGTGAAACATTTATTTGCTTTTCCGTGTTTCGTCGTCGTTTATGTCGGGAACTGAAGTGCTCGAGATTTGTTTTGTTTCTTCAGCATTTGGATTTACGACTTTTTTCTTCCTATTCTTCAGCAAAGAACTTCATAAAAAAAGAAGTTTCAAATACGTGGCAGGGTTTATGTAGATCAGGGGTTACCAATGGGGACGATATTAAGCTACTAGGGGTCGTTGAAATTTTAAAGGGCGTGGAATATGCACCTGGCACTTATCGGCTTAATCAAGATTCCATTGTTCGCAATAAAAATTATTAATAAAATTAATAATCTTTATTGATATAAAGTTGTTATGTATTACATATTTCAGTTGTGAATTAAAATGTCTTAATTGTAGTGATTTAACTTAGTTCTGCTATCAGATTTAAAGATAAATTTGTTTTTATTTTGTAGTTGAACTTCAGTTTCTTTGCCTTGTTGAAAAGTAATTGTTGTTATTTAATTTTTTTCTTGACAGTTTTGGTTAACTCTGATTTTAAGTTGCTTGAGTAATTAATTTTTCTTTTACTTTTGGTAGTTGGTTAACTATTTAAATTTTTGTTTAGTTAATACTTTTTCTTAACTTGGTTGCTTAATGTTTAATCTCTTGTTAAGTTGACCCTTAAGGTCAATTTTTTTAAAGCTCTTTTAATGTTTTGCTTACACAAGTTGGTGTTTAAAGTTTTAATTAAGTTTTTTGTGCCCCCTTTTCTGCTAAATTTGGGATCCATATTTTCTGACTATGGTGGTCGTTTTGGTGTTGTGGAAAACATAAAATTTTTCCTACATGATTATTATATTTTAATTGAAGTAATTTTTTATTTTCTGTCTATGGTGGTCGTGTTTGGTGTTGTAGAAAACCTAAGAAATTTATCTATGTGATTATTATATTTTAATTGAAGTACTTTTCTTCGCTCTTGTATTAATTAATATTTAAAAAACAAAATCCTTATTTCTTTCGAAAACTTTTTACGTTGCCTTTTGGGGAATCAAGATTTATGATCTTGTTTTCGAATTTCTTCACCCGCCAGACAGTGGTCTGGGAAGCATCTGTCATCAATGGAAACTTCTGCACCCTGCTGGAGAGGGTAATTTCAACTTTTCTTAAGCTACGCCAAGGTCGAGGGGACGGGGTGATTTGCTTACTTGCAGGCTTTTTCAATGCTGGATTGGGACCCCGAGACGAGGCTAGTTCTGCTGACAGGTTGATGACCTTGGAGGATCAGCGATTATTCGCCAATTTCAGGAGTTCGAATTACCTGGCTTCACCTTCCTGTGTGCTTTTTTTCCCGTGGGGTTGCCGGGCAATTGGCCTGCACCATCTTGTACCATGTAGGATCGCCAAACGAGATTTGGCGAAAGGAAGAAAAAGTCTTGGAGCGATCTACGAGGGAGAGAGAGACGTTGGAGACGACGAGAAAAAATACTAACTGAAGGTGTGACGAGACGAGTAAACTGACTGCGTTATCAGAGAACGATGTCGGAAGAAATGGATGAGAGAAGGCTCCTATGGAGGGCGACGAAAATGACAAAACATTTCAATAACTAATTGTTATTTTTTTCTCTCCTTATAGAAAGCAAGTGAAATGGCAAACCAAGAAAATTTTGTTTGCCATGATTTTGTATCCACGTATCTTCATGTACCCTTACCATTGTCAAACTCGGTATGAAAATTTTATTTTTACCTTTTTGAAACACCACCACCCTCACCTATGTAAAATTTGTATTAATCTTAAGTTTATCTCTTAATAAATCCTATTTAATTTAACTTCTCTTGTAAGGTTTTCACTTTTTAATTTAGAACACTGGACCCAATAGTATTTTAAGTTAACACAACGCAAGATTTAATTACTCTATTGGAGTTGATTTGGTCACTATTTACTGTTTATTTGAGCACACAAGTTTTATAGTCTATATGTTGTTTATCATGTATGTCACAGACTTTTACACCCATGCAATATTTTGTCGTATTCATGTGATTTAGAATTGTTATCCTAATTTTGACTTTCATTTGATATTGAACTTTAAAACTTAAACACTTAAGTTAGAAAAACTCCAACAAAGTTGTATCAAAAGAAGAACTAGTATAAAATAAATATAAGATCTAAAATTACGTAATATAGTTTTTAAATCAATAATTTTTCCTCTTAAATATATAAATTTTTTATTCAATAAATGTATAATGTCTAGTTCAGTGATTCTCAACCACTGCCGACTTGTGATATATCCATTCGATATAACAATTCAAATAAAAGTCTTAGATATTAATATTTGGAATATATTTTATATGGTTTTTAATAAAATCCTGGTGTGGCCTTTAAATGAAGTACCACTTCCGGTTGCTCTAATTGTACCCAAAATCTAATCAATTCTTCATACGAATGGAGAAAGCTTAAATACAGAAACTCGAAATTTTTCGAAATACCATACGCGAATGATCCTGGCGAAAATATCGTCACACACATAAGCTCAGAGACACATCATTAAAAAAATAATAAAAACGTGTTGGAGAAACTATAATTCTTACTTATTCACTGAAAACTCAGTATCTAATTTTTAGACAGAAACCAGTACCATCCTTACCTATGCATATAGGTTCACGAGAGGTAATAAAATATGCAGAAAGTTCATATTTTTGATGATTGAAGAAGAGATACCCTCCGCAATTTTTTTTTGAAATATAAAGAGTTTTTTGCGTTTTGCCAACGTCCATCTAAAACTGTCTTTTGCATAATTTTAAATACTCAAGTTAGTTTAATAAGGTTTCTTCCAATTTTTTTAATCGTCTTGTTTCAGATATCTATATAGTTTTCTTTCCCATATCAATATTTTATTATTTAACTGAAATTTTATATATAAAATATCTAAAAGGATTAAGTTCGTTCTTTTTTACATTGCTATATACATATATAATGATTTGGAAGTTGATGGCATAGGTGTAAAGAATGGCAGCTGGTTCATGAAAAATTTAAGCCGTTGTGCTAGAAGGTGCATTTACTATTCTCGATAAAACAATACTTGTTGTAGACAAACACAGATAATTTGGCACGAAATGCGCCATTTCTTTACTGAATTCATTCTACATATTTGACATTGGGAAAAGAAAACGCAGCAACGGAGAGTAAGCTTGAACATCCGCGAAGCGAGAGAAGGAATGTGACATGCCTAAAATGAAAAACCTGTTTCAGAATAATTTGGTTTTAGTTCAACTTTATTTCTATTGGTTAAAGTTTCGGTTTGCAGCTTTGAAATTTGCAGCGTTTTGTAAATATCTGCGTCTTTAGCGTTCTCTAATAATCATATGAGGAACATTGACTTTGGAATGATACAGCTTCGAGATGTTTTTATAAGCAGTTACTATTTTACAACAGAAAGATGAAAATAACTGAATTAAAATGGAAAGGTAAGAGATGACAGCAAATTAAAATTAGAATTATGAATTATTTATTTATCTCTTATATATGAGACTTCCGCTGGCCTCGGAAAATTAATATTATTTCGGGAATACCCACAATGGGTTTGGCGGTGTTTGTAGTTCGTTGTAATAATTTGGAAATTCGTTCTTGCGCAGATAAACGGACAACAGGGGAGGACGGAAGTGGCCTTTCAACATATTATTTTATTCCTTGAGAACTAAATCTTAGGACGCATATCATTTTCCATTTCCCTCTATCATTAAGGGTGTGCTTATGCATCCACAATTTTATCCAGCTTACATTTTCAGAACAATGGACAATAGCTACCAGAGGCTAAGCGACGAAGGAAGGCGAACAAGAAAACAAAACTGCGCAATTCTAGCAGCGATATTTATACTAAAATGTTTCTTTTATTTGATTGTATGAGAGCCATCCGAATTCCAGCATGATTACATACGAAACAAACGGATTAATATAGACAGACGCATGTTAGAAAGTGGCACATACAAGTTCCATTTTCAAAATAACGAATTTAAAGCAGTAAGCATTTTGTGCTTTAGAGTATGCAAAATGCTTCTTCCATTGATACTGTGCTATCTACAGTTCTGTGGCAATACAATACTTCGCCAATCCAGCAGTTATCTAAATCGGCCTTTTGGAATATACAGTGTCTCACAAAAGTGATGGGACAATTGTGCTTTACAAAAGGAAACTGTAATAAAATAAATTAAAAAAACATGTAAAACTTTTTTGTGGGTGTGTTTCATACTTAAATTTAGTAACAATTATTACATAACATACATTTTCTCAAACTATTAAAATATTAATTTAATAAAAATACAATTGTTTAGAACGGAGCAAAAAATGGTTCACATAAGTGATGGGACACCATTAGACTATGCAACAAAAAAAAGTCTGAAGTAAGCAATAAAATTATGTTTTGAGGTTTTTATTTTTACTCAAAAGCAATTGGCAATAATTTATAAAACCGTTTGCATTATTTCTCTCCAGTTTGTTTTGGAATTTTTGTGTTTTTTAGCTCTGTGCAGCCATGAATGCTAAACGAAAAGAAACTTTGCCTAAAATTCGAAATTTAGTTATTAATTTGCGTATTGCACGTGGAAAATCTATTAGAGAAACTGCTGAAACAGTTACCTTGAGTCATTCAACAGTTTTTAGTGTCATTAAATGATATAAAAAGAATCATATGATTCAGGATAAAAGAAGATCTGGCCGACCATCAAAGCTATCCAATGGAATATAGCGAATTATCGTTCGAAATATTAAAACAAATCCAAGAATGAGTGCTCCTAAAGTTGCTGCTGATTTACATGCATTATATGGAGTAATTTTTAATCCAGAGACTATTAAAAGAATAATTCGATCTACTAGATATCACGGTAGAGCAGCCAGGAAAAAATTCTTCGTAAGTGTAAAGAATGGAAAACTCAGACTGGCTTTCGCGAAATTCAACATAAATAAGAATTCTGATTACTGGAATGAAGTTATATTTGCTGATGAGAGTAAATTTAATATATTTGGTTCTGGCGGTAGAATCTTGGTGTGGAGAAAACCCAGGGAGGAATTTCGCAAACAGAACTTGGTGCCAACAGTAAAACATGGTGGAGGAGGGGTTATGGTATGGGGGTGTATGTCGTCCGCTGGAGTTGGTAATCTTGTTTTTATTGACAGTATAATGAATCAGTACAAGTATATTGTCATATTAAATCAAAATTTGAAATCTTCAGCACGAAAATTGAACCTTCATAACGATTTTAAATTATGACCTCAAGCATACTGCTTTAAACGTTAGACTCTGGCTGCTGTATAACTGTCCTGAAATAATAAAAACACCACCACAATCTCCAGACTTAAATCCCATAGAGAGTATTTGGCAAGAATTGGAATCAAGAATACGCAAACACACCATTTCTTCAAGACAACAATTAAATTCGGTGCTTCAAGAAGAAGGGAGTAAAATCACTCCAGAAATGACAAAAAAATTAGTCGAATGCATCCCAAGAAGATTAAATCATGTTTTAAAAGTAAAAGGAAATCCAACAAACTATTAAAACCATTTAAAAAGTAAAATTTTTGGATAAATATTTGGTGGAAAAGTAAGTGTCCCATCACTTATGTGAGCCATTTTTTGCTCCGTTCTAAACAATTGTATTTTTATTAAATTAATATTTTAATATTTTGAGAAAATGTATGCTATGTAATAATTGTTACTAAATTTAAGTATGAAACACACCCACAAAAAATTTTTACATTTTTTTTTACTTTATTTTATTACAGTTTCCTTTTGTAAAGCACAAGTGTCCCATCACTTTTGTGAGACACTGTACATACACACAGAAATTTACTAATTTTGTTACAAGAACAATATATTTACTTTTCTTTACTTCTAGGAATTTATTATATTTTTAAGCTAGAAAGCCTTGAATTAAATTTTATGTCCAGGATCTAAATATTTATTGCTTCTAAATCCCACTAAGTACTTTTACTATACATTTTAAGCCTGGAAATAGCATCAGCATTTCAGAATACTACTTTACCATTACGTAATCCTTATTTAAGATCCGAAATTCCAAATTCATTTTCTTCAAATGTTTTTCGCTTCTTTTAATGAAAATATCTTTTCCGCATATTCTTTCCTTTCGCCTTAAAAGTGCCCAAAAAAAACGAATTAAGTTTAAAGCTTTTAATAAAATAACGCATTGGGGAAATTCTATTTTCCACCTCAGAGAATATAATTGTGTAAACAAAACGCCAGCAAACGATACACTGTAAAGAATACATATGCCGGCAGACAACTCCTATAATAGTGTTTCATATATTAAGCTCTCAAACACATTTAAGGATTATAATTTAGGATGTTCAAGGAAATGTATTTCGTTCTTTTTAAAAGGGAACTGACTAGTAAAATCGATAAATTCTACAGTCTTCGTAGCTTTTCATATCAATGCATTACTTAAGAATTTTTAGAAGTTCAAAGCACTTAAAACACATGAGTGCCAGAACATTGCGTATTTACGCTCCTTCATCATCATGCATTCGTCTAATGCCTGTTTAAATGTTTCTAAAATTTTTACTATTTTCTGCTTTCTGGTTTTGGCAACGTTCCAAAGGAGGAAATGCTTTCGGGATTTGTTTCCATTATTTACGAAGACAGCTTAATATATGAAGGAAGTCGCGTTTGACGTCAGAGTTTTCGAAATTACGTCACGACTAAAGAGTACATATTCTGGGGGATGAAATTAAATAAAATAAACATGGAGTTTAACTTAAGTTTTTGATTACACTTTCAACTTTTCGCTTTCCTTAAAAAAGGAAAAGAAAAAAAAAACGCGCATTAAAAAGAACGATTCACTTTTTGATTGCCCTTTCCTCATTACTTCATATAAAACAGCACGTAATTACAAATATCTCCGGCAAAGATAAATTTAGCTTAAAATTTAGATTAAAATTCATCTTTATGTAAGCCATTTTTGTTTTTGCATTCTATTTTTTTAAATTAAATTTTTCCTGTTATACACAGGATCCATTAAATAAAAATAACGCATAATTAGCACTGTAATTTAAATAACAAATAAAATATTTTTCTTCAAAATTATTTAGATTTGTTTCATTGTTAACATTAAATAAAATTAGCGCAAATGTGTTTACATTATTAGTCCAAAATCTTCATCATCATGCATTCGTCTAATGCCTGTTTAAATGTTTCTAAAATTTTTACTATTTTCTGCTTTCTGGTTTTGGCAACGTTCCAAAGGAGGAAATGCTTTCGGGATTTGTTTCCATTATTTACGAAGACAGCTTAATATATGAAGGAAGTCGCGTTTGACGTCAGAGTTTTCGAAATTACGTCACGACTAAAGAGTACATATTCTGGGGGATGAAATTAAATAAAATAAACATGGAGTTTAACTTAAGTTTTTGATTACACTTTCAACTTTTCGCTTTCCTTAAAAAAGGAAAAGAAAAAAAAAACGCGCATTAAAAAGAACGATTCACTTTTTGATTGCCCTTTCCTCATTACTTCATATAAAACAGCACGTAATTACAAATATCTCCGGCAAAGATAAATTTAGCTTAAAATTTAGATTAAAATTCATCTTTATGTAAGCCATTTTTGTTTTTGCATTCTATTTTTTTAAATTAAATTTTTCCTGTTATACACAGGATCCATTAAATAAAAATAACGCATAATTAGCACTGTAATTTAAATAACAAATAAAATATTTTTCTTCAAAATTATTTAGATTTGTTTCATTGTTAACATTAAATAAAATTAGCGCAAATGTGTTTACATTATTAGTCCAAAATGGCGTTTCCCGAATTGGCTATTAGTTCCGAAACGGCACAGTGTGTCGGTTCACTATAAACGGGGTATCCCTTTTCAAATTATTGTCACCAAATATTATCGCACTGTGTTATTTTTAAAGAAATTAGATAATTGAGAATCTGCATGTCTCTATGTATGTTCCTCGCATAATAATAACGAATAACGTAGTTCTCCATATTAACATGGGCACTTGGAAGACCGAATTTAGAATTCCGAATTTTATAATTCATATTTTGTAACCTTTGATGAATTTCTGATTAACAAACTCGAAGATTTCAAAGCGAGCAGTGGCAACACTGTACGGAATAAAACATTTTTATATCCAGCCAGGAAGACTGTCCATCGGAAATTCTAAAGATATGCTGTTTTTCAATATTTTGTGGTTTTGCTGTTGAATCGAATTTTATGAGGCGTCAGCTCCAAGAACGTGATATTTAATAAATAAAGTAAACACACAAAACGTTAGTAATAAAAAAATGGTTTTAAAGATATCTTAATAAGAAAGCTGCGCATTGATATCATGACCTGAGGAAATATAGAAGGAAACAGAAAAATACATGCTAGTACCTAACGCTGCATCGTAAAATCTAAACATATACTGCTATGCTGTGCTTAAATGTTTTATAATTTTGCTGTTGAATTACATATGGCGAAGAAATTGATGCTTAATAATAAAGTTAAAAAGAGTAAACAAAATTGATTAGTAGAAGAGAGTAACAGCGCACTCCTAGACTCCGAGCTCAGCGAGAGCGTAAAAAATCTTAACAAACCCTCTTGGGCGACTGTTAAATTTTGAAACCTTTCAGCTTTTTACTTCCTTGCACGAACGAAGCATTGTAATCGCGAAAAATTTCGGGTATCATATTTCAACGAAAATATCCATTTTGGCAGATAACGATGTTTTTGCAAAAACATCGTTAATATGCAGTTTAACAATGTTGTTGCGTGACATCTGTACATAAGGACAGAATAAAGGACTCTTTTTTTTTCCCAAACGAATTCTAAAACTGATTTAAAATGGATTTAGAAGCGATTTTTTCCATGGCGTCTGTATGTACGTACGTATCTCTCATAACTCAAAAATCTCAGAACGTTGAAATTTTGCATATAGGACTGCTATAGCATGTAGTTGTGCACCTCCCGCTTTGGTTGCAATCGGCCGCACCAAAATAATACATATATATGCATATATACCCACTCTGTAACTCGGCACAGTGAGCTCAGTTTTTTTGTTCTTATATGTTGGAAAATTGTGCATTTTTTGCTTTAAAAATGATTGAATTATGTTGTTCTTATCTTCCAGTTAAGATTTTTATGTCTTTAGTTAATCTGCATGTAATATTTATAGAATTATCAACAATTTGAAACAAAACAAAACAACAAAGTTTTTTAAGTGCAGCTAAGCCTAATTTTTTTACCATACTAGCCAAATTTGTTTACATTTCAAAATTAGCAGATAAGTGAATTAATTCTTTCTGCACTTTCAGTGTCTTTTTTGCCGAATGGGACCAAACGAAAATTTTATTTTTGTGCACCGTGGAAAAAAAATCTGCTTTATGCCCGCTGGCCAAATTGTTTGCTTTTGCGTAGAAACTCTAATTTTAATTATAAAAATTGTTTTTCAATTGTTTTAACTGTACTTGGTGTTTTATGTTTTTCTATATCTTGCGATTTTTAATGAAAATAATTTCAATTTTTATGTATTTTGAATTTTCGCGAAGGGAGAATTGAATTAATTGAATGAGAAATATATCTCTAATGAAATTCGAGGAAATAAGTGTTTCATAATTAGCACCAAATATTGTCGCCAGTCTGTCTCGGACAGAGGGTAATGCTTAAGAGTAGCGCATGCGCACTAGTTAATCGGCGCTGAACCGTCTGTGAAAAACTTTCCTTTTATACATCGCTTAAGTTCATTATAGTATTTGAATAGAACATGTGGCAACGAGTAGATAATTCTTCAGATGTATCATTTTTGTGCATTCTGAGTTATAAAATGAATGAGATGCAACGCTGTTCAGTGTTACGCTGCTTTTTACAACTAGACACTGGGAATGGATTACAGATCACTGGAAGTTACAAATTGAGAGAATTCAAGAACGCAAACAAATTTATCAGTTTCTGCTTCAGAAATTAAACTTAAATAGATTCATGACCTTTAAAGCACATAAAAATTCAGCTCTAGCTCCCTTCAAAAGCATACAAATATTTGCTCTCCCAACAATAAATTCGAAAATTAAAAGGAATAGAATAAAATAACTTTAGTTGAGAATAATTTCTTGGCGAAAAAAAACTGAATGAAACTGGATCTCAAAAGATTACAGGGATCCAATTCTTTAACATCATGAAGCGCATTATATCGGAAGATAAATTGATTTTCCAATGCAAGAGGATATAATACTCTAAAATATGAAATCATCGATTTCAATAGAACTAAATCAAAACTATCAAAACTTACAATGTCTTCTATAAAGGCAAAAAACTTCACGAAAGTTAGAGAAGACGATATTAAATGATAAAATGGAGATAAAAAAATATTTCACTCCCAAATGAGTTCAATAAGATTTTTTGTAAAAAAAAAGCTAGTTTTTATCATACTATTGCGTGAGTACGTGTTCATAATAGCGTGTTCATAATAGATTAAATAAGTCCGATAAAAAGATAATAAAATTATATCTTATGACAAGAAATATAACGAAACACTGGATTTTTCCTCAAAGATATTCCTGAGATACACAATGTCACGCAAAACAATCAGTTGGTATATTTTAAACTACTAAAACGTTAAATAGAACGCAATCCAAAGCGCAGACAAAGCTAATCCGATCACAAAATTACAGCAGTTAAGTAAACAACAACAGCTTGCTTAAACGACAACAAAGCGGAGATTGATTCTCTCCGGCTTTTATACCTTTTTAAGCAAGCTGCGCGAGACAATTCTAGCAGTTTCTGGAAAGCAAAAAGAGTAGAATTACGGTTACGGCTAATCAATTACATTTATTCAAATTAAATATCATTTACAGCGATAAACTTTTATTCAATGTTAAATGCACGTATTCTTGTTTTTTTGTTTTTGTTTTTGTTTCCGGCGTAGCTTTCATTTAAAATATGTCCCGCGCTGCATTGCACAAGGAAATATAACAATTTTAATTACGAGGGTTGGAACTTTAATAGTGGCAACTATTTATTTACAAGGAATACAAAAGTGATTCATGTCACCATATTTTACAGTCCTTCAATATAGTCGCCAGCATTGTGTACAACCCGTTTCCAACGATGTGGAAGTCGCAGAATACCTGTAGCAGCGCCTGTTTTGTTGATAGTTTGAATGGACCGGTCTACTGCCGCAAGAATCTCAGGAACAGTTTGGAAGCGAGTGCCACGAAGTGGTTCCTCCATCTTAGGAATTAAGTCATAGTCCCAAGGGCTTAGATCTGGGGAGTATGGTGGATGGTAAAGCACTTCCCAGCTCCATCGCTTGAACAAATCAGTCACAGTTTGCGCTGCATGCGGTCGAGCATTGTCATGCAAAATGAGAGAAGCGTTCTGCAGAAAGTGTCGCCGTTTTTTTCTCAAAGCTGGTCGGAGATTGTGCTCCAAAAATGAGCAGTAATACTGCCCAGTGACGGTCTGCTGTGGGGGAACGGTACGCGTTAGGATGACACCATCACAGTCGTACACGAGAATCACCATAACTTTCACATTGATGGGGTTCTGACGAAATTTCGAACGTCGTGGTGACCCGTGATGGCGCCATTCGTTTGATTGGCGTTTCAGTTCTGGCTGGTACAATCGGGCCCAAGTCTCATCCAGCGTAATGATACGGCGTAAAAAAGCATCTCCTTCGCGCTCATAGCGCTCCAGGTGGGTTCGGGCAGCATCGTATCGTAGCCATTTCTGCATTTCCGTCAATTGATGTGGAACCCATCGTGAAGCAATTTTTCTCATGGACAGGCGTTCCTTCAGAATGTGCAGCACAGTCGTAGGCGCTAATCCTGTTTGTCCGGCCGGCTGACGAATCGTTTGGCGGCAATCACTGTCCATTAGTGCGGCAACAGCTTGCACGTCTGCATCGCTGACACTCGGACGACCTGGCCGCAGCATGTCTGCCACGTTTGGGTGTCCTTCATTGAATGCTTTCACCCATCTTGCTACGGTTCTGTAAGGCAATGCAGATTCCCCGCAAGCCTCTTGAAGCCCTTGATGACACTGTCGTGCTGTACGACCTCTGGCACATTCAACTTTTATCCAACATCGTTATTCTTGTTTTGAAAACATCCTGACAACTCTTACTTTAGACAGCGAGCTAATACAAGGATCCGTTCTTCGCGTCACCCCGCATGCGCGTGACGTAGGCAGGACGAGTCTTTTTGCTGAGAGGTAAGGTAGGTATGTAGTTCACGTGTGGTATACGCGATATTCTTTGGTTTTGTTGCGTAGCGTTTTTTCAGCTGTGTTGCCACTATTAAAGTTCCAACCCTCGTATAATTCTATTAAAAATATTTAACTAAATACAATATTCGTAGCAATACATCAAATTTAATCTTAAAACAATATTATTGCGTGCGTACGGGTTCGTAATAGATTGCATGCACAAGTGCAATAATAAGTTAATAAAATTTATTCCAATCGCAAGAAATATAGCAAAACGCTGGATTATTCCTCAAAGATATTTGCACACTATCACGCAACATAATCAACAGTTATATTTTAAAACACTAAACTTTAAATAGAACTCAATCCAAAGCGCAAAGAAAGATAATCCGATCTCTCCGCGAATTCGCTACAATCAACAACAACAGTTATCTAAACTACTAATTGAAATGTGATCTTTCTCTCCGGCTTTTATGGCTTTTTAAATCGGCCGCACGAGACAGTTCTAGCAATTTCTGGAAAGCAAAAAAAAAAGAGTAGAATTACGGTTGCAGCTAACATAGTAGTCAATTACATTTATTCAAATTAAATATCAATAAAAGAGATAAACTTTTATTCAATGTTAAATGCACGTGCTCTGGTATTTTTACTCTTCCGGCGTAGCTTTCAGTTAAAATTTGCCACGCGCTGCATTGCACAGAGAAATAAAACAATTTTAATTATAATTCTACTAGAAATGTCCAACTAAATATGAAATTCGTAACAATACTGTATGATTTAATAAACACGATGAAGTCTTTCGCCTCATATGCTCTACAAAGTATTTTTCATATTGCAGTTTAATATATTATAAGGTATTTCCCCCGTCTTCTTTCGCATGCCTTCGTGGTGTAGTGGTCAGCACGCTCGGCACGTATTCGAGAGGTCCGTGGTTCGAGTCCTGGAGAGGGCACTGAAAATTTTTCATGAATCCTTCTTTCAAGAAATACCTTGTAGAGACATTAGGTTAATTACAAGCAGGAGAGGTGAAAAATATGCATTGTCCTCGCCGAGGATCGAACCACGGACCTCTGAATTACCGGCTCAGTGTGCTGACCATTACACCACGAAGGCACGCTAAGAATGTGGGAGATATACCTTATAACCTAATGTCTCTACAATATTTCACAGTTTTTTTTTAAACTGCTGCCATTATTTTTAACAAGACCCTAAGGTCTATAGAGTTTCACTTTCTTTGGAAGCATAAACCAAACTCCTAACAGAAGTAGAGTAAATTATCACTGGGTCTGGCATTAACAAAAGGTTTAAACCAACATTTTTATTAAAACAGAATTTGAACATAAGAGCACGTCTCGTGCATAAAACAACAGCCACCACTTGTGGCGACGTAACTGAAATAAAAGTCAATTCAGATTTTAAATTTTACCTAATAGTCAATGATTACATAATTTAGTTAAAATCCAGGTTGGCCCAGAGCTTCTCACCGGCGTAGCAATTTAAATGACGGCAGCTATAACGCAAAACCGAATAATATGGCCTCGAGTCCCAGAAACACGCTCTGACTTACAATCCGAAAACTTGCATTTAAATACTCTTAAACAGATTTGTATTCTGGTGGCGAAACGGAAAGGAAAAGTTCTAAATATTAATAACTGGTTAATATAAATAATAATAACCTTATACCTTTAAGAACTACAAAATCCTACTTTTTATACACATATCTCGTAAAAACATACTTGGAATATCTTCCTACACGGGATGCCTTCTTGTGTGACTTTCTAAGGAAAACTGGCTCCTATCCACGAAAATCCCCAAACAGCCAATCCGTTTGCTGGTATTTGAAAAATTATCCGATAATGAGCCGGTAAATCAGAAATGGTATTTACAAGGAATCTGAAAAGGAATTACCGTTGCATGCTAATACATTATGGAACATACATAGAAAGAGTAAAAATGTTTGTGATGTATGGGTGACGCCAATCAACAAGATGGATAGGGGCGCTAACTCTCAATCAGAGAGGCGCCAAAGTTTCAGTTTCCAAAAGGGAGACCTACTGAGAGGTCATGAAAAAGGAAGGCTTATGGGAGCCGTTAGTAAAATGAATCTAATATTAATTAACGTACATATTTCAGTATTAGTAGTGTAGTTTTAGTATTTAGTTTTTTGTGTACAATAAATGTTTAAAATACAAGAAGGTGGAGTCATTTTCTCTATGAGGCGAGAGGACAGCAGATAGGGGAGATATCACAATGTTTATATGAGCCATTTTTAAAAATGTTATAGTCTTTTTACCCTGGATTTTTGTAAAAAAGAATTTTAATTCATGTGCTTAATTAAAGTACGCTCGCGACCGAGCGGTAAAAGCAGTTGAACACTGATATTTCGTTTCGGGGTTCGAGCACCAGCTAATGGGCTAACTGCCATCGGCGTTTTCGTGGTTTTCCATATACGTAACGTGGATACGAACCAGTTTCTCTCCAAACCTCCTCCACTGTAAATCCCTTGCTTTCCCTGATGTACCAAAAGGTGGAGTACATAATAAATAAACCGCATACAGAATATGAAAATACTGTGCGTCTCTCGCCGAAAGCAACCAAATATTTAGTAATTTGGAACCAGAATCTGGCTCAAAGTTATATCTTCATTCAGAATGGAGTTTTTATTCTTTTACGAAAAACAAACGCTATATTTAACAGTTTGAAACTGGAACCTGATTCATGGAATTATATCTTCATTAAATAATGAAGTTTTTATTCTTTTACCAAAAACAAACGCCATATTTAGTAATTCAGAACCGGAACCTGACTCATAAAGTTATATCGTCATCCAGAATGGAGTTTTTGTTCTTATACCGGAAACAAAAGCTACACTCACGTTTGTGAAAATTGCAACACCATGAAGGACTTACGCGAGTGAGCTGAAATTTTCAGGAAATGCAAAGTAGCGCATGATATGCAAATGATTAGAATTGCAAATCCGTAGCGCATGCGTATGCTGAGCAGCGCCCTCTGAACGGCTGATGGATCCGAATAAATAGACGGCTGTAGCGAGGCGTGTATGGTTATCGGTGGTTATCTGCTAGTGGTAAACGTTAACTCAATCTGTACTTATGCCTCGTCGACGAAAGAGAGCGAGATTTGAACAACTTAGAGTTT
>KK115401.1:302913-357483 GCA_000611955.2 Stegodyphus mimosarum
CGGCGCGTGGTGGCCACACAAAATACTGATTCTGATCTCTTGTTCTTGTTTGTTTGCTTTGAACATTTAATCATTTATTTGTACCACTACCACTCAACTGTGTATTAAATTGCATTCAATTATGACGATTCCTTCTTGGTGTTGCAATTTTCACAAACGTGAGTGTACATTTAATAATGTGGAACCAGAATTTCACTCATAAAGGTTTACTCATCATGATCCGGAGCGAAGTTTTTATTCTTTTACCAGAAACAAACGTTATATTTTATAATTTGGAATCACAATTTGACTTGGTATATTATATCTTGATTTGCAATGAAATTTTTATTAATCCAAAGGGGCTTTGTCCCCGAAGGACTATTGTTTTCGTTTTGCGATTTTGCGTCGGAAACATTAAAAGTCTGTATCACTTTTCAAACTGTTGCCACAAAATATTGCAGCCCTGTATTATATTTAAAGAAATTAAATAATGAAGAATCTGCATAAATGTATATATGTTTCTCGCATTGTGATAAAACGACGGTACCTAAAGCCATCGAATTTTAAATGCCGTCATCCCGCTGCGAATATAGGCATCTGGAAGCCCAAATTTGAAATTTCGAATTTGTTATATTAACGATTTCATATTTTGTAAAACTTTAACGAATTTTTGATTAACAAACTCAAGGATTTCAAAGCGAGCCATGGCAACGTTGTACAGAAAAAAAAACATTTTTATTTGCAGCGCGTGAGACTATGCGTAGGAAATTCTCAAGATATGCTCGGTTTAAAATTATTTTGCGATATTGATGATATTCGATAAATAAAAGTAACATACGAAATGTTTAAAAACACCCCTTTGGACGTAATTTAAAATCTGAAACCTCTCAGATTTTCTTTTTTTCATAGCTTTTATTTAGAAATTATTAGATATTTTTTTTTGCTGTTAATGCTGCAACTTAAGTTTTTTCATTAATACTATCACTAACGTTCAATTCCTCACTTTTCATATTAGTTGGAGATCTTTTTAGTTCTTTAGCTTCATTTATTTGATAATTTAATTAAAACCTGCCATTGATAAAGCAATTCTTTATTGTCTTTTCTGGGGAAAGGTTCAAACACTTAAATGTTGCCTTAAATAAAAATCTGATGTATACACCACATGACTTCCTTGTACGTAATATTGAATTATACGCATTGTTCCTGCCTTTCGTTTAAACGTATTTCCTTGAATTTCATTAGAGATCTATTTCTCATTCAATTAATTCAGTTCTTACTTTACAGCAAGGCAAAAATACATTAAAACTCAAAATATCTCCATTTAAAAATTTAAAGATATAGGAACACATAAAACACCAAATACAATTAAAATAATTAAAAAAACATTTTTACAATTAAAATTACAGTTTCTGCGCAAAAACAAGCAATTCGGCCAGCAAACAAGAAGGCAGATTTCTCGGTGCACAAAACTAAATTTTCCTTTTCGTTCCACTCGCCAAAAAGACTAATTCAGCATTCTGCTAAGTTTCGGGTTAAATATAATGTATAACAAATACGGCTGTTATGGAAAAACAATCAGACTTATCCGCACTTAACCTACTGCTAAATCGTTGATAATTCTACAGCTATTGCATGCAGATTAACTAAAGGCATAAAACCTTAAATGGAAGATAAAAATAACATAATTCATTTTAAAGCATAAAATGTACAATTTACCAACATATAGGAATTTAAAAAGCTGAGTCTACTGAGTTGAGTAACAGAGTCGTTATATAGTATATACGTAAATATTTATATACTTTTCGGGCGGCCGATTGCAAACAAAATAGGAGGTGCGCATCTACATGTTATGGCAGTCCTATATACAAAATTTCAACATTCTGAGACTACTCGTTTTTGAGTTATGCGAGATACATAGATATATGTACGTATGTACAGAGGCCACAAAAAAATCTCTTTTGAATCCATTTTAAATCAGTTTCATAATTCGTTGGGGGAAAAAGTCATTTATTCCGTCCTTACGTACAGATGTCATGCAAAAACATAGTTAAATTGCATTGGATAATGGTCAAAATGGATATTTTCGTTGAAATATGATACTCGGAATTTTTCGTGATTACAATACTTCCTTTACTTCGTACAAGGATGTAAAAATCAATATGCTTGGCGGCTTTATACGTTGCTTAGTGACATTTAGAAATTTCTATATTCTATTTCGACCTAATTTGGCGATTTTATGTTTTATTTGGCGACATTACTTCAGTTTAAAACATTCATTCTACAATATTTTGATGCCTTTAACCGACTAGCTGATCGCAAAAAGCGGTATATTTTCCATAATTGTGTATACAGATAGGATAACTTCAATTACATTAAGCGGATCCTACTATATTTATACATTTCTAGATACATTTGTATTAAATTAGATAATATCCATTGTTATTTTGAAAGTTAATTCTTTGCCTCCTTTAATGTTATCACATTCGGTTTATGTCATCAAATTACCCGTGAGCAAACATGATCACATTCCGAACAAGATGAATGATATCAAATTGCTCATGCTATGGAATTTAATGCACAAAATTAATCTGACAGCTAATAACGATAGCATAAGAAAGAAATAACAGATGTAGTTAACGACTGAATAAAAGACTGGAAAGTCACACCTGTTCCTAGCGCCGCAAGCTGAAGCTATTATACCAACTAATCCAAATAATCTATTACCTTAAGGTGGTGATCCGGAACAGTTTGAATCGATAAGCGTGAGATTTATTAGACTTGCCGGTAATTAGAAAGCACAGATCCCTTCTAAAGCACCTCCTAAGTTTATTAATTAAATTTATCAGTATCAACAAGATGTTGTATCAGCTTGAACTCGTAATTGGTAAAACTGTAATAAGCTTTATGATCTAAGTTAGTAATATAATACCGTTTTCTTTAATTGATCAATATTATGGCTGTAACTTGATCACTAGGTTTTGCTTTTTCTTCTAAAATACACCGACAAAACAACAATATTTTATTAGGGTTGTTCTTTTGTTACTGTGTTTATGTTTACCACCAGAGGTTGCAGTTAGGTTAGACTCAAAACTTGCTATTTTGTCCGTTACACTTTCCAAATGTTGCCAGTAAATTTTATCGCCAAGTATTATTTTTAAAAAATAATAAAGCGCATATAAGAAATCTATGGCGACACAAATAAAACGATACTACCACTAAATGTTTTCTCTATGTATAACTTTTAAAGGAATAATACAACGAACATAAAAAAAAATGTATGGCAAGACAAATAAAAGGACCTTACCACCAAATGTTATAACCATGTATTTGTTTTTACAGAAATAGTACAGCAAATATAAAAAATGTATTGCTACATTAATTACTTATCGAGCATTCTAAAGATATCCAGTATAAATTCTCACACTGTGCCATTTCAGCCTGTATTCCACAAGGATCTCTTCTTGGGCCCACGTTATTTAACATTTACGTGAACGTCATTCCACAGACACTAAGCATTTCACTAGCAACATACGCCAGAGCAATTCTTGCACAAAATCCATTTCTGAGAACAATCATACAACATTTACAAAATCACACTTGTGAACCTGAGGCCTGGCTAATCAAATGAAAAATACAAATAAATGCAGAAAAATCGGTGTCAATCCTATTCCAAATAGGAAAAAGATAAAATGGAATTTACAACTTTATGGGAATATCCTTCCGCGGGCTAAGCAAGTCCCTTTTCTAGGAGTGATCCTTACTATCATACTGACCTCTCACATGACATCTATCATTCAGAAGTTTCGAGCACGCAAAGCTAGACTCTCCCCCTTAATTGCTTTCTGTAGACGGCAAGCTACTCATTTGCAAAACCATCCTGCGTCCCATATTACCTTATACCTGCCTTGCCTAGGCGTACTCAAGCCGCATTAATCCAAAGCAATAACCGGTTCCACGAAATGTTCTTCTCCGACAAATATGCAATACACTTTGGCATATTCGTAACAATAAAATAGATGAAGAATAAAATATTGTGCAGGTTAAAAGCATACGCTGTAGGCTACCCAAGAAATTTCTGAAAAATATTCTTTAATTTAGAATGAAAGCGTTAGTAATTATGATGACGATATATGTGATGCCCGTAACTTAAAACGCCTCACTGTGATCCTTAATGTAAATATAACCCAAGGGAAGCAATTATTAGTTGCCTTGCTTGCTTTTCTTTTATTACTTGCATATATGAAACAGCCAGCGTTTCCTGGCCTTACACAGAGTGAAGATGTTTAATTTAGGAGGATATAGGTCCTTTTTTGAAATCCCGTTTTCGAATTAATCATGAAAAGGCAACATAGACCCCCACTTAAATTCTGCTATTCACTCTTGTATACAGTTCTAGAATGTTCTACACACTTCTTAAGAGTGAACTAATATGGTGCCATTAACGGTTTCAGTAATGACGTCTTTTTTGGGAGGGGGGAATTACTATCCTCTCTGGCCAGTTTTTTCCTTGTTTTAAAAATATTTGCGAAAAACTAGTAGAAGGTGCACTTAAATTATGCTTTAAAGGCTCTACATTCTTCTAAAGGGTAAAGGAACATAGCGCTATCTAATGATTTTAGTAAGAACTGATAACAGGAACGCAACGACGACATGAACCTAAGATGGGCGAATAATAACTACATATTCTTGTTGATGTTGCCATGTCATTGAATGTTATGCACATATTTCCCATTCATATGTCTTTATGTATGTTATCATGTCATTCTTTGGGCACTTTTATTAAGTACCATGTTTACCTCCATAATTAATTTCCCCTGATAGTTTGATAGTATGCTTTACCTTAGTGTAATATTTACCCATCAGCTCCCCCCCCTTCCATTACCTTTCACCGAAGGAATTGCACTCTCACATTTTTCTCCTTTGTATTTTATGTCTTTCTTTACAGCCACTTAATCACCGGCTCAAAAGGCCTCCAGATGCTTGTGTCCGCTTGGTTTCGCATCAAGTTTTAAATTTCTCCCGTTTTTTACATGCAAAATTTAACATTTACTTCTGATTTCCCCATCACTCACTCATTAGTCTCCAAATCATTCTTACGCCTTCATGAGCAAAGGTATTAGTTGCCTCAGTAATTTCCATTAAACATTAAATTACCCACTATTACTCCAAAATAGTATTTGTGCTATGCTCTCAAAATTCTGATTCCCCATTTGTTCGAAAAGGAAGGGCCGTTTTCCCAGGTACTCAAGCGCAAGCACCATTCCACCTTGAAACTATGAATTCAAAGCTAAAGTATACAAAATCATTAATATTTATTTTTTGTACGAAAACAATTATAAAGTCCTTACTTGACATGTGCTTGCTCAATTGATAATGAGAACGCAATAACGCCGACGTGAGCATAAGATGGGTATTGGGGATGCACCGTTCTAATATAAACGTCCTGAGTATGGACCCCATTGGGGTAGATTTTCGAACTTTTATGTAGACGTTGACTTTTAGTGTGCTTCGAACATCAAATGTGCAAAGTTTTATCTAGACCTGAATAGAACTATGGGTTTATATAAATCATACACACAGATAAACAAAAAAGGGCTCTTCACTATGTGTGTGTGTGTATATATGTTACTGTGAAAGACCGAAATTGGAGAATGTCAACTTTCACCGGAGAACGTCAACATCCACCAAATACGTCGGTGAAAGATCGAATATAACATTGCATTCTTGTACATTCGGACCCTCACCGGCGTATGTCGACAATCACAGATATGCTCTGGTGTAGGTCGAAAAGAGAGGCGTCTGGCTGTTTCCCATAAATGCAGTTGTGAAAGCGAGGGCCTCTTGTGCAATTCAAAGTTTCATAATAGTTTAAGTTGTTGCAATGAATCAGATTTGAATCACATCATTTAGTAAGTTTTTTATTACTATTATTTTATTTTCTCATTTACTACGTACTGTATAATTAAGTACTGTATAATAAGTTTTTTAACTTCTATTATTTTCCTTTCTCATTTTGAATGTATTGTGTGTTTTAAGTACTTGTGTGTTTTTTCGCGACTGAATTACGGAGAAGAAAATATAATGTTCTCATATATTCAACATTCACCATTAGTACATGGTGAATGTCGACATTCACTGGTGTAAGTCAGAAATAAGAGTATTTGGAAAATATTTCGGACATACACCAAGCGACTATGTGAATGTTGACATTCACCGGTGAAAGTCGACATTCTCCAGATTTCGGTGTTTCACCGTAACATATATATAGAAAGAGAAAGATGATTTTAATGAATCCAGCTAGTAATTAATAATAACTTTAAATGAATCTACGTTCATAGTATTGCGTGCGTACAGGTTCGTTATGTATTGAATGCACAAGTCATTAAAAAGTTAACAAAAGTTATTCTGTCCACAAGAAATAAAATAAAATGCTCAAATATTTCTTCAGAGATATTAGTACAATATCACAATATCTCAAACGTTTAAAAGAATTCACTTTAAAAGTGATAAACTAATTCTATCTCACAGCAAAATCGCTACAATCAAAACAGCATTAAACAAACAGCAATTCGCTTTAAACAGCTCCAACTACAAGAACAACTGAGACGAGGTGTTTAAATTCGGCTTTTATAAACTTTTTAATTATCACTAGAACAATCTCGAATTTTCTAGATTTTCCTAGATAGCAACAGTAGTTACGAGATATTTATTTATTAAATATTAAATGCACGCGCGCTTTTATTTTTATTTTCCCGACGTAGCTTTTTCTTCAAAAATCGTCTGCGTTGTGCACGGGAAAATAAAGCAATTTTAATTACAATTCTAAATAAATAGCCAAATAAACATGAAATCCGTAACAACAGCCTTTAAATCGCAGATTTGTATGAAAGACAAACGCACGGACACTGTTCTTTATTTATATACATGTCTACTCTCAAAATGTAAATCTTGTGAAACTTCTGATTTTTTGGACATAAAGATTTACCATGATGGACATTGTTTGACCTCATATAATTAACAAGAAATGACTCATATGATTCATAAAAAATTTATTCGAGAGGGACAGTGCCTCGTGCACAAGCACCTGGTGATTTCATCATTGCAATCAGAGGTCAAATATGGAATATTTTAACTTCCATGTGATAATGTTTGTTAATTGTTTTAATCCTTGTTACCATTTGGCAGAGTATAAGATACTTATTTTTTAATTTAATCTATCTAATTTAATTTAATCTATTTACAAACTAAGCAACTGAAACGCAATAAACGGAGTTCTTTATTTGTGTTATCAATTGTTATTTGAGGCTCTGAAATAACACTAACTATGTAAACTTTTAGTTTAAACTAACAAAGTTTTATTTTAATTTGCCTTTTTCTATCTGTTCTGATTTCAACTTCCCGTTAGAATAAGCGCGCGTTTCAGCTTTATGCTAATTTGAAGTGGAGCCAAGTTTCTATTTAAGCGATAGGTAGGAACCTCTCAGTGTGAGAGAGCTTTTAGTCTCAGATCACGGCTGCTCTGTTCGACGTTCGCCTGACCAGCTAGTATTTAAATTCTAAGCCTTAGCGCTGTTACGCTATTACTTACTGAAGTAAATCTAAGTGCGTTAGTATTAGTTAAATCATGCTACGCACCCTTTAGCATAGAGGCCAACCTCGCGCTCATAGCTCTGTGAGCAACGACGATTTAATTTTTACTAAACTTTAGTTCAAATTATTTAATTCTTCAGTTTAGACCCAAGTGTGGTCATTATTTTCTGTATCCCTTCCGAGTTGGGAAGTAGCTGTATATAATTGTGGTTTAATAAAAGAGGATTTTAAATCCTTCTTAAGTGCAGTTCTTCCACCACTTAACCACAGTTTTCTAGCACAGAACATAGCTGCATTCAGCTCCCTGTTCAAGATCAGGACTTAAAGTATTTCACGAATATGTTTGCCAAGAGTATGCACCGAGCACCCAATCCTGACGACTAGATTTATGAAAAGCATTATGTATTTTTTCTTTTAGGTAGCAACAATTTCAGGCGGCTGGCCTCTCCAGCTACATGTTATTTGAAATATGAGAAAATTAGCAAATATGATTCAACGTTGAACGGATATTCCAGACCCTTTCTAGGATAAAAAATATTCTAAAGCAACACTAATACTGCATTGGGAATTATAAAGGTATGCCGCTTTTAAAACTTTTGTAATTTCGGAATTAAAATTTATGTGGCGTACGTGGAAGAAAAGGAATTTTAATAATAAATTTTTTAAAAAGCAAAAATATTGTGCAAGGTCATCTTGTTAAAAAAACTGAACTCTATAATGAACTAAGAAAAGAAATAGGAACATGTATGGCAACATTTAACAGTCTATCGTAAATTCTAATGCTATCCTAGCTTTAGAAATTTTGTAATTTTACTGCTATATTTTATGGCGTAAATACGAAGAAAGTGATGTTTAACAATGGAGTTTAAAATACAAAAAAAAAGTTGTGCAAGTAGGAGTGAATCCAAAGACAGACTCATAAACTGCCAACTCTGCAAAAGCATAAAAATAATTAGCAAACCCTCTGATGCGACGTTAAAATCTGAATTCTTTCAGATTTCCTTTTCATGCTTTGATTTTAATACTTTTATTCCAGCCATCAAACTGTTTCATTTCCTGACGGATAATATGTTAGGTTAGGTTAGGTTAGGTTAAGTTATTCAGTTATGGCAAAACACACGAGGGCTATCTGCCTAAAGGGAGGGAGGCCTTCGTGGAGGTCTTTCTAAGGAAAATTGGCTCGTATGCACGTTACACATGGGGAAAACCCCGAAAACGCCCATGCAGCCAGCCCGTTCGCGGGATTTGAACCTCAGACCGAACTACCAGTGTTCAGCGTCTTTACCGCTCGGCCGCTGGTGGGCCCGACGGATAATAGAAACAGGCGGTTTAGAAAGGTGATGGATAATTAGGTTTCCGTTGTATTTTCTGTAGGAAAAAAGTAAGAAAATGAGTATCAGATACACAAATGTATTTCGTAAAAAAGATGTAAGTGAAATCTATTTTAATTATAATTCTACTTTAGGTTCTTTTAGAATTCATTCGTGACAGCATTTTGTAAAATTCAGCATTCAAGTTGTGTACTGGAGTTAAAATATTTTATGAAAGCTAGTGTTTGAAATAGTAACACTCTGACATGAATATTATTAAAATAACAATAGAAGTAAAATGACGTAAAAATATTCATTCAAATAAATCTCAACTTTCGTCAAATACAACTGTAAACGTTTCTACTGTTACTAAAAATAAAAGTAATTTAAAAAAAAAAAAGAAAATATGAAAGAATACAGATTTTAACTCCCCACCAGAGGATTTGTTAAGGTTTTTTATGCTGTTGCTAAGCGTAACATGTAACCAGTCTGCTTTTGAACTCTCTCCTGTAAAACATTTTTTTTCCATCTTTTTTAAATTTGCTAAGATAAAAACTGCTTTCTAAATTTGTCTTTCTATCTTTTCAGCTGCTATTAAGCCTCGCGTTCTTTGAACTTAAGCCATAAAAAGTGCAAAAGCATAATTACAAAATATTTAAAAACAGCGTTTCTTTAGAATTTCCGGTAGGGCGTGAGATGGGGATTGCCAAATGTATAATTTTTTTTTATATTCTCAGTATTATGCCTTTATAAAGCAGCCGCTCGAGTGGTCAGCCCTCTTAAAGAAATACCACATAAGATATGTCTTCCGTTTTCTTAGTATACCTCCGTGGTGTAATGGTCAACACACTCGGCGCGTATTCGAAACATCCGAGGTTCGAGTCTCGGCGATGGCATTGCTCATTTTTTATGTCTCCTGCTTCGAAATAACCTAATGTCGCTACAGTGGCTGCCGAACTAAAAACGGGGGGAAGATGACCCCCTTTTTTAGTTCCTCGATAATTTCTTGGCAACCTGGTTTTGGCAATTCGTACCCTAATGCCCAGTCGCCCTTTAAAGGGGAAGTATATAAGGTATTTCTTCCGTCTTCTCAGTACGCCTTCGCGGTATAATGGTCAGCACACTCGGCGCGTATTTGATACGTCAGAGGTCAGGCGAGGGCAATGCTCATTTTTTATGTCTCCTGCTTCGGAATAACCTGATGTCTCTACAACCAAAAAAAAAAAAGAAAAAAGGTATATAATGATTTTAATGAGTCCAACTAGAGTCATTTCACAAAAATATTTAATATATCTAATTCGTCTTACCATAATTCATGTATTTTTATTTAAAACAATCAGATAAAAAGAAACAGAAATATTATTTTAAAAAGTGCGCATATAGTTTTTCAGTCATTTTGTTTTCTACTTTGTAAACAGAAAGATTAAATTTTAAAGTTAAATATCTTTCTTACATTCACTGAACAGCAACAAGCTGGTGCGTAGAGTTTTTAAGTATTCTAGTGGCAACACATTCCCGAATCCACATAGCCGAATTTGTGTGAAAGCCTAATTTTTGTGGATTAAAACTGAATGATAAATATCTTACAATTTTGCCGAACAAGAACGCCGGAGATAAAAATGCTTCATTTCAAACTGTGTTGCCATTTCTCGTTTCCAAATGGCTGACTTTATTGAGCAAACATCTCTTAAATTTGTACTAAACATGATACAAGTAAAAAACAAATTCTAAGTTCAAAATTCGGTCTTCTATGTACCCATATTCGAATAGAGGACTACGTGTATTAAAAATTCAATGGCTATAGGTGCCGTCGTTTTTCTCAATGCGAGAAACATACATACACACATACACGCAGATTTTTCATTATTTTATATTTTACATACCAATAATATTTGGTGGCAATAATTTTAAAATTGATTCGGACACAAAAGTGATACAGACAAAAACAATGTGTTTCCAGATTAAGAGTACGTCTGCGGCTAATAATGATACATATATTATCATTAACTTGTTAAGAATATTGTTATGGATTTCGTATTTACTTAGCTATTTTTAGTAGAATTATGATTAAAATTGTTTTATATCCCCAAGCAATACAGCACGAGATATATTTTAAGAGAAAACTACACCGGAAAAGTAAAAATACATGAGCACGCGCATTTAACATTTAATAAACAGATATTTCATAATTTATATTTAAATTGAGTAAATATAATTGACTACTGTGTTAGCTGTAACCGTAATTATACTCTTTTTGCTTTCCGGAAATCTCGAGAAAACAGAAATTAACAGAACATCCCCTGACCGATTAAAAATGTTTAAAATGCCGGAGAGAAACATCTCAGATCATCTGTTGTTGTTGTTTAGCTAGCTGTTGTTGATTGTAGCGAATTCGCGGGGAGATCGGATTAGCTTTCTCTTTGCTTTCTGTTATATTTTCAACGTTTTGAGTAGAGCTACTGATTATATTGTGTGATATTGTACGAATATCTATGAAAAACATTCCAGCGTTTTGCTATATTTCTTACGAAAAAAATGAACTTTATTAACCTTGTAAGGTTTATTATACGTTTACTAACAGTTATTTTAAGTTTTGTATCTTTTCTATCTTATTCTAATAATTTCAGCTTACAATTTCCTGCCAGAATGTAAATTCAGAAACGCAGATAATGCAAATGAGAAAGAGTACTATTTAAGTCGTGACTTAACAGACTTCAAGAGAGAGAGAGTCTGATTCCTGACTAGCCCGCGTTTGCCTTCTGGCTACGTCTCTCTTAGCTGTTATTACGCTCGGCCATATCTTAGGCCCTTGCTAGGCTTCGCCGATTTAATTAATACTTAGGGGCCAATAGATTCTGATAGCTTCGGCTATATCCTTTAAGAGCTTTAGTTACGCTAATTTTAGTTCAAATTATTAGTATTTAAGTTCAAATTATTAGTATTTAAGTTCAAGCCCGAGTGGCCGTTTTATGTAAAGTTGTAAGTCGGAACTAATTGTAAATATATTAAAAAATAAAGGGTTTTAAACCCTTCTCAAGTCTCACGTGTTCTGTTCACACTTAAGCGATTATTCGCTTGTTAACTGTTCGTGGGTTTCGGAGTTAGAACTAAGGATTTAAAGAGGAAACTTCACAACCTTTTATCGAACTTTTGCATCCAATCTATTGCGAACCCGTACGCACGCAATAATATTAAAAAAAAACTAAAATCGTACATCCTCGGTTCATATTCAAAACATCGAGATTTGAATACAGAACGTCTATCACTGTCAACTCCGAGAGAAAAGCACACAACTTCCAATACAGGCATCCCGAGAAAAGAGCAGAGAATCTGTTGTTGGGAAAAAATGTAAACATAACCGAAAAAAATCATTACCAGCTAACATTGACAAAGACGCCTTGCAAAGTAATCATGGCCTGGGACGTAAATCCGATGAAACCGTCATAAATTGCAACGATTTTAATTCAAATTATGCAGTAGATTTGAATTTAACGAAAAAAGTGCGTACTAAAAAAGTGTCTTTGAAATCTAATGATAAAATGCTTACAGAATCGGAAAAGATGCAAAATCGTTTGCAGCAGTATTTAAGCAATGAAGTAAAAGAAAAAGTTTCTTCTATTTTAAATGAAATTAGAGCTTTATCTGATGTGGAGAAATTATTCCTGTACTTGCAGTTACCTACTGGTTCAACATTTGAAGCAGATCCTTTAAAACAAAAAAGTCAAAATCCATTGGGTGAAAAAGCTGATGAAGAAGGTTTGACAGCTGTGACTTGGATCCAAAGTCATCTGGAAGAAGATCCTGATGTTTCTCTTCCTAAGCAGGAGGTGTATGAAGAATATCAGTTATTTTGTCGTCACAGTAACACTGATCCTCTTTGTGCAGCTGATTTTGGAAAAGTAATGAAGCAGATTTTTCCATCTGTGAAACCACGTAGACTGGGTACAAGGGGAAATTCAAGGTATTGCTACAGTGGTTTAAGGAAAAAGGTAGATGTAAAGCCACCTAAATTGCCGTATTTGAATTCAGATAACTGTGATACATCTGAAGAAAATGGCATTACTGAAATAACTACTGCGGCTTGTCACCTTATTTTTGAATGGGCTGAAAAATTGTTAGGTATCAAATTCACATCTTTGAAAGAATTAGCTGCATATCTCCTGGAAAATATGTGTGTGGATAATCGATCTGTTGCAGCTTTTAAAATCTTGTTAGATTCTTCTCCTCAGCTTTTAGAAAAAGGTTTATCAAATTGTGAAGGGGGGGTAAAGAAGAGTGAAGCTCAGATTCATTTGCAACGCAAAATTCAGGAAAAAGAATTAATCAAAGAGCAAAAAAAGAAATTACAGGAGCATCGAAGTAATTTGGTTGGTTTAAGTAAAGGCAAAAGCTCTGCTTTGAAGAAAAAAGGCCTAAAATCAAAGAAAACGCATTTACTACACGGTGCATGCGGCGAAAAGCTTTGATTTAGGAAGCCTTTGTGTGTTCAAAACAAAAAGTGGAATGAAGTTATCTACTTTCGATTTGGATTCAAGATGGAAAGTTCATATGCAAGGGACAATGGAATTCCAAATTGAGGTAGGGAAATCTTAAATTAATCATTTAGTGATTATTTGTAGTAAATTAGTAAATATTATTGCTGTCTTGGGTGTATTTAAATTAAATAAAATGGAAGATAAGTTAGAGAAATTGAAACGTAAACGTTCCTCATTGAGATCGTCTGTTACAAAGTTAATTAAACTGATTGAAGATAAATTAAAAATTGAAGTTGAGGAAAATTCGAAAAAAGAATTATGGGAATTGTATGAATTATTAATCGAAAAGAAAAATAAACTGAGAAAGCTTGACGAAGAAATACAAGAGTTAATTGATGTTAACTTAATCGAAGAAGATTATAGTTTAAGTGAAGAATATAGTGACAGATGTGTAATTGCTTGTAGTCAAATTAAGCAATTTCTAGATGAGGTTACCACAGTACCACCAGCGCAGAATTCCCAAAATTCTGATTTAAACCAGTCTAGTGGTAATGGAATTTCACAGATAAGTTCCAGTTCTAGTGGAAATAGTACGCTGAAATTACCAAAATTAATGATTGATAAATTTTGGGGAGACCCCAAACAATGGCATGAATTTTGGAATAGTTTTGAAACTTCGATAGATAAAAACGAAACGCTCTCAAAAATACAAAAGTTTGCATATTTAAAAACATTCCTAACAGGACAAGCTTCGAATATTGTTTCAGGCTTTGAATTAACAGAAAGTAATTATGATAGGTGTGTAGCTTCACTAAAAGAGAGATATGGGCGAAAAGACCTGATAATTAATTCATTCATGAATAAAATTCTCAATTTAGAAGCCGTTAAAAATTCTGCGAACGTAAAGGCTTTACGTAAATTGTATGACGAATTAGAAGTTTCGATACGTAATTTGGAAGCTTTAGAGGTAACTTCTGGCTCATATGGCCATTTACTAATTCCAATATTATTAAAATTAATTCCGGACGATTTAGTTTTGGAATTTAATCGGAAAAGGGGATCGAAAGATAAAGTTGAAGTTTCGGAGCTAACACAATTTATTAAAACAGAAATAGAATGCAGAGAAGTTTCAAATTTAGTCTTAAATGAAAGAAAAAATCATGCACCTCCGCGATTCGAGCAATCAAAACATGAAACTAGAAAATATGTAAAAAATACACCCACGGCTGCATTTCATACTGCTGTTAACCGAAATTGCATCTTCTGTAATAATTTGCACGAGTCATTTAAATGCGAAGTAAATGTTCCTGATAAATTAAAGAAACTAAGATCCGAAAACCGATGCTATTCTTGTTTTAAAAAATTTCATACATCAAAAATGTGTAGAAATAAAACTAAGTGTAATAAATGTAGCGGAATGTATCACAATGAATCAATTTGTACTAATAAATCCCCTGTAAACAAAAAGTCAGAACTAAATTCCGAAAACGAAACTGAATCTCTGACTTTGAATTCTGAGGAAAGAAATAGAGTTCAAAATTTAAAACTGATTACGTCTGTTCCTCAATGTAATAATAATAATGACTGTAATGCCAGGGAAATATTATTACAAACTTGTTCAGTTTATGCTTGTTCTAAATATAAATCAAAATTAACTAGATTAATTCTCGATCAAGGCAGTCACAGATCTTTTATAACGAAAAAATTGGCCGACTATTTAAAACTTATTCCAATCCGTTATGAAAGACTTTCTGTTTATTCATTTGGTGCAACTAAGGCAATAAATCATTCCTATCCGGTCGTTGAAATAGAAATTCGGAATTGGAAACAAAATAATAAAATAAAAATTGAATGTTTGATCTCGGATGTTATTTCCTCGGCGCCTATCAATGTACCTAGTAAGCAAATTGCAGACTTCATGGAGCGTTTGGGTTTGCAGATCGCCGATTGCTCTGGAAGAAATAACACAGATGTTGAAATATTAATTGGAGGGGATGAATTCTGGAATGTTGTTTATTGCGAAAGAATTAAAATATCTGACGGACTGTACGCAGTCAGTTCTATGTTTGGTTGGGTGGCTGCAGGAATCGAGAAAAATAAAACCAATAACAATTGTTCTGAAAATTTAGCGATAATGACAAACACTGTTGTGTTAAAAGATTTAAGAGGTTTTTGGGAATTAGAACACATGGGAATTAATGATTCTAATGAATATTCCGATATTGACTGCGAAATAATAGACCAGTTTGAAAGAAATTTACAGTTTAAAAATGGTAGATATGAGGCAAATTTAATCTGGAAATGCACTCCGAATAATCTAGGAAATAATTTTGAAGTAGCAAAGAAACGATTCGTGAACCTTCAAAATAAATTAAGTAAAACTCCGGAGACCTTTAAGGAATATAAAAAAATAATTGAAACCCAGATATTAGAAGGAATTGTTGAGGAATGTCCTAATAATGATACAAATTTGGGATATTTTATGCCGCACCAAGCAGTGATACGATCTAGTGAAACCACTAATGTAAGAATTGTATATGACGCTAGCTCAAGAGCTGTGAACACGAATTCGTTAAATGATTGCCTTGAATCGGGACCTAATCTAAATCCCAATATACTAGACGTCATGTTAAAATTTCGTAAATTTAAGATAGCGTTTTGTGGAGACGTTGAAAAAGCCTTTTTGATGATAGGAATTGCAGAAGGTGATAGACAATTTCTAAAATTTCTTTGGTTTGCTGAAAATAATGACTCTTTTAAGATTATGCAAATGTGTCGCGTAGCTTTCGGCTTGACTATATCACCTTTCATTTTGGCTGCTACTATAAAATATCATATTCGGAAATATAAAGATAAAATGCCGGACAGTTTCGAAATGTTAAACTCTTCTATCTATGTTGATGATCTGTATTTCGGAGCAGGAACGGTTGAAGATGCATATCGGTTATCTGCAGATGCGGTTAACATATTTAAGGATGCTGGGATGAATTTCAGAAAATTAAGAACTAATTCTAAAGCATTAAATGATTTATGGGTCTTAAATGGAATAAAGGAATTAGATAACAAATTAACTAGTGAATCAAATTTTTTGGGCATGATTTGGAATTCCATTGAGGACAGTATAAAGTTAAATTTAAAAAATTTAATTGACTTTTCTACAGAGAATGACTTTACTACGAAAAGGAAAATTATACAAAGTATCGCCCAAATATACGATCCATTTGGATTTATTGCACCCTTTGTTATTCGGTCGAAAATAATTATTCAAGATATCTGGCGTTCTGGTGCTGACTGGGATGAGGTCCTTCCTGCAGAAATTAAGGACAAATTTAACATTTGGAGGAATGAACTTTGTGATTTAACTGGAATATCGATTCAGCGAAATTTCTTTGATGATGATCCAAAGAATGTAAGCCTTCATCTATTTTCGGACGCTAGTCTTAAAGCATATGGGGCTATCGCATACTTCAGATATTGTACGAATGATTCAGAAATTAAAACTTCTTTTATCATGTCAAAATGCAGGGTTGCACCTTTAAGATCAATTACTCTCCCTCGTTTAGAGTTGATGGGAGCACTCGTGGCTGCTCGAATGTATAAATATTTAAAGAAATTGTTTGGTGATTTAATTGAGAATGTTTACTTTTGGAGTGACTCTGAAATCGCCATTACTTGGATTAAAGGTTCGCCAAATAACTGGAAACCATTTATTGCCAATCGTGTTACGGAAATACAAGGTATATGCCGCACAAAATGGTGGAACCACTGCGAAGGGAAACAAAATCCTTCAGATCTACTGACTCGAGGAATTAGTGCTCAGGCACTAGTTAAGAATGATTTGTGGTGGCATGGGCCACACTGGTTACGTTTTCCTATTGAAAACTTTCCGAAACAAAAGAAACTACAACCAAATTCAGAATCGTTAGAGTCAAGAAAAGCTGTTACTTTGATTGCACCCGTAATTGGAAACGAATCCCCAATTTTGGATATAGGAAAATTCAGTTCTTTACGAAAATTACTCCGAATTACTGCCTACATGTTAAGATTTATTGGGAGGCTTCTGAAAAAGTCTACAGAAAATGGACCTTTAAATGCGTCTGAGATTGAAGCAGCAGAACTTTATTGGGTAAAAATCACTCAACGAGAATTGTATCAAGTGGAAATAACTAAGCTAGCAAATGGAAAAACAATTCTTGATTCTTCTATATACTCCCTTAATCCAAAGCTTGATGAGGAGGGGGTTCTACGATTGAAAGGTCGCATTCAATTTGCAGACTGTCACGAGAATTTAAAACACCCTATTCTGTTACCCTCTAAATGCAAGTTCACCGAGTTGATCATCATGGACTCGCATGAAAAGGTATTCCATGCTGGAGTTAATTCGACGCTAACTCAGATCAGAGCCAAATACTGGATCATAAAAGGAAGGCAACGTGTTAGGAGTGTCATCACCAAATGTCTGATCTGCAGACGTTATAATGCTCGTCCTGGGGTACAGGATATCGCTCCACTTCCTCCGGACAGAATCCAAGAGTCGCCTCCATTTGCTGTGACCGGGTTAGACTTCGCAGGCCCATTTTATACGAAAGATAGCCAATGTAAAGTTTACATGCTATTGCTAACGTGTGCAGTTACTCGTGCCTTACACATAGAGATTGTAACTGATCTGGGCACTGAAAGTTTTTTACTAGCTTTCCGTAGATTTCTAGCTCGAAGAGGACTGTGTACCACCGTGTATTCCGATAATGCCAAGACTTTTATAAAGGCTGATAAGGAACTTAAACGTATTTTTAAAATTTTGAGTGACTCATCTGTGAAAGAACTGTTTTCTGCTAGAGGCATTAATTGGAAATTTATTATTGAGAGGAGTCCATGGTGGGGAGGGTTTTGGGAGCGTATGGTACGAACCATAAAATCCAGTTTACGCAAGGTTATTGGTCGATCATCCCTTACTGTTAAAGAACTTGAAACAGTGCTCATTGAAATCGAGGCAATGATTAATTGTAGACCAATTACCTACGTATTTAGCGATCCCAGTGAACCTTCTCCACTAACGCCTTCTCATTTTCTGGTTGGTAGACGATTGCTATCTCTACCTGGTAATAAAATAACACCAGATAACGTGACTGAATCAAGAAGTTCAATTATCAAACGATATAAATACCATCAAGATATTTTAAGTCATTTTTGGAAGCGTTGGAGAAAGGAGTATCTTTTGAATTTGAGATCTGCCAATATTTGTCCTCCAAACTCGAATGCATCACAGTTTAAAATCAATGATATTGTCTTGATTCATGACGATAAACTTCCCAGAAATCTCTGGACGATAGGTAAAATTTTGGAATTAATGCCTGGCAGAGATGGTAAAGTAAGATCCTGTATAATCAAAACACCTACTGGTACTTTAAAAAGGCCTGTACAATTGTTGTATAATATGGAACTTAACTAATATTTGTATTTTTTATTTTTAGGTTTGATTTCCTGATATCTCTGATAGGTAACATTTAATGTTTAGTAAAATTTATATGCTTATATTTATGCATGCTTGTTTGTCATATTTAACCAATTTTCTATGATTAACTGTCGAAATATTAGTTGATTGTTTCAGAATATTACTGAAAGATGAACTCTCCACCGAGTTCAGGTGGGGAGTGTTGAATAATTTGAAGGTAGAAAAACGCTAGAGGGCGCTGTTGCCCATGTTAATGGAGAGAAGAAAGTTTGCTTCTGTTGAAGGCGGCGGCCTAAGAATACGTTCTGTATATAGTTCATTAAAAATTATGTAAAATGTATAAAGCTTTATGAATCACTGAACCACCAAGATTAGATTTGAGAAAACGCATTTACTACAGCAGCCGAGGATGTAGTATTAGTAAGATCTCACTTAAACACGCCAGCGCTCAAAACATCGCTTCCAGAAATAGATAATCAGCTTTCGTGACTCCTCATTTAAACCTTCTGCGGCTTATAACCAGAAATTATGTCTTCTCAGCAACTAAACAAGCAACCGGAATTAGAATATACTCTCAACTCGTATCGAAAACTGTGGTATGAGTTTGAAACATCCGATGCTTTTGGCTCGCATCCAGACGTTCATTTCAGAAACACCACAGCTCATGACCACTCCAAAAACATGAAATTAAAAAGCAAGAAGTTCACCCCCTTTTAGTAAGTTAGTCATAAATCTAAATGAGTTAAGTCACATATCCATAGCCTCGCATAACAAATAACATTCCTACAGCATGGTTTCTTCCCAAAGAATATGAGGCTTTTATGGTCGACACTGAGATAAGCATACAGCGCGTGGTTTACGACCCACATTCTGAGTAAGATGGAGGTTTTAGAAGAAGCTTTTCTGCTTGCGCACGGGTTTTAAGATGGCAGCTACAAAACTGATCGTATGCCAATGTCGATCTTACGCATGTGTCAATCCTATGCAGGCACCCTTAAAATAATAAATTAAAATATTTTCTTCTTGTTAATGCGCCATTCTAATTATAAGCTGGTCTATCTTATCCTAATGTCGACTATAATGTTAACACTGCAGCCAGTGTCGATTCTCTGCCATGTCGATTGTATGCTGGTGTCGATTAAACGCTGTATCGGAAATATGACAGTGTCAATTCTCTGGCATATTGATGATATACCTGCGTCGATTCTACACAGTGCCTACCTGTCTTGTGACGACTCTTGTGCAGGTAATAATACCCATTAATACTTTTACAATATTGATTTTTCTTCGGAATTAGTGTCCAATATATGAAAGTAAATAGCGTCAGTCGTATGCCAGGGTGGATTCTACACCCTGCTGATGCAATTTAGTGTCGATCCTACGTAACGTCAGTCCCGTGAAATGTCGATTCTACGTAGTGTCCTAACTACATAGTGTCGATCATGTTCACTGTCGATTCTATGCAGCACCTATTTTGTACAGTTTTGAGTAGTGTCGATCCTACGCAGTGCCAAGTTAATCCTGTGCAATGTCGATCCTACGCAATATCAGTCTTGTACAATGTCGATTCTAGGCAGCGTCAAGTTAAACCTGTGCAGTGTCGATCTTAAGCAGTATCAGTCTTGTACAATGTCGATCCTACGCAGTATCAAGTTAAACCTGTGAAGTGTCGATCCTACACAATATCAATCTTGTATAATGCGATTCTAGGCAGTGTGAAGTTAAACCTATGCAGTGTCGATCTCACGCAATATCAATCTTGTATAATGCGATTCTAGGCAGTGTGAAGTTAATCCTGTGCAATGTCGATCCTACGCAATATCAGTCTTGTACAATGTCAGTCCTACGCAGTGTGAGGTTAAACGTAAGCAGTGTCGATCCTACGCAATATCAGTCTTGTACAATGTCAATCCTACGCAGTGTCACGTTAAACCGGTGCAGTGTCGATCTTACGCAATATCAGTCTAGTACAATGCAATCCTATACAGTGTTAAGTTAAACGTGTGCAACGTCCAACTTACACACTGCTAGTCCTGTGCATTGTCAATTCTACGCAGTATCCAGCCCGTGAAAGTTTATGGACTTGCAGGAATCGTACAGGTTTATGGACAGCACTTCTACAATGCGGGTTTCGTTAGGTTAGACCATATGAAAACAGAGAGCACACAAGGGTTATCTGTCGGAGAGGAAGAGATGCCTTCCTGAAGGATTTTCTACGGAAAATTGGCTCATATGTACACTACACATCGGGAAAACACTCGCGCAGTCATCCCCCGTTCGCCGGTGTTCGAACCTGAGTCGATTTGTAAATGTTCCGAAATCTTGATTAATCGGATTCTACTTAGAAAAGGAACACACATATATAGAAATAATAATTAGGCGTAAAAGCAATCTTAGATTGGAATAGACGTTTAATAAAACTTTATTGATTTTATTAATTTACTGATTGGCTATTTCTCATTAATATTAACTTTAACAACGGCAATTCCAGACCAGTTATTTTCAATGCATTCAAAATTTTAATATTTTACTTTTTTCACGTTTCACCCCTGTTGTTGTTATTGTTGTTTCAAATCCCCTTGGGGCAGGGGAGCCTACACGAAATCCAAGAGTCCTTGCCGCATAAGCAAATCGATGACGTCGTCCTGCTCAGCCGACAGCTGTCTCAGGGAGACGCCTATATAATCCAGCAGGTGAGCGGGAGAGGCAGGAAGGGAGCAGACACACTTTTCAATAATCGTTTCATCCCTGTTTTCCACAATAAATGGTTTCGCTTTCTCTCCTCCCATGATTTTCTTATAAATTTATTGCTAATCCTCCCACATTTGCAATTAATATTTTCCCATCTCCTTAAAAACAAGAACCCATATCAGATCATTCTCAACATGCAAGGAATTTTTAATTCGAGTCAAGAGTTCCCATAGGGGTCGGTGCTGACCAACTGGTTGTCGACGAAATATTAAAGAGGGTCATTGATGATCAACGGTTCGACTGGTGTCCATATCCCAGTATGCATCTGCAAAATCAATATCGCATTGATTACTTAAAATTGAGTAATAAAACTTACAATTCATTATTTATTGGTATAAAGTTATATATCGCGTAGTAAGGAGAAATCATATAAAATGAATATTACCGAAATAATAAACTAAAATATTTTAATGTCCGCTTCCAGTACAATGAAAATATAAATGGATCAAAATGGATAAAACAGCTGAACTAATTTTAAAAGTCATCCAACAGAAATATCCCACAGTAAAAGTTGTTACTGAACGAACATCATTCCCGTTTCCTTCTTCTAACATATAGGCAGGCTGTGTTTAAATCAATGGAATACTGAGGGGAAAACAAGAAACAGGTGGCATATTTTCCAATGAAGCAATTTAAGAATGAAATTGCGCAGCTTATGATAAATGTTAAAAACACTTCATGAATGTGCAGCGTGCAATTCATACAATGGTTTCAATGTTTGGCATAAATATTTGGCAACGAAAATAGAAAAAAAAGTTTTTTTTTCTTTAATATAACAAAATTCGCTCACTAAATTAGAAAATCTGATAAAGATACTACATGACTTTCTTGTGCGGTCCATTAAATTACACTTGTTTTTTGCTGCATTTAATTTAAACTTATTTCTTCGAATGTCAATAGATATTATGTTTCTTATTCAATCAATTCAATTCTCCCTCCGCGGCAAGGCAAAAATACATAAAATCTGAAGACATCTTCATTATAAATTGTAAAATACAGAAAAATATATAACGCCAAATACGGTTAAAACAGTTAGAATAATTTTTTACTATTAAAAATTGGAGTTCCTATGCAAAAAAAAAGCAATTCGGGCAGCGGGCAAATAGACAAACTTTTTGGTGCACAAAACTAAGTTTACTTTTGGTTCCACTCGGCAAAAACGAACTGCAGTTGGTGTAGAAACTGACTTAATTTACTATTCTACATTAATAATTTCGCCTCTCAGACGGTATACTAGTTAGGGGAGCCGTCTACGATACCAAAGGGCCTGGGTTCGAATCCCGGAGAAGGCATGGCTGTCACTGTCTCTCCCTTCATACTAGGCAAAGGTTGCCCACCTATTAGGTGCCTCCATAATAAAGTAACCACCACTTCTGGCCTTAGTAGTGGCCAAGCTGAAGTCAGCTGAGGGCCAGCCATTGGAACAAAAAAAAACATTAAGAATTTCAAATTTAAACAGATGGCGGCTTCGTAGGATTTAAGCAACTTTTAAATTGTTGATAATTCTATAAGTATCGCATGCATATTAACTAAAGGGATAAAAACCTTAACTGGAGCTTAAGAACAATTTAAATCAATCACTTTCAACGCAAAACCGCACAATTTACCAACATCCTAACTAATATTATAAATGCGAATGTGAGTTTGTTTGTTACGCTTTCACGCCTTAATTACTTAACCGATCATTATGAAATTTTCAAGAAATATTTTTGATATATTAGAAAAGGTTATAGGTTATAAAATGTAACTATATTTTAAATGTTATAGGTTATAGGAAAAGGTTATAGGTTATAAAATGTAACTAATTTTTGATATATTAGAAAAGGTTATGGGCTATAAAATGTAACTAAATGTAACTAAAATGTAACTGTTGAAACTTAAGCTATATAATAGGTCTTATAGCTTAAAATGATTATCGTTGAGTAAACATTAAATGTTGAAAGTTTCATAACGATGAGTTAAACGATGTAAAAGTTTGTTTGCGCGTACAGGTGCGTAACATAAAATGTTTAATCTTTTGAATACTTAAAACTTTTCGAAATCTTGGTAAAGAAAATTATTTATTTTTGTAGTGAGATATCTTAATAAAGCATATTTTCAGTTTTTTAAATTATATTTTACTTTAGAATTTTTTAGTAAAACAAAAAAAATAAGATTGCAGTGTCTGATGTAAGTTGGATTTTAAAAATGTAAATGGGATTTTAAAAATTACGCAGAATAGCGTCTTAGCGACATCAATATGGATTTCTTTTTATCTCAAGGATGAAGGGCAGTATTTACTGAAATTTTACGCCGAGTATGTTTTTAACTTAAAAAATAAGTAATAGTAACTAAAATTTTATTCTGATTATCCTGGTCAGGCAGTAAGGAAAAAAAATTAAATTATTTTATTTTATTTTCAATAGTCTTTGATACTTATTTAAGGACATCAACGGGAGCGAAACCGCGGGTAAAAAGCTAGTACAAGAATACAAAAACTGAGCTCATCGAGTCGAGTAACAGTGTAGGTGTGTGTGTGTGTATATATATATATATACCGGGTGGCCATAATTAACTGACAGTGCTCACAGTGTTCTGTAGCGCAATCTATTTGCGAGAATGACGCCACATTTTGTAGGAAGATTAAACAAAACGGGGGACGAAGGATTCCGCGTAAAAACAAATTAGTTCCAAAAGTCACCGCTAGGGGAATATTTGGCGCTGTGTAATAAAAAATAGAGTGTTAACAAATGCAAGTTAATAAGGAATAAAATTACCTTTTATTATGTACATTTTCTGATTTAGTTCAAGTGCAATATGGCAACACTTTTAAAAAAGCGTAAAATCTACATAAACACCGATAAAGTCTCGTGATCTGCAATCATTCACCAAAGCTAACTGTTTGGTGTGGATTCACAGCGGAATTTATCGTAGGTCCATTCTTCTATGAGAACATTACCCCGACAAGACCGGAAACCTGTTCTGTTACCCGAGAGAAATATCGCCACATGTTGAACAGCTTTGTCATTCCGGCACTTCAGCAAAGACAAAGCTTGGGGGAAATGATTTTCATGCAAGATGGACCCCTCCACACGTTGCTGTACGGGTACAACAGATGCTACGACAGAAATTCACAACAGAAAGAGTTATTAGTCGCTACTTTCCAACTACATGGCCACCTCGGTCTCCTGAGCTTACCCCATGCGACTTCTGACTATGGGGTTACCTTAAGTCCAAGGTCTATCGAGGAGTGGTCCAGGACCTGGCTACGTTGAAGGATAACATATCCCGGACTGTACGGGAGATTCCTGCAGACATGTTACTTTCTGCTGTTGTGCATACTGTGCACGGAATGCAATATGTGGTCCACAACAACGGCAGCCACATTGAACCTCATTTGAATGCAAAATAAAAGGTAATTTCCGTATAAATTTGCATTTGTTAACACTGTTAACAGCGCCAAATATTCCCCCTAGCGGTGACTTTTGGAACTAATTTGTTTTTTCGCGGAATCCTTCGTCCCCCGTCTTGTTTAATCTTCCTATAAAATGTGGCGTCATTCTCGCAAATAGATGGCGCTACAGAACACTGTGAGCACTGTCAGTTTAATTATGGCCACCCGATATATGGTGCACAACTAGATGTTATAGAAGTCACATACAGAAAGTTTCAACGTTCTGAGGATACTCGTTTTTAGTTATGCGAGATATATACATATGTACGTGCAGACACCGCGAAAAAATCTCTTTTGAATCCATTTTAACTCTTTTTTTGCAACCCGTTTTGGGAAAAAGGGACTTTTATTCTGTTGGTATGCACACACGTCACGCAAAAACATCGTCTAAATGGATTCAAGAGCGGTCAAAATGAATATTTTCATTGAAATATGACAACCTAAACATTTCGCGTTTACAGTACTTTCTTTACTTCGTACAAGAAAGTAATAAAAATTTTCCACATAGTTGTCAAAACATACATATAAAAATTTAAATGTTGTTGGGTTTTACTTATTTAATCCTAAAGCTCTAGCTTAGAACCCCACGAACACTAACAAGCGAATAATCGCTTAAGTGCGTGAACAAAACACGTAACACTTAAGGAGGGTTTACAACCCTTTATTTTTCAGTATATTTACAATCAGTTCCTACTTGGAACTTTACACAAAGCCTCCACTCGGACTTAAATAATAATAAATTTGAATTAAACTAAGCTATCTGAAAGGTATAGTCGAAGCTATCAGAAATCTAACTAGTTGGCCCCTAAGTATTAATCAAATCGGCGAAGCCAAGCAAGGGCCTAAGGTATGGCCGAGCGTAGTAACTAAGAGAGAAATTAGCCAAAGGCAAACGCGCGTTAGTCAGGGAATCAGACTCTCTCTCTCTAGAAGTCGGTGAAGTATCGACTTAAATAGTACTTTTTCTCATTTGAATTCACTGCGTTTCTGAAATTACATTCTGGCAGGAAATTGTAAGCTGAAATTAGAATAAGATAGGAAAGATACAAAACTTAAAATAACTGTTAATAAACTTAGGATAAACCTTACAATATTTACTTTGTTTTCCGCCTGAAATCCAAAAGTTGGTACCAGCAAGAAATTTCTGTTGGTCACACTTTGTAATTCAAATGCATTGACAGCTAAATATTAAAATTTTCAAACTGATGTTTGTTCAAGTAAGGGAAATATGTCAAAGTAACCAGTACTTAAAAGAAATATACGGAATCTTTCCAAAACGGACACAGCTTAAGAATAAATAATGAAACCTCTTCCCTTTCTTTCATCTATATTTTCCTATGAATAATATTTGTACGTAAATAATTATAAACTTCCTTTTTTCTTACTACATTTTCAGTTATTATAACACTTCATGACGTTTCGATTATCATAAAGATTGGAGCAAAATTACTAGAAAGTATCTTTATCACAAATTATACATTACTATTCGGCAATCTGATTCTTTTCGTAGACTTAGTAATTTTCATCTACGAAACAAACTGTTCACATGTTTGTGTATTCCCAAAGAGATTAAGCTTTCTGCAAAAACTCATAACTGAGAATATTTATCTTTTGAATACAAATAAAAGTTTGTAGAATCGTTAGGTTATTTTGAAGCAAGAGATATGAAAAAGGAGCATTGCCCTCGCCGGAACTCGAACCTGGACCTCTAGAATAAGCGCCGAGTGTGCTACCGTTACACCCCGATGGCATGCTGGAAGGAGGGAGAAAACACCTCATTTACTCCCCATTTAAAGAGAGAATGGGGATTAATCCTGGTGGTAACGGTAACGAATTATTTATTGTCCGCCACCTTTTCGTTCGGAGGCCATTTGTAAACTCATTAGCTTTCTTTCGAAGCAGGAGACATGAAAAATGTACAGTTCCCTCGCCTGGGGTTGAGCCTCAAACCACTCGAATACATGTAGAGTATGCTTCTAATTATGCCACGAAGGCATGCTGAAAGGAAGGAGAAAATATCTCTTAAGTTAATCAAATTTGTATCTTCAAATCGATAATTTTGATCGTATATTAATTAGATCTTTGAATAATATTTATATCTCAGTGTAAATTAATTGGATCCGTTTCTAGAAACATCGGTGATTTACTCACTTTCGTTTTCGCTAATGAAAATAATAATGTTAAACAGAATTGCAAAGCATTAAAATCTTAAGATTTTTCTTCAAATTCTTGTCATAATTATGTTAATTAAATTCGTTGCCCAAAAGAAAATTGCTCCGGGCCCTCAGTTTGAGACAACTGCTTTATATTATAGTGAAAAATAACAAAAGATTGATAAAACATTTTTTTTACAAACCTTTGTTCATATTCTCAGTCAAATTGCTACCTTTAAGTTATTTTTGTGAAATTATTAGTCCAAAGGGGCTTTTTGTCCCTGAAGGACTATTGTTTTCGTTTTGCGATTTTGCGTCGGAAACATTAAAAGTCTGTATCACTTTTCAAACTGTTGCCACAAAATATTGCAGCCTTGTATTATATTTAAAAAAATTAAATAATGAAGAATGTGCATAAATGTATGTATGTTTCTCGCATTGTGATAAAACGACGGTACCTAAAGCCATGGAATTTTGAATGCCGTAATCCTGCTGGGAATATAGGCATCTGGAAGCCCAAATTTGAAATTTGGAATTTGTTTTATTAACGATTTCATATTTTGTAAAACTTTAACGAATTTTTGATAAACAAACTCCAGGATTTCAAAGCGGGCAATGGCAACGCTGTACAGAAAAAAGCATTTTTATCTGCAGCGCGTGAGGCTGTGTGTAGGAAATTCTAAAGATATGCTCAGTTTAAAATTAAATTATTTTGCGATATTGCTGTTGAACTGAATTTTATGGTTAAAGTGCGAAGAACATGATATTTAATAAATAAAGATAACACACAAAACGTTAAAAAAAGCCCCTTTGGGCGTAATTTAAAATCTGAAACCTTTCAGATTTTTTTTATTATTATGTTTACGTTTTATTCTGTATATTATAAAGAAAAATATGATAGGACCAATGAAGAATGACATTCTTTTAAAAAGTTAGGGTCGATGCAAGAAACGATTTGAGGATCTTTGTTTTATCTGAATTACAAGATTGCTTTTATGTCTAATTTATGGCAATAATTCGAAAAGCTTTCTAATTTGCTTATATCTATAATATATATATTTTTAATTTGCTTATATTACTATAATCTAAAACCTCATCTGTGAAAACCATCGAGATGTAGTCCAAAACCGAGCTCTTTAAAAATAAATAATTTTTCAAGGGTATTCTATATAACAACATAAAGAATGAGCTAATAATCCACAATCTGATCTCTCCCAAAATATTTTTATAGCTAACAAACATCATTTAATTTCTCAATAAAATCACAACTGCTGAACTCTGAATAATTTCCTTATCACATATTCCTTCCGTTCCAATCTGCAGAATATTTCTCATTCAGTCCCTTCTAGAAACATCAATAGCATGATAAATTTTGATTTGAAAACAGTGGCAACGGCGAGAATTCGCCTCCACGCTCTCGCATACCATACGAGCTGTCCAGGGCTCCATTCTATTTTTGGATTTCCGATGGAATGGATGCTAGAATTTAAGAATACCTTCGAAATTCCTGCACCTGAGATAAAAGAAGGTAAAACTATTTTTGAATGGAGGAAGAATATTAAGAATTCATTAGAAAAGAAGTTAATTAGATTCCCAATGATAAAGAAATAGATTATTAGCTCGTGAGATTTAGCGCTCTCCTTATTTAAATTAACTTTTGAAAATAAATGGCTAAATTCAAGGCGTTACGAGTCAGTTATCACCACTTAACTTACGCTCATTAAATGAACATGAAAGTAACTAGCAATAATTAAAGCACTTAATAATAATATAATAACTAATGTGCTGTAAAACTATTAATGATATATCAAACATCCTCAGACCTCAGATTTGTGAAGGCCTTTTGAATGAATTAAAACTAAATATACCTGTTGATATACTTGTTAACTGGCTGGAGTTCTTAGAAATACCCTATAATTTAAAACAGAATGAAAACAGAAAAAGAAGCTATACTAGATATTTGGCTTTTTTTAGCGTTTTGTGTGTTACCTTTATTTACTAAATATTATGTTATTCGCACTTAAGCCATTAAATTCAATTCCACAGCAATATCACAAAATACACTCACGTCCATAAATTAAGGATAATGCGAGATCAGGCAAAGGAAAAGTTAGAAGCAAAACAAATTTGACTTATTTGTAAAGCTTATTTATTAAACAAAAGGCAAAGAGCAAACAAAGATGCTATATGTTTGATATTATTAAAAAAATAGCGATTTTTTCACCTGGAGCAAATTACAAAAAAACCTATTCACAACAAAAACAATATTACATGGTTAATAGGATTGTTAATACATTGTATGTCTCCCAGACGATGCAATACAGTCCGTACAACGCCTAGGCATGCTGAGTATCAAATTATCGATCTGATCTTGGGGGATATTACACCACTCAAAACGCAATGCTCTCCGAAGTTCCGGTAGACATTTAAGAGGAGGTTGACGGGCTGCAACTCGTCGGCCAAGCATGTCCCACACGTGCTCTAATGGATTTAAGTCCGGTGAGAATGCTGGCCAGTCCATACGGCTGATATCCTCCGATTGAAGGCATTCGCTTACGATGTTTGCATGGTGCGGACGGGCGTTGTCATCCATAAACACAAATTGTGCGCCCATGGCGCCCCGAAACAAACGTACATGTTGTTCCAGAATGACGTCCCGATAGATTTGGTTTGTCATGGTTCCAATTTGAACATGCAGGTCGGTTCTGGAACCCAGAACAATTCCACCCCAAAGGAGCACTCCTGCACCACCGTAACGATGTCGTTCAATGATGTTTTCTTGGTGGTAACGGGTACCTGGAGCTCTCCATATGAAAGTCCGGCAAGAATCAGACTGCAAGCTAAACCTGGACTCGTCGGAAAACATCACACAAGCCCACTGTTGCGGTGTCCACAATGCATGCTCTTTACTCCAAGCTAACCGCAAGCGACAGTGAGTTGCAGTAAGTGGAACGCATCTGACAGGTCTACGAGCATATAGACCAATCTGCCCTAAGCGTCTGTACACGGTCTGCCTTGAAATTGTCATGCCAGTGGCTGAAGAGAGCTGACGAGACAGGTCTGAGGCTGTGCTCCGCCTGTTTCTTTTGGCAGTAACTGCCAAATACCGGTCCTCATTCGGCGTTGTAACTCTGGGGCGACCTGTGCTGTAACGTCTACTCACATTACCATCATCTTGGAATCGTTGCCAAAGCCTGGAGATGACACTCTGGCCAATTTCAAGTTCGTCTGATACTTCCAGTTGGGTACGCCCACATTCCAGACGGCCGATAATTCTACCACGTAAAAAATCATCCAAATACGTCCTTTGTGCCATAACTATTCGGTTATTGCACTGAAATGCTTATAAAGCGCCTGAGAACAATTTTACGTCTTTGCCTGTATTCCTTATATATCACTCTCTTACACTCTCGTCATTTTGACGTACCAACGGTATCATCTGGTTACTTCCTGAAATTTGCATATGATTCTTGAAGATATGTATAGTGATTTTACAGGTGATATATTTATTTTATAATTCGATTTCCGCGTGACTCCGAATTATCCTTAATTTATGCAATGAGTGTAATTTAAAAAGAGCATTCTTTAAAATTTCCGATACACAGTCTTGCGCGCTGGGGATAAAACTGTTTTTAGTCCAAAGGGGCAATTTGCTCAGAAGGACTATTAATTTCGTTTTGGCATTTTACGCTGATTCGCCTGTAGAGTCATTAGTGTAATCTGTGTAGTATGTAGTAATGTATTTAGGCTCTATGTATCTATGTGCTGTCTTGTATTGGTATGTACTATCTGTGTCTTCATTCGTATTAAAAATCTGGGTAATATGTTTAATATCTGTATAGCTTATATAGTGCAGTTTAATATTTGTGATTCGTATTTTATATGTGTGTAATAGTGTAATTAGCATCTGTTCTGCGTTCTTTGGTCATTTATTGTATCTGTTAATCTGCGTTCTTTCGTCAGTTATTGTATCTGTTAATCTGCGTTCTTTCGTCAGTTATTGTATTTGTAAATCTGCGTTCTTTCGTCAGTTATTGTATTTGTAAATCTGCGTTCTTTCGTCATTTGTTGTATCTGTATATCTGCGTTCTTTCGTCATTTATTGAATCTTTATATCTGCGTTCTTTCGCCATTTATTGTATCTGTATATCTGGGTTAGTTCTGTATATCCACGTAATGTCTTGCATTAATAATTAGAATCTGAGTCTGCATTCGCTTTTAATATCTGTGAAAGCAAGTAAGTGTATATAGTAGCTGTTTATCAGTATAATGTAGTATCTATATTATATTATAACTATTTCTATTATAGTAGTGTAACAGTTTCAATATTTAGTACCAGTGTAGTATGGAGTTTTGTATTTAGTATTTGTGAATGTGTGTAAATACTTGCATTAGTGTATTCGTATTTAATATATGTGTAATAATGTATTTAGTATCTGTATATGTGCGTAATATCTGTGTAGTATGTAACAGTGTATTAGCATCTATATATTTGCATAATATCTGCATTAGTATTGAATATCTGTTTCAGCATTCATAATTATCTGTGAAATTTAATTTAATTAGTATCTATATTTTAGTTATTATCTGTGTAGTAATATGTAAAATGTATAGTTCAAGGTCTCCTTTAGCACATATAACAGGGTAATAAACTCCCTATGCGTTCCTTGTGGGGCACCGAGGCTGTCGTACTAAACAGTTGCGGGATCTGGACAATACCCGATTAGTCCATGTAAGCTATCCGGGTGTCCGGACTCGCTTTCACCTGTCACCGGTAGAGTCATTAGGTTGTAAGGTTTATCCTAAGTTCATAACAGCTACTTTAAGTTTGTCACACTTCCATAGCTCTCCTAATTTCAGCTTAAAATTTCCTACGAAAATGTATTTTCAGAAACGCGTTTAATGCCAATTAATAAGAGTAGTATTTAAGTCGATGTTTCACTGACAGTTTCTGACGAGCGCGCGTTTGCCTTTGGCTATGTCTTTCTTTAAGCTATTACTACGCTCGACCGTACTTCACGCCCTTGATAGCATCGCCTACTTAATTGAGATTATAGGGGCCAGCTACTTAAAATCCTAATAGCTTCGGCTATATCTTTTTAGCTAAGCATTAGTTAAGCTTTAGTTCTTAGTACTTTGAGTTCAAGCCCAAGTGGAGGCTTTGCTTTACGCTCTGAGATAGGAACCGATTGTGTTAAATTTTCTTTTGAGAACTAAAGGGTAATCAACACTTCTTGAGTCTTAACGTATCTGTTCACACACTCAAAGCGATTATTCGCTTATCGATGTAAGAGGTTCCCCACATTTAACTGTTAAATAAAAGGGTGAAACCCCATAAGGTATTTATTTGGAAGCAGAAGATGTGAAAAATGAGCAATGGCCTGGCCGGGACCCGAACCACGGACCTCTCGATTTACGCATCGAGCGTGCTGAGCACTACACCACGCAGGCATGCGAAGAAGGCGGGAGAAATACCTTATACACTAAAAGCGTTATTTAACTTTTCAAGTTGTTAGCACCAAATATTATCGCCCTGTATTATATTTAAAGAAATTAAATAATGAAGAATGTGCATAAATGTATATATTTTTCTCGCATTGTGATAATGCAGTGGTACCAAGAGCCATCAAACTTTGAATATTGAACATTTTCACCCGAATATGGGCATCTGGAAGGCCAAATATGAAATTTGGAATTTGTTTTGTTATAATTTGTTTTGTTTGTAACACCTTTCAAAGCGAGCAATGGCAACGTTGTACAGAAAAAAACATTTTTATCTCCGGGGCGTGAGACTGTGTATCGGAAATTCTAAAGATATGCTCATTTTAAAATTACTTTGCGATATTGCTCTTTAACTGAATTTTATGATTTAAATGCAAAGAACATGATATTTAATAAATAAAGGTAACACACAAAATGTGTTTAAAAAGAACCCCCTTTGGACGTAATTTAAAATCTGAAACCTTTCAGGTTTTTCTTTTTTCTTTTTCATTTCCATAAAGTATCGCCATTGCTCGCTTTGAAACAATTCAGTTTGTTAATCAAAAATTTGTTAAAGTTTTACAAAATATGAAAAAGATAATAAAACAGATTTCAAATGCATAAGTTGGGTTTCCAGATGCTAATATTCGAAGAATGGACTACGTTATTCAAAATTTGATGTTTCTGGGTACCGTTGCTTTTTCACAGTGCAAGAAACATACATACATTCATGCAAATGCTTCGTTCTTTAATTTCCTTAAATATAATGCAGGGCTCTAATATTTGGTGGCAGCAATTTGAAAAGCGAAACGCCATTTATAGTGAACCTGGTTCCACTCTTCCACAACTAATAACTAAATTTTCAGTAAAAGACAAGCTCATCAGATCTAAGCAACAACGTTAAAAGCAGACATCAACATACATAAGTGTTTTACCATTTCAGGCTGTCCACACCTGCTCTCTGTATAACTTAAGATTCTGGCTTCTTATTAGCACCTGGGGTGCTAATAGTCTCTCGCCACTTTAAGCCACTTTTTCCTCATATCACTTTTGTACAGGAATCACTTTTCAAATATATCCCACGTAATGTTATCGCTATTTATTATTTGTAAAAGAAAACTAAATAATGAAGAATCTGTGGAATATATATATATATATATATATATATATATATATGTATGTATGTATGTATGTTCCTCATGCTGTGCAAGAACAACGGCATCAAATTTTTAATACACGTAGTCCTCCATCCGAACAAAGGCACCAAGGAGCCCGAATTTTGAACTTCGAATTTTTTATCGATTTATTTCACATTTTTCAGAAGTTTAAAGAGTTTCTGTTCAACAAATTGAGCGCTTTAAAAGCAAAAAGTAGCAAAATTGTTCGAAATAAAACACTTTTATCTCCGATGCGTCAGACTGTTGCCATTCGGAAAAAATGTTATATATTTATTTTTCAGTTTTAACCCTCAAATTCAGCTAGTATTTGAAAGCGATGTGTTGCCACTGCCTCAAATAAAATACTTATTGTACCTCAAATAAAATATTTATACAAGCCCCAGCTTGTTGCCATTCAATAGTGCGTAATATGTTTAACTTTCAAATTAAATTCTTCTATTACGGAGTAGCAAACAAAGTGATTAAAAGGAAATAAACACAGTTCTTAAGATTGTATTTCCTAATTTTTACTCTTATCCATTTAAATAAGCATGCATTTAAACAACGAAATGTCTAATTAGAAATATTAGATATTTTATTAAATAAAATTTACTAGCTGCACTCATTAAAATCGCTATGTGCTTTTTTATGAGAAATAATTCAGGTGGCTAGTTTTCAAAGAATTAACAAGGGGATTATTACAAAATGTATGGTAACCTTTTGCCCTTTAGCGAGAATGCTAAAGACATGTTGTTTTTAAATATTTTATGATTTTCTTATGGCATAAGAGAGAGAAAAAAGCCATGCTTAATAATAAGGCTAAGAAGACAAAAAAATGTGTTAGAAGAGAAAAGACCAATAGAAGATTGGAGTAAACTGCGATCTCAGAGACAGCATAAAAAACTAACAAATCCACCGATGCTATTTTAAAATCTGAACCTTTTCCAAATTATTTTTTAACTTACTTCATTTACATATTCTGGCGGAGTAGATGAAATAATAGAAGAGCAGGAAAGATTTGACATAAAAATAATGTGTTAATGAAAACAAACTCTATATTCTGAGTCGATAAATTTGCTCCAGAAAACAGTATTCGTAAATCATTGCTGTGAGTTGAATAATACTAAATAGAAAAATGACCTGAAAGCGGGCAATGGCGAAGAAATCTCATACATATATATAAAAGTGATGTGCTCGTGAATATGGCGCTGGATATGACTTTCACATCATCTGTACATCGTTCATCATTCATACTTTGGCAGCAGCTAGAAAAACGGACCTATAGCTTAATCATTAATAATATTTTATCGATTTCTCCCCAAAGGTACCTTTACTCTGTGCACTAGATTTAAAAGTCCGCTTTACTTCCAATGTACACCATTTCATGTTGTTAGCAAATATTAGTATGTTTAAGTTTTGCAATAAATCACATGTTTAAAAACGTATATGTATATTTCGTTTCATAAATTGAAAATTTAAATATTCGAAGCTATAATTACGACATAAATTGATGTAAAAACTTCAAACCTCAAAGTAGATAATGATCAAATAATTTTTTCTCTTTCTAACATATGACGATAAAATTAGATAACATACAGAGTATCAAAAATAGTTTGCTATGTATACATTTAACAAAATCTGATCATTATAAAGAAACTTTATGCTGTTCTTCGTACGCCAAATCATTCATTTTCTTCCATTTGGGACTATTATTAACCCAAATGGGCGTTAGCCCTTAAGAACTATTAGCTTCGAAACGGCATTTTCCATTGAATCACTATAAACGGCTGCATCACTTTTCCAATTGTTGCCACCAAATATTATCGCCATGTATTATACGTAAAGAAACTAAATAATAAAGAATGCATGAAAGTTTCGAGCATTGTGAAAAAGCAGCGGTACCTAGAGGCATCAAATTTTGAATAACGTAGTTCTCCACCCAAAAATGGGCACCCGGAAGCCCGAATCTGGAATTTGTTTTATTGCCCATTTCGTATTTGGCAAATCTTTAACGCATTTTTGTTTAAAAAACTCAACGATTTCAAAGCGAGCAGTGGCAACACTGTAAGGAATAAAACATTTTTATCTCTAGCCAGCCAGACTATCTATGGGAAATTCTAAAGATGTGCTCTTTTTAAATATTTTTATCCCAAATGCCCTTGAAACGTGTAGGTGTGTGTAAACAAATAAAACGCTCAGTTGGACGTAATATAAAAATCTGAAAGCTTTTAGATTTATTTATTTATTTTTTATTCATAATTATGTTAAAACTGTAAATTACAAAGCAGTCACCCATGCAAAAAACTTTAATAAACCAAAAACTAATTCTGCGTCCATTTAAAATAAAATGAAATCTTATTTGTAGTTAGTGACTATAGAAAGAATCTTTCATCCCCAAAACTTCTTAACAGGCAACTAAAACTGAACTACTCAGAGTTCCACGAAATTTTTATAGCGAACCCAAACTCATATTTTTGAAGTAGGTAAAAGGTAAAATTTTCAAGAAGGAAACTTTTTACCTGAAAGCCAACAAAGTCTTCGTTGATCTTCGTTTCGAAACAGGGGAAAAAGAAAGTTTAGAATCGTACGCTTTTCAAAAGGTAAACAGTTTTCTTAAAAATTGTTCGATTCTGAAATATATTAAAAGGAACAGCTCCTCTCAAGTCTGAAAAATTCCCCTTCTGGTTCATATTCTTCTCGAATTTTCTTTCTTATAATTTCTTCCGAAAACTTGGGCATATTTTTAAGCAACTGCTATTTCAATGTCTAATAGAACTCCTGCTATACTCTACAAACTGTATAAAATAAAAATATTTCGTTTCTGAGAGGAAGGTAAACTTCTTAAAGGGTTCCCTATTTTTAAAATACGTACATTTCTTTTTCTGCCTAAACTCTTATAGGAAATCTTGCGAGAGCTTATTTGCTTAAAAAGAGGGGCGGTTTCGTGAAGAGCTTTCTCGGGCAAAGACGATAGTATTTTTCATATATATGGGGTTTTGGTTTAGTATAGTTTATTTAATTCTAGCAAAGCACGTGAGGCCTGACTGCCTATGGCGAAAGATGACCTTCCAGAGTCTTTCCAAAGGTAATGGCTCAAAACGTAAGTGCTGCTTAAAGAGATTGTGATTAATATAATCGAACTGCTGAATTCCCGTCCATTTATAAAGTAAAACATGGAAAATATATAGCTTATCCTGATCAACAAATCGGTGAATACTATAAAAATATAGTTAATATTTTAATCTGAAGTAAATTCGCGAAATGAACGATAAATCGCCAAATAAGTTCAAAATGGAGTGCAGAAATTGTCAAATGATACAGAGATATCGCCAAGTAAGGAAGTAAGTCGCCAAGCATTTTGATTTTGAATTAAGGCAATCATGTCCAAAGAAGGCAAAATCGAATGACTAAACTGTTAAACGGAATGGAATGGAATTCTAGGTAACCTTGCTTTTCTGTGCCCATATATTTCTTCGCTTGTTTTGATCGGTACATTTTTACTAATATTCTGTTTAGCAAACACTCATATTTTTATGATGTTAAATGATTTTTATTACGAAGTCTACCAAAATGCGTAATGATCTGAGTCTAAGGGTAAAATCTGTTTCTTAACACATATGGCTAACCCTATTTACAGACAATCAACTATTGATGACATTTTTTTAAATGCTGCGAAAGTGCCTGTTCATATGTCTCTAGTTATATTTATATTAAATTAGCTAAATTCCACTGATATTCTGAAGGATAATTTTTTTCATCGCTTAATGTTATGATTAGGTTAATGTTACCAAAATAGTCATGGACAAACGTGATCATATTAAGTAATACTTAGTATTTATGTTCCATATGTGGTTCGGTTTATTTTAAATTATTCCATCACGGTAAAACATTTGAGGGTGATCTGCCTAAAGAAGGGATGCCTTCGAGGAGGTCTTTCAAGGGCAAACTGACTCGTATTCATGTTGCATTTACGTAAAAGTACGAAACGTCACGTACTTAGCATTTTGTTGGAACTGGAACGCGGATCGAAATACCGTTGTTCAATGATTTTATCCACTGCGCCAGAGGAAGACCATCTAAAGAATACGAAAAAGGCCAACATTATTCAGTATATTGGAGCGATGAAAAAGCGCTCGTAACCTTTTACGTTGATTAAAAAGGAGATAAAATGAAAGCAGTTACATAAGAATTTTATTGCAGTGTTGAAAGTAATTGATTAATACTAAATGTAAATAAACCGTGTCAAAACGCTAAGTACAATTTTATTTTAATATTTCTGCCTATTCTTTGCAAATGAATTGGTTGCAGCAGAATTAAAGATTCGGAAAGTAACACTACAATTTTTAACACTCATGCCCCAGAGCAGATGTCTTTCATTAGCATTCTTCGTATATTCGAAAACATGCAATGAAATGCTGAACAGATTCATTAGGAACATCTTTTATTTATTAAAATACTGCATCAGATGCTAAGGAAAATTATCTCCAAACAGGATTATTACGTCAGCAAACAGCATTATAACTTAACCAAACATTATTATATCTCCAAATAGTGTTATACCTTATATTTACTTAAAATTATATTATTTAGATCGATTAATAATACAAAACTAAACGGAAGGTCACCATTAAAGTCACTGGTCATCGTAGACAATCAGGCTGCCAATTACTTGCGGACACCCCCAAAGATACCTTAGGATTTTCAGAGCGAGAAATGTAAAAAATCAATTATGCCCTTGGCAGGACTCAAACCACGGTCCTGCATATATAATTTACACTGTAAGAACACACAAGGAGACATCTGATAATTGCTTATACTCTTCTCTAAAGAAAAGAAGATTGCAAAAAAGCACCAGACCCAGTTGATCAAATGGTAAATGCTGACGAGAATTACATTTCATTTCAAGGACCACTGCAGAGTTGGGATTTTCGAAGCAAGAATTATAACCCACTACGCACTCGCCATGATTCGAATTACGAAGTTTTTAGTGCTAGCTGGGAGTGCTACCACTAACGTCAAGAGAACATTTGAAATATTGTTTATAACTGATATAAAGCGGTACACTGAACGTTACAAAATTTTCAATCAAATATAAATCAAACACAGCTGCGCTTACCCAAATTATTTGTCATCAGTAACTTACAGATCAAGGGTCACCAGAAGTCAACACTTAGGTCAGTAGTGGGGGCAGTAAATTAAATTTAAATAATTTTTAATATAAATTAAAATGAAACATGCCTATTCCGATAAAAGGTGACTACAGATTTACTCCCTCATGTTTATGGTTCAACTCCTAGGTCACCGGAGTGCTTTGATAGTCACCAGTCACTTTCAAGGTTGCTGGTTACCTGGTATCAATATATATGTCACTTGTGTAGGACAATGCAGTAAGTTTAAGTAGGTTATAAAATCACTATTATATCGAAGGATTCGACCGCCCTTTCGACTATTGGTCATCCTTCGAGATTAAGGGTCAGCCAGTTAGTCACAGGTGGGAGATCGTGCAGTAATTTCAAATAGCTACTTAAATTAAATGAAAACACACAGGCGTTGTGTTAAATTATATTACAGATCCACTCAGTTAACGAATTTTGGTAACCAGTCTTTGATAGCACTCAGAAAACAGATTCACGTATTGATGCTGAGGCCGAACAAGACAGCGATGCACAATTAACGCTCTCGCTATCAAATGGCTGCACCAAAGCAAGTTAATTCTCGGCTCCTATGCTCTTTTGTCCTTTACAAAAGCAGCACGTGAGGATTTATTTATTTATTTTGACTAATATTTAATTCTTAGTTAAAGCTACTTTCCTTTCACTCTCCTCTTCACCCACGCTTTGCGGCCAGAATGGTAGTTAGATAGCGTGTGTTTATTCTGATTAAGGGAGAAAGTGCTATTTTAAGCGAAGGTTGCGCAAGCTGATTTAGAGCGTGTTCTGCCTGCTTGAGGCCACCTTGTCACCGTGACTTAATAACGAGTTGATTCTGCGGCGTTGAATGCTTCTAGCCATTAGGCTTGTCTCGCCGACTTCTACGAGCCAGAGCCTTCTTCCCCGGTTAATTTATCCTGTGAGACATTAGGCTAGTCTAAATACATTTCATTTTTAAGTTCAGCGTTACTTATTTAGGTTAATTCAGACGTGTTGGCGTACGTAAACCCAAGTGGGGACGTCTGTAAATTCTTTGTGATCGATTAGAAGAGTCATTTACACCCTTCTTCTGGCCTTGTCTTTTTGCTGTTAAGACCAGAGCAAAATTCCTCTACAGTCTTTCTAGAGCTCGTCAGTTTATGTTACCGAAGAACATGAGACTCTATAAACGTAATTCTCTATAAAACAGAAATCACGAGATGAATACTTTTAATAGTAAGATAAATATATTAGCAGAATATGGCAGGTACAGATACAGGTAAAATGGGCTGGGACCCCAGAATTTCACCATTGGTATTTCACCATACGGGCAAATTCCCACCCCATTAATTTTGCAACTCCACCACAAGTCTGATGAAAAACGCACCACCAAGCCATATCAGAGGACTTTCAACAACCCCAGTTTTTTAAGGTATATACTATACAAGGTCTGTCTTGAAAGTAATATGCCCATCTTTTTAATAAAGTTACTGAATCGATTCCTACAGTTACTCAATATTCTTCGAAATGCATTCCTCCTGCTTTAACACATTTGCTCTAACGCGATTTCTATGCTTTATATACGTCCTGGAAGTCCATCACAGGGATGTCCTTTAGCAACCTCGTCGTTGCCGGTTTGATGTTCTTCAGGGTTCCCAAATGCTGTCCTTTGAGTGAACTTTTAATGTTCGAGAACAAAAAGAATTCGGGCAGGGACAAATCAGGTCTGAAGAAACGCAAAAGTCTCAGACGGCGTTTTCTGAAGCTTAAAACAAAACTTCGCGTATCGCTGCTCAAGATATTTTTTTCCACCTTGATTTCGACCGAGCACTCACACAAGGGTTCACTGAAACAGGCACTGTTGACTCTCCAGGAGCTCGGAGCCGACTGGCGCTGGTTGAGCTGTGTTTTCAAGACTCCACCCACCCTTCCGTGCAAGCGACAACGCTGTGCGACGGACAGAATGGAAAATGAGGCGCATTGCTTTCGGGCAGACCTTGTAAGCTTAGAAACATTCATGCCTTCCTCAGGATTCGAACATGGATCCAACGATGTAGCAGCCAGCATCATTAACCACTGCACAGATCACAGCCAGGCCACAATGTCACATTATGAAAAGAATTATACAAAAGTGGAAAATCGAGCCAAACAACTAGGCTTAGCGCTAACGATTACAATAACTTTCCACTTTCCACTTTCCACAAAATGGAATGTTTGTTAAGTGCGATAAATTAAAACAACTCCTTCGCTACAAACTAAGAAGACCAGCTAACCCAGCAATTAATCTCTGATAAGAACGTTTACTTTTAACACATCCGCTTGCGAAGAACCTAGCCAAAACATCTTCATGATGAAAATTTGGAAGACATTATAAGATTCGAACAAGATTTAAGGCTTAAAAGTAAGATTTCTTCCACGGTCCATAAACACTGCTCATCAATTTTCCAAGCATCCGGTTTGCGCAAACGAGAGAAGATAAATTATCCGTTTAGGAATATAAATGTGCGTGGGTTAACGAGAAGTTAGTTCTCAGAAGAAGAAAAATAAATGTGGCTCACCAGCGTTGAGACTTTTAAGTCCATTTATCTGAATACTAGTAACTTTAATGGAGAAAACTTCAAGCTTCCCGCAGTGCATCATGGGAATTAACTGCACTCCGAGGGAATCTGGCAATTCGTAAAATTTCATTTGCGCAGTATTTGAAATTGTAGAAAAATCTCAGGGAAGTGTTTACTTCTCTTCTATTTAAGGTGTAGCTATTGAAACACGTCTCGAAGAAGGGTGTTACGCAAAAAGTCTCTAAAGACGCCAGTATGGAAATTAATGTAAATAAACGATGCTATTGTTTGTAGAAATATGACTTAAGAATGAGATCCAAAGACATATGTCTCAAAAAATGTTTTTAACATTTTTCATTTTAATAAATGACAGAAATTCCTTCTTCTAAGTAGTATTGGAAATGGCGCAAGGGAGACATTTTGTAAGGAATGTTTTTTTTCTGTGGCATTGCTTTCTGCAATAAAATTTTCGCAGAATATCACATGGAGGGAATGTTTAATTCTCATGTGATTAGTTGTAATAGCAAGCACTTTTGACATCATAAACTGAAGTACAAACAGTGTAATAACAATATGATTATTCGTATACTAAAATTTGGAAGTTCATTTATCTGGACTGTTTGTTTTTCTTTCCATATCAAACAAATTAAGCTTAATTTTATTTATAATTTTTTAAAATTTTTCTGTTAATTAAAAAAGTATAAAGGCATAATACAGTACAATACACAGCTTTACGAATCTGCTAATTATCTGAATGCATATTGTTACGGATTTTATATTTATTTAGCTATTTTTAGTAGAACTGTAACTAAAATTGTTTTATTTCCCCGGGAAATGCAGCACAAGACTTATTTGAAGAGAAAGCTAAACCGGAAAAGTAAAAATACAAGAGCGCCTGCTTTTAATATTTAACAAATAAATATCTCGTAATTGCACTGTTTTGCTACCCAGAAAAGTCGAGAAAACAGATTTTACGAGAATATTCTCATGCTTGATTAAAAAGCTTATAAAAGCCGGATTAAAACATCTCAGCTCAGTTGCAGTTGTTTTAAGCGAACTGTTGTTTACTTAGTGCTGTTATTGATTGTGAAATCGAATTACCTTCTCCGTATTTTGAATTTGAGTTCTGTTTAACGTTTTAGCAGTTCTAAATGTAACTTCTCTGAGATTTTGTACGAATATCTCTGAGGAACAATTTCAGCATTTTGTTTTATTTCTTGTGAAAAGAATTAATTTTATTAACTTTTCAACGACTTGTGCATTCAATCCATTACGAACCCTTACGTACGCTGATATTACGTATTTATCCGATTAGGTGAAAATACATTAGAATTATCGGCATAGTGGGAGAAATGCCTTTGTGGATGACTTTCGAGACAGACTGGTTCATATTTATATCATACAGGAGAAAAACAATGAACAAAAAAGGGCATACAGCTATCTTTTTGGCGGGAATTTGAATCCATGTTGAAATATCAATGTATAGTGGTCTTTTCTGTCCGAGAATTGGTAAGCTTGTATATGCTGACCACATAAAATGCTCGCGCTGTTTTGTTAACATGGTGGTTGGGTAGGCGGCTGCCACAACCTTGGAGAATAGTTTGAATCCCGGAGAAAGCACGGATGTCTCTAAGTATATAGTGTATTTGTGAAATCAAGATACTTAAAATACAGGGTGTTTCTAAATGAATATCGGGGTTTTAACACTTTGTAGTATTTATTCCGTAAAACTTAAAATTATAATTAACTAACGGAAGTACCCGTTGCCAGTTAAGTTAGATTGAAAGTAATGCATCTAACGACAGAGAGAACTACATCGCTGTAATCCTTCTCTAATAACGATGCAAGAAATACGATTCGTAGTCATACATTTTTTCAATCTCATGCGATATGGAACTCACATAAAAAAACTTCGATAGAAAAATAAACTAATTCTCTCTCATTATATCAGCAACAATGGCACGCAGTTTTTTAAGATTTTTGTCGTAAAAGCTCAAGTTCCATCCAATATTTCACCCATATTTCATTTTCGTCTATGAAATGGGGCAAAACATTCATCATAATCGATCAGCAATCAAAAACTCGAATAAAGAAGAAGAAAGTTTTTTTATTCAAAATTTTCTACGATATACATTTTGGGGCGTTTCAAAATTTAGGGTATTCATTGTAGGTGATAATAATGAAAATGTGGTTTACGCACTTTAATTATTTGAAATAAAGTACGTTATTGAATTATTTTGAAAGTATGAGTGGTGACTTCCCCCCCCCTCGTGGACAAGAAAAAAAAGGAAGGGAAAATAGGTTGCTATAAATTAAGGAGTTCGCCAAGGGAATTATCCTTGGCGCAAACTGAGAAAAATGCGCCAAGATAATTTTTTTAATTTCTCCCTAAATTTCTCATCAAAAATTACAAAATTTAATATATAGGCATAACTTGAGACGTAGAATCAAAATATGGAAAAACATTGGTATGTTATTTCAGAAAACGTCCGATTTGGTATCAAAATACCCATGTTAGATTAATGCAATATATATAACTAATATATTTCCTAAGTCGCGCTTTCAAGACATGAAAAATGCAATTTGAGTTTCGTCAATCGGGCCAGTAGAAGTAGATATAGAACTATTACCCCTTTTTTTTTCAGTGTACATATAATGCCTATATCAAGACAACACCATACTCTTTCTAGATTTTGTAATCTAACTCAGAATTCTCTCCTTCCTCTATTCTTTAATTCTTTGTGATACAGTTTATATTATTTCTCAGGAAATTAATCAGTACGTTATATAGAGGTCACTTTCACACGACAACGTAGTTGTACGAATATATTCTCTATCAAAAACTCGATTCCACAATTGAAATGAAAGAAAACATTACATTGCGTTATTTTATACCGCTAAAATCTTATTTTATGAAGAATTACTAAAAATACCCTCCTGTCCTCTTGTACTGTAAGTAGTAGTATAATTAGTTACCAATTAGAAAATCCGTTATTCGATTCCCCGAGGGGTAAAGTTAAGTTTTCACGTTTCCAGCTTCGAAACGAAATACCTGATGTTCGTAAGATGATGCCCGAATTAAAATTTGCTGGACAATATTTTATCACCACCTGGATTTGGTCGACTGCGTCTCGTGACTCTCCCCAATCACCCTTTAAACGGGAGAAAATGCAAAACTTTATGTATTTCCTTCCGTTGTGTAAGTGGTTGCACATCCAACTAATTACTGTAAGAACGGGTGAGGGCACAGCTCATTCTGGATGCTTAGAATTCAGAAAAAAAAACTTAATATCTCTACAGTTGTGAGTTATTTATCCTATAAACGTTCCGTATTTAAATACGTTACATGAACATCGCGTTAGGAATACCCAGTATTATGTAGGTGCGGTACATCTTTGACCGTATTATCCACTGATACGAAGACACTCTTGTAATGATGTAAGTATAGAGTGAAGTACAGATGCTTGCATTTTTATTAAATTACTCAAGTACTAATTTTTAGTCGAATTAAAAATCTTAAGTAAAGTTAGTAAGCAGAATACTTAGCTATTATCTAAAGAAAAACAGATTCCACAATCGCAATGCTATCGTAAATTTTGACAAAATGTTTTGTTATTAAATAACTTAACACATTATTTCTCAATGTGCGTTTCTTGGTGACTACCTCTGCTGTCGTTCTAGATTTCCAAAAAGGACAAAAGAAAAATTCAAATGAACTGCGCATATCAGACACTAGCTGAAAATCTCAGAATTTTGAAATTAAGCATTGCAATCGTCTATCACGTTTTTCTCCCAAGAGTGACATTTTATGAAATTTATTACCTATTATCCTACCTACGAATTTCCGCTCTAATCTTAGCAAGAGAAGAGGGATTTGAAGTACTACGACTGTAGTGCTTCTTCCCAGCATACATCCAAACCTAGAATAGTTATGAAAGCATCCAAACATAAACATAGATAGAACAGCTACGCGTAAACAGACACCCAAACATATAATATCAGTCGAAGAATCCAAACATAGAATAGCTATGGAAGAATACAAACACAGACAGGCATAGAACAGCTATGGACAACAGACATCCAAACATAGATTCAAACATAGAACAGTTATGGAAAATCCAAGCACAGAATAACTATGGAAGAATCCGATCATAGATAGACATAGAACAGCTATAGACAACAGATATGCAAACATAGAATAGCTGTGAAAGAATCCAAACATAAACAGACATAGAACAGATACGCATAGCAAACACCCAAACATAGAATACCAATGGAAGAATCCAAACAAAGGACAGCTATGAAAGAATCCAAACATAGACAGGCCATAGAACAGCTATGGACAACAGACATCCAAATATAGATTCAAACATAGAACAGCTATGGAAGAATACGAGTATAAACATGTAACAGATATGCAAACATACAATAGCTATGGAAGAATCCAAACACAAACATAGAATAAAGAAAATACGAAAAACAGGCAAATACAGAACAGCTGTAGAAGATCCAAACATAAACAGACGTATAATAGCTACAAAAGAATCCAAACAGAGCTGAACATAAAACAGCCATAGAAAGCAGGCCTAAACTTTGAAAACCTAAAACAGGTTATGAAACATCTCGTTTACTGGCTGGGAGGATCGCCGCCTTGGCCTAGCCTGCTCAACCGGGCCTGGTTTCTCGGGAGTTTAAGATTTTTTATTTCTTCTCATTTGCAGTTAGGCGTTTTTTTATTGGGACGCAGCTCGGTCGGTAGTTGGCTCGTTTGGGTGAAGCCCTTTATAGTCATATGCCTTGATAAAGCTAGGATGACTGGGCTGCGCCTTATTATTGGTACCCCCTGAAACAATGAAATCCTCCCACACTCAAGGGGAATTTCTCCCTGTTTGAAAATCCCTATATTATACGCAATGAATAGCATTCTGCATTTTGCCAGCAGTTCAAAATTTCTTCCTGAGTGAAACGAAAACCTATAAAGAAAACAACAGAGTAGAAATTTAATACATTCCCTTATTTTTAAACAAAACAACCAATTTTCTGTAATCCTTACACATGCAATCAGCTAGCTATTAAACAGCTAACTTCAATAATCCCATTAAAGAACTGACTTTATTTTCCTCGCACTTCAGTAAATCGTCTTAAAAAGGGATCACAGGATCTTTAGAATTCTTTTTAAAAAATAAATAACTCCAAAGAATCTTATTTACCAGCACCTCTAATAGAAAGGTTATATGTTCATCAAAAAAGGTTACGGATTCTAAATCGATTTTATGGTTCCGAAGTGATCAACATTTGCAAGAACTATGTTACGACCAATGAAACTAAAATATAAAACATAGCTTGGATTTTACTGCTTTAATAGCTTTACAGCCACAATTTGGTCTTCAAAATGAAAACAAAATTAAGCTTGTTTTTGTTTCTTCTTGAACTTACGCTAGTAAAATAAGATTTATATTATGGCGCGTGTTAAGTAAGAATACAGCGCCACCTGGCCATCTGGATTCGGCTAAGCAACATGCCAGAGCATGTAATAGTACTGAATGTAGTAATTAATGTAAATAAATTGATTAGTTTTATGTTCATACAGTCTACTTATTAGTTTAGAATCATAGTACAGCGCGTATCGGATTAACACAGGTAATAAGAAATGCGCACTACGTATTACAGTTTCCTTTGGAGAAATTAATAAATATTTCTTCTTACACAATTAATTCAGCATTAAAATCCAATTTGTATTTGAAATCAAAATGAACTTTAAAATCTGAACTGTGCGTACTGACTAAATCAGGAGTTCTCAACCAGGCGAGATTTACCAGGGGGAGGAGGTAATTTCATAATTTCAGAGGAAATGGCAGTTAGCATTTTATTTACCTCTTAAATTTTATCTTTAGTTTATGAAAATAAAAAACGTATATTTAAGTTTTTATATGTATCAATATTTTCCACAATTTTCCTTACTTTGTAAGGTTTATTATACGTTTATTAGCAGTTATTTTAAGTTTTGTATCATTCCTATCTTATTCTAGTTTCAGTTTACAATTTCCTGCCAGAATGTAATTTCAGAAACGCAGATCATGCAAATGAGAAAGATTAATATTTAAGTCGTGACTTAAGAGGCTTCAGGGGCCCACCAGCGGCCGAGCGGTAAAGACGCTGAACACTGGTAGTTCAGTCCGAGGTTCGAATCCCGCGAACGGGCTGGCTGTATGGGTGTTTTCGTGGTTTTCCCCATGTGTAACGTGTATACGAGCCAGCCTTAGAACGTCCTCCACGAAGGCATCCCTCCCTTTAGGCAGATAGCCCTCGTGTGCTTTGCCATAATTAAATAACCTAACAGACTTCAGGAGAGAGAGTCTGATTCCTGAGTAGCACGCGTCTGCCTTCTGTCTACGTCTCTCTTAGCTTTTATTACGCTCGGCTATTTCTTAGGCCCTTTCTAGGCTTCGCCGATTTAATTAATATTTAGGGGCCAACTAGTTAGATTCTGATAGCTTCGGCTATATCCTTTAAGAGCTTTAGTTAAGCTAATTTTAATTCAAATTATTAGCATTTTAAGTTCAAGCCCGAGTGGCGGCTTTGTGTAAAGTTCCAAGTCGGAACTAATTTGTAAATATACTGAGTAATAAAGGGTTTTAAACCCTCTTTAAGTCTCACGTGTTCTGTTCACACTTAAGCGAATATTCGCTTGTTAAGTGTTCGTAGGGTTCGGAGTTAGAACTAAAGATTTAAAGAGAAAACCTCACATTAAACATAATCTAAATATAAGCAAAAGACAATTTTAAAAAATTAGTCTTATCCATTCTCGGAGTATGAGAAAAACTAAATGAAAATAAGCAAAACAGAAATTTGAAAGGTTTCAGATTTTAAGGATTGTCCAAAAGTGCTCAAAAAGCAATTTAAAATGGTTTATCAGTTCCGATTATCAACACAAATAGCCCAATCAATCAAACATAAGGCAATTAGAAATCAATAACTCTAAGAGAGCTGCATTTGAGGACTTGGCGATTTGGCGAAATTCTAATTTATGGTAACGTATTTCACTCTCCTTTTCACTGCGCTCGAGCGGAAAAAAGATGAATCGATTAATCTTTTAAAATAGTTTTCTTTATAGTATATTTTTTAATCATAGTTGTTACTTTTAGAAAATTTTACCTTTTTAGAACTTCATTTTTAATTGTTTGAGATACGCGGTTGAATTATAATTCTTCAAACAGTTATTTTAAAATTTTCCCATTTAGTCATTTGAACTGTGTAATAAATAGTAATATAAATTTCCGAGAATTTTATTTGTTTGAATTGCATTTCTTTCGAAAAAATATTTTGCGACCCAGATTACGTAGCATTTTTGAAAACCGCGTACATTAAAAGAGAAAATACTTCAAAGCACACTTAATAACTCTTCATTTAGACGTTCAGAAAAAAAAATATATAAATCAGGAAGCTATGTAACCGACACTTTAATTCCGGATGATTTGCATACATTGGTTTACACAGTTTTATCATTTTGCTTCTTTATATAATTTTATAATCCTACTTATAGTTCTTAAAATATTATTCCCATTTTAGTCAAATACTTTATTTTTTAAATCTCTAGAATCAAATACAAATTTAATTTTAAATTAAAAAGTACTAAAATAATACTAAATTTTACCGAAAAAAAATATTTTTTCTTCTTACTGTCTTGTCATTTTATTCAAGCCTTCAGTAGATATATTAAGAATCATCCGCCTTTATATTGTTCACTATATACCACAAACAGTTTCGAAATATCTAAGTATTTCTGACTTAAGTAAATATATTGTCCTTCGTTTTCATGAGTATTTGGTCAAAATAAAATAGTAAAGCGATTTTTACCATGATATTGAACGTCTTTAGAGGCTAGGTGTTCTAGAGACCTCAGATGAAAGGAAAGACTGGTTTCATCAACACTGAAAACGTTTTTAGCTGATATTCATATACTTCTGATAAGCCCTTAAATGTTCAACAAATTGCACTGAGACATCTCCGGATTCTTTGCTTATGATACGACATAGTATTCTATGACGTAATTCATACTGCTTTCCTGTGAAAAATTACTGATTCAGTGAATTCTTTTCATTTCGTATTCACCTGCGTTGTTATTTCTTGTTTCCTTTTCCGTTAGCACAGGCCTTTTCGATGGAATTCTTGACGCCATTGCACTGAGTGAGAAAGTTTAGCAAAATAGGTTTGAACCGTCCGATATTTCGCCTTGAGCACGTAACGTTTTGAAGCGGATTTTCCGCTAACTTATTAGCCCAAAGCGGCAATTTGCCCAGAGGTATTATTAATTTCGTTCTGGTATTTTGCGTCGGCCACTATAAAGTAGTGTTTCACTTTCCAAATTGTTGCCACCAAATATTACAGCCCTGCATTATATTTAATGAAATTAAATAAGGAAGAACCTGCATGAATGTATATGTATGTTTCTAGCACTGTGAAAACACAACGGTACCTAGAGACATAAAATTTCGAATAACGTAGTCCTCCACTCGAATAGGGTCATCTGGAAGCCCAAGTTTGAAACTTGTTTTATTATCTATATCATATTTTGTAAACCTTTAACGAATTTTTAATTAACAAACTCAGCAATTTCAAAGCGAGCAATGGCAACGCTGTACGGGAAATAAAAATTACCTCGCGAGCGCGCGAGACTGTATATCGAAAATTCTAAAGATATGCTCTTTTTAAATAGTTTTATTAGTTTTTAAATCGTTTATATTGCTGTTGAATTGCGTTTTAGAGTTTACGTGCAAAGAACATGATATTTAATAAATAAAGGTAACACACAGAACGTTAAAAAAGCGCCGCTTTCGGCGTAATATAAAATCGAAAAGCCTTCAGATTTTTTTCCTTCTAATTCCTTTTTTTCAGAAATATTTGTTTTCAATGTTTGCACAAGAATATTCAATTTTTTTCGACAGTTATCTTTCCATAAATTTCATATTCTTGTCAAATTCTCTTAAACTTTTAGATGTATCTCTCATGCAGACGACCGCGTTTCGTTTTGTAGATATCTAACTTATAAATTAAATTTAAAATAAATCAGATAGGATAAACAGTTCAGTTAAAAATATTTTACAGCATATCCCAAACCCAGTAATAGAAACATCTCCCACACCACTGTGGTCAACAAGAATCTGGCGTTAAATTATATCGCGCCTAATGATCCAAACCTAAAACTAGGTGCAAATAATCAAAATCTCCCAACATTCACAAATCTGAAGATCAGTAACAGATATGTTACAGAACACACTTTTCAAATTTTCTGTAATTATATGAAGAAAATTTTTAAACATTCTTTCTACGGGCTTTAATATAAAAATTAATGTTTGATATATTTTCACTAAAAGATAGAATACGATCAAAACTGTCAAAGTCTTAAAGCTTAGTTTCTTTTGTTAAACGCTTAATTTGAAACTCTGCGCCACGACGTGAGTATATTTTGCATAAAATTTTCGCTTTTATGATAAAAAAGGAAAAGCCGATCCTACCCCCCAAAAAATACAATTAGAATGGTTTCAGTATTTACAACATACATACCAACTTCTACATTATTTCAGAAACAGAAAAATCTGAAAGGTTTCAGATTTTACAGAGGCTGTTCGTACATTTTTTAGACGATGTATATTGTATTTACAAAACTAAATTACATAAAATTCTTGTGTTTTAAATGTTCTATTTGACATCCTTTATTCTGAACTATCTTTCGACACCGCAAATTCCAGGATAATAATGCCTTTTGTAGTGTCAGAAGAGGTATTTTAACCCCTTCCTCCCGAACGGCTTTCAGAGACCTGTTAGGGTTTTGGGACAACGTTCGGATAATGCAGTTTTTTAAAAGTCCGAAAGCACAAAAATCCATAGGTGACACATCGGGAGATTTAGTAGGGATATAAATGAATTGATACCAGTTTTTCGTTCCATTTCTTTTAGGAAATTTACAGTGGATTTTGATGTGTGACTGCTAGCTTTGTCCGGATGGTGTCTCACAGATGGATGGCACTGTGGGTAAAGCGATGGTATCTCATTCAGAAGAATGGGCGATAAAATACGTTCTTGATAGTATTTGGAGTTAATCTTGACATTTTTTTGAACTCTCTTTATTTTTAACTTGCCATTATAATAAGGGAAACTGGCTCGTATACACGTTACACATGGGGAAAACCACGAAAACGCCCATGCAGCCAGTCCGTTCGCGGGATTCGAACCTCGGACCGAACTACCAGTGTTCAGCGTCTTTACCACTCGGCCGCTGGTGGGCCTGGTATCTCATTCAGAAAAATTGGCGATAAATTATGTTCCTGATACTATTTGGAGTTAATCTTGACATTTTTTGCACTCTTTATTTTTAACTTGCCATTATAAGAAAAACCAGCAACCATCATGAATCCCTTAGAAAAACTTTCTTTCGATTCTTTGAACCATGTGCTTAAATTTTTTTCTCCCCTTTTATGGTAATAAATGGCTCTTTTTTGTTACAATCATTTAAATACACCCATGCTTCATCTATTGTGACAATTGTTTTCCATTTTTCTTTGGATAAGTGTTTCTCATATAGAATTCTGCAGCGTGTCCTGCGTCGAGCTATATGCTTTGGAAGAAAACGATGTGCATTGCGTTTTTTCGCTTTCTTAAGATTTAAATCAAAGTTTATCATTTTGTTTACAGTGGACACCGAGCATTTTAATGATTTTGCAACTGTCCTTTGACTAGGGGGATTTTCTTTTAACATTAAACAACGTATCTTTGCAATAGTCGAAGATGTCCGTTTTTTCCTTGGATACTTTTTGGAATTTTTGTTCCACTTGAGGCTCCAATTTGACGTTTTTATTTTCCTTTCTTGTTGATGATATTACCTATCGACGCTTTAGATATCACAAAACCGTGACTCTCACATCGTTTTTGGATAACGGAGTATGCACATTTCTCTTCGGAAAGAGCGTCAATGGAGCCTTCGAACCACTGCTTTGTTAAATTCGCCATTTTGAATAAAAACAAAACTTTCAAGCCACAGACGATAATTTTGACTTTTAAAAACATAGTACAATTGAAATTACTTCTTTTGCAGTAAACGAGTTTTTATTACCGCTTACCAAAATCGTCTAAAAAACGTGCGAACAGGCTCTGTAAATTAAATCCAAAGAGGCGTTTTTTAACATTTTGTGTGTTACCTTTATTTATTAAATATCATGTTCTTCGCACTTAAACCAAACCGTAAATTTCAGATCAAGAGCAATATCGCAAAATAATTTTAAAATAAGCATATCTTTACATTTTCCGATACACAGTCTCACGCCCCGGAGATAAAAATGTTTTTTCTGTACACCGTTGCCATTGCCTGCTAGACTAGAAAATAGACCAGAGGTTATGGAAAACGCTAGACTAGAGCTAGAAATGGAAAACGCTATAGACTACATGTTAGACTAGAGAGCTAGAATTTTTTTAAATTCTTTTTTAAAGTTCTGACAATTCCTTTTTGATGATGATTTTAAATTGAATTTCTTGTCCTTGGAGATGTTATATGGAACGTTTGTCTTATTTATAATTTATTGTGAATTACTGTTTTATTACTTTGCAGCTTTAGCGCAAGTCTTGGGCTTATTAATTTACTTTTAATTACTTTTATATTGAATTTTTATAAGATATAGATATAGAAGATGAAAGACATAAGATATAGATATAAGAAGAAAGCTTTAGATATCTCATAGATATATCTGTAACTTAATGCCATTAAAAAAATTTTTGCCGTTGAAAGTATAAATTTACAATCCAACGGCTGAAAAAATAAAGGTCGTATAATGATGAACACAGTTACGAATGTTATAATACATATAACATAAAAAAGAGGAAGAAAAAGAAAAAAAAGAGCAGAAAAAAGTAAAAAAAATGGAAACAAAAGGGAAAAAAGATCTGAACTGTTTCAGATTTTAAGGTCGCATAGAAGGGGTGTTAACGTTTTTTACGCTCTCGCTGAGCTCGCAGTCCATCAGTCTGTTCTTGTACTCACGCCTGCTAAGTCATCTTTTTCTGTCTTTTTAGCTTCATTATTTACGCTTTGCACTCGAGAAGTGAGTCTCAGTCACCACTTGATTTGATGTGATAACTCGAGAGGTGACTCTTAATCAACAGTCGGTTTGATGCAATTATTCGAGAGGCAAGGATATTTATTTAGGTTTGGTTTGCGCCATATCGCTTCATGACTGTATTCAAAAATACATGCGCGTAAAATAACTTTAATCTTAATTAGGTTTTTTTTATATTTACGCGTCTTCGACGTTAGTTCGAACTAGACATCCGTGACAATAGGAATATTATTTTCAAAGTTACAGAGTTCAAAAAGCCTGGAATATTATGAAGGAATCACTTTAAGTGATGAGGTATTCCAATTTTTGGTTGATGAAGAATGAAATTACGTCTGTGGATAGACCACTTGATGATAGAGAGAAGGAAATCAGTTATGAAGATAGCGATGAAATAAAAGGTGTAAGAAAGCTAAAGGTAGATGTAATAGAATCATGCAAATGAAAGTGACAGTGATTCAGCAGCAAAGAGAGAAAATTCAGACCGCAAAGAATACCGTTTGTATCCTGCGAAATAGGCACAAGATTGCAAGTATCTTCAGACAAAGAAGAAGCATTAGATTTCTTTTAATTGTGCGTGAAATAACTTTACATTACACGTAGGAAATTTACTAAATATGCGGAAAATCATCTCGACCTGCTGATTTACTCGAGCGCAAAAGCTTAAGCATCATTTTCTTCACACTTATGTCACATTGCCTTTTCGGTCTTTTCTCAGGTCATCATATCAGTATTCCACTTTCTTCGTAAGACAGCTAATAAAAATCTTTTTTTTGTCCTTTTCGTTCATATGATAACTTTATTTATTAAATATCATGTTCTTCGTCCTTACGCCACATAAATTTAAATTCAACAGCAAAATCACAAAATATTTAAACACAAGGTACATTTAAAATCCACGATAAAGTGTTATAGATTGCCATACATATTTATATTATATTTATATTTTATATTTCGATTTTATATAATATATATATATATATTTCTATTGAGAAATT